>NW_015149024.1:214622-280522 GCF_001465965.1 Polistes dominula | reverse complement strand
TATATATATATATATAAAATGAGAGAGAAAGAGGAATGCATGTATGGTACACCTGCCTAATAGTCGACTGCATCGAACAAGTGAGAATAATTAGCCCAATGTATATATGTATGTGAATATAAGTAAATAGAAAATCCTAGTGACAAAACTAAACAAAATATATATTTAATAAATGTAATATTATGTATATGTAAATGTAATATATACATGTTTATATAAATGTAAAATTTATATGATAAATATATGTGTTGTACACATATACATATTATATTATGTATATAATATAATGATTTTTTGTTTCTATATTTCCGTATCTATCATGCGTATATAAGTGTATTCTTTTACATAAATACACTGGGTATTTTATAGATAGTAATAGGAAGAAAGAGGGATGAATATACGGTACAGTTACCTAATAGTCAACTACGAAAGTAATTATTCCAACATATGTATGTACATATATATATATAAGATGCTATAAGATAAATATATATGTGTATGTTGATATATTATGTGTATATATAGGATTTCTTGTTTCTGTATAATATTATACTGGTTGTTACATTTGAAATAGATATACTCAGATATTTTAGATCCAACGATTTTATAAATAAATATTTGTAATTTAATCAATTTTCTAAATCATACACAATATATACATATTTATTATTACAATAATTATTCAAATTTTTATCGATAGAAGTCGATAAAGAAAATTTTTTTATTATGTTAAATCGTATAAGAGAAAATATAATAACCAATTTTCAATATGTACATACTTTTTTAATAATATATTCATAATATTCGATATATCGATTAGAATTGTATGAAATGAGACACCGGTTATATGGGAGAAAAATTTGCCAACGTAACTAAACGATTTATCACCTTTTCTCCTTTTTCTTTCTTTTCTACACACACAACACACACACACACATACACACATAGAGAGAGAGAGAGAGAGAGAGAGTCACAAATATATATATGGATCATATATGTATATATGCATATTCTACGTACATTTTCACAATTTGGAGTTATTTTCAAGCGTAGTATGGGGGTAGCAACGATTAAAAGGGAAGATTTAGAATGTCACCATGCCGTAAGTTGAATTCCTATTCTCCCTCCGACAAAGGGATGATCTTTTCCAACAGCAAAAATGTCGAGAATAGAAAAGAGAAAGAGAATGGAAGATAGAAGATGGTTTCATCCCTTATCTACGGAAGGATAAGGGGAAGAGAATTGGAAAGGGGTGGACATGCGGTGAGAAAAGGGAGAAAATAAAAAAAGGAAAGAAAAAGGCAGAAAAATGGAATCCAAAAAGGATGCCATAAGATCGAATACACACACGCACGAATCATGCATATACACACACGCACGAATCATGCATATACACACACACACATATGTATATACAAATACACTATCAATTAAAAGTTAAGAAACATTGGTTAATTTTTTTCAATAAATTCAAATATGACCTATAAATTTCAGAATAATTTCAACACGTTATGTTATTAAAAATAAAATGGTAATGTATATCAAAAAGCACGTTTTTGATAATTATGCGAAACGTGAATGAGAGACAGAAAATCACTTTTTTTATTAACGTTAAGTTTGATATAAATGAATGTTCAAGAAAAACATAAGCTATCTAATCAACATTTACATAACTGCTTTCATACTAGTTCACGTGAATATGATAACCCTAAAGAAGACTTTGTAGTTGATATTTTAATACAATTTTCATTTATAAATTATTCTACTAATGAAAGAAAATAAACAAGAAAAAAAATATATAAACAGAATGAAGAGAATAATAGATGAGCTAACGAGTTTTATACAAAAAATAAATTTTTTTTAAATTTAAAACTCGGTTAAGCTTGGTTTTATATAATATTTTACAATGACAAGAGAGAGGAATTAAAAGATGATAATATTAAAGTATGACAATGATGCGTACCTTGTCTCATAGTTTTTAAAAGTATTAGTAAATTTTAATTCTTTATTTCATACGCATAATTTTTCTTTTTTTTCTTCTTCTAAAAAAAAAATATTATTTCAAATGAAAGAAATATCGTACTTAATTTTATTATATTAAAATTCATCCAACGAAATTATTATTTGGGAAAATTTGTTAATTTCGCGTATTATATTTTCTCGCATAATAAGCATTGGATAGAATTTTGTAAAAAAAAAATTGTTGCATTTTAATTATACTTATTTCTACGTATGGCTACTTTTTATAAAATACACGAATGAAAAAATATTATAAAAATTACTGTATTCTTATTTAAAAAAAAATAATACTTATACATTGTCCAAATTACATTAATAAAACGTGAAAATATTTTAATTCCAAGTAGAATTTTTCTATAAATGCATGAATAAACATATTATAAACATTATTATTGACATCCTAACATTAATCATTTTTAAATATATTAATTTAAATAATCTACGGGAATAAAAATTATAGAACATTTTCTTTTATAATGTCTTATATTTCCAAGTATATATATATCTTTCACTTGATATAAATAAAAAAGAACAAAATAAATAAAAAACAAAACAAAAATAGAAATTAAAAGTTTACAAAAAAAAATATTTCAAATATTTGATAGATTAAATAATTAATAAAGTTCCCATCTTTGATTCTTTTATTTTATTCTATGATCCCAAAGGAAACGTTTGAATGAAAGATATTTTATATATTTATTTATAATGTATATATATAAACTTATATAGATGAATAGATAGAAACAAGGAAGAGAATCGAGCTGACGAGCGTTAGGGTGAAAAGCCCCTTTCTAGCGGTGAATCAACCCTCGACACAAATCGATAAACTACCCCTGTTTCCATTTGTTAAGACCTTAGC
The DNA here is from genome assembly GCF_001465965.1 of Polistes dominula. The sequence continues at coordinate 277,644 of NW_015149024.1, read as the reverse complement.
CGTTCAAAGGTATTCAGAAGTGTTCAAGACAATTTATCTCGGCGTATAAAAGGGTCACAACGATCTCTTCTATATACACCCTACAACCTACACCCTATACCCTATACCTTCTAATCGTTTAGTTAATCGAGCCGATAAAACCATCACCGATACAACATCAACCCCGTAAGAAAACAAAAACAGAGGAAAAAACAAAACAAAACAAAAATAAACAAAAAGAAAAAACAAATGAACGAGAACGAAACATTTCGAATGATTTTAACGAATAAACTTTATCATCAAACTGTACTACACTGTTATTAAAAAAAAAAAAAAAAGAGGAAGAAAATGTCACGAAAATTTATAAAAGTAATATTTACAAAAGTTAACGATCGAAAACAGAAATAGTTTAAATTCGCTGTGAAACCCTTTTTATTTATTTTTTTTCTTTTTCTTTTTTTGTTTGTACGGGTAAAAATAGTCGCATCAAAAAAATGTAAGGGAAATTGATTGAATATTTAAATAAAAATAAAATGTGCGATATATTTTATACGATCCAAAAAATTATGGATCGTAAATTACAGAAATATTTTGTCTAAACAAGGATTTATTATTATAATTATTATTATATTATAATTATAATAATAGAATCCCAGCAATTAATACTATCGATCGAGTATATCGTATTTCGATTAATTATTAATATACGTGACGTTTAAACTAATTTTAATAATAACCTATAATATATAATCGATAAATATCTATATCATGATTTAAATAACAACGTTCGATCAAGATAATAGATAAATAAATAAAAGAAAAATAAAAGGATTGAAAAGTTGATTTTTTGATCGATCGATTATTATGTTCCAATTTAATCGAGATATTTTCTTTAATATAAATACATATTATAATACTCTAATTGTAAATATTATAATAATATATCTTATACACACTTAATTCGATGTTCCTTACTTTTGTATACTCTTGTACCTCTTGAAAGGTTCTCGGAAAAGAATGTTCTGACGTTTATCATAATTGCATCTTGCGGTTTTCTCTCCACCCTTCTTCATCTTTTTCTTCTTCTACTTTCCCTTTAACTTCTATCCTCTTGCTTAATTTTTTTTTTTTATTTTATGCTACAAAACCAACGCATTTTCGAACAAGAACAGAAGAGAGTTAAAGAAAATTTGTATCCGGAATTTAAGTTTTTTTTTCGTTGAAAGAGACGAGTAACCATGAATTATGTATAAGACGATTTTCATTCCATTTTTCTTTCATAACTTTTTTTTTTAAAAAAAAAGATCATTTTTAGAAAGTTTATATCACGTTATTTCTTTTTCTTTTTTTGAATTTGAAAATACGACGATAATAATGAAAAAATCTTATTCTCTGAACAATTATTTTATTTTATTATCTATTAAATTTCTTATCACACATGGATGACACATACGCATGATGTGCTTAAGTATAGAACACGTAAAAAATTATATTTCTATAATACATAATAATTTTAATAGAAAATAATTCAGACAATATATTTCATATTATAAATAATTGAGTTATATAAAATAATACTGTTATAATTATTGTCAAATAAAATCTTTACAACCCGGAAGATCCCATAAGTACTATCAATATAATTATTATATATAACATTAATATATTATTTATATATAATATAAATAATTAAAATATATAAAATAAAACCTAAATAAAAATTATACAAAATGATTTGACTTGTTTAATACAAAACATTGTCATAACTATTGTCAAATGAAGTCCTTAAAACCCTCTAAGATTCCATAGATACTATGACTCTCTTATCTTAAAAAAAAGGGAACTTAATATCACCGATTTATCGTTTTCGTAAGAGCCTATATAAAGAGGCTTCTACTATATAGGTATAGCAATCAAGCAAGCATGCAAGCAAGAAACCAAGCAAGCATATAAGAAAGTAAGTAAGCAAGCAAGCAAGCAGGCAGGCATAGGGTCTTTCCTTCGTTGTATACGATACTACCAACCCTTTATACCCCAACCAACCCCTCAACCAACCCTTATTCGTCTCTCTCTTTCTTTCATCGTCTTATTCATCAAACTTTATAACGTTTCTCTCTTGAATGTAGACGATACACCTTAGGTATATAAGATATGTACCACTAACAATCTAGGACACCAAACAACCCTAATTCAGTTTACTTACACATGATTATTTTCACTAAAATTGACCGCAAATAAAAAAATATAATCATTATACATATTTTATGAATATAAATTAAATAAAAGTATTGTAATATTTTATTAAATAAAAATATCTATTTATCTGTAACCGAAAAAAGTTTTTATGGAATATTTTAATGTGAATAAAATGAGGATAATTAAACTATGATATAATAATTGTAAAATATAAAATGTTCGTAAATATTCAATGACAAATAACAAGAGAGAGAGAGAGAGAAAATAAAATAAATATGTGTGTCTGTGTGTGTTTAGCACACCTACTAAGAATGTATTAAGAAGACCTTTTCGATTCAATATAATTGAAATTACACAATTTAATGATTATTTTAGTAGCCCAAAAAGAAAAAATGTATGTTGCTTGATACGAAACTGAGTTCGTAAAGGAGAAAAAAATATGAAATTTTGTGGTAATTGAAAAATCCTTGAAAATAATATCGTGTACGAGGATAATCATACTGTACGAAGATAATCTCGATAGTTAGATTACTATAGTACTAGTACTAGTAATAGTAATAGTAATAGTAATAGTAGCAGTGGTGGTAATGATAGTAATAGTAAGAATCCAATTTTCTCTTCTTTTTTTTTTTTTCTTTTTTCTTTTTTTTTCTTTTTCAAAGAAAAGAATCGAAAGAAGTACAAGAAAAAAAAAACAAAAAAAAAATAAACGCGAAAGAGAGAGACGGAAGTTAAAAAAAAATAATAATAACGAGCAAAGGACGAAAAAGGGGTAAGGGAAAGGGAGAGGGTGAGGAGGGTGTTGAAACTCAAGAAAGCTCGATTATGCACGCGAGGATTCTTCGTAAGGAGGAAGATAAAAGAAAATAAAAGAGAGAGAGAGAAAGAAAAAAAATAAGGCTTTTATTCACGATAAATCGATCAAACTGATGGACCATGAACGAGACGATTGAAGGAAGGAGGTTAAATAGAATGAGAATGAAAAAATATCCATTCCTTATAGTTCTTGAGAAATAAAAGAAAAGAAACCACACCCGAAGTTAAATATTTAACAGTAAACCATCCTGTAATTTATAAAACAAATACATTATTTATTTCTATATAAAAAAAAATATTTTGTCCACTATTCAATTGGTTAAAATCTTAGTTTAGGTATATGGGGTTACTAGTTATAGTATTAGGGTATATGGTTTTTTTTTTATAAACGGTGGTCATTATGAATTGTCGATAAATTTAATGTTAAAACATATAAATCGGTGTTTACAAGACTAATTAATTATTATTTTATATATATAATAATTACTATTTTAATTTTATATATATATAACTATAAAATTATATGTATTAATAATAGGTTATGTTATCTCTCGATATTTTCCCCCATTTTTATTCTTGCTTTGGAAAATAATATAATTAAAAAAAAAAAGAGATAAAAAAGATATAAATGAAATTTTGAACGAATTTTCTTCTTCCTTTCCGATCCAATTTATTTTTTTGGGGGGTTTTTTTAACTTTCCTTGAAAAATATGTATTTTAAAATTAATATTTACATGTTGAGAGAATACTTTGTCAGTTTGAAAACTTCTTAAAATACCCAACCATCTAATACTCCTACATACAAACACACAAACATATATATATAAGGGAAGATTCGTGTCTACTTGGAAAGAAAGTTCAAAAACTTTCTTTTTTTCTTCGTTAAACGTGCGATAACGGAGTCCACGTCCTCGTCGTCGTCGTCGTCTTCGTCGCTTATGGTCTCGAACGATAACGAAAAACTTTAAGAATTTTTAAAGAGAGGAAAAGAAAAAGAGAAAGAGAGAGATAGAGAGAGATAGAGAGAGAAAGAGAGAAAAAGTTTAACCGTAAAACCTTAGAACAATTAATGTTTATACGTGTATACGCAATATTACTATAATATGTAATACTTATTTCAATAATTGTATCTTTTTATAAAATTCTCCAAAGTTCTATTAAAAATTATTTTTATTTTTGCAAACATAGCAAATTTTTATTTTGCATAAATAATAATAATAAAAAATAAAACAGCACATAAATACACTTCCAACGCAGATACAAACGAATGCCAGAGTTTTAACGTCAATTTTTTGGCAAACATTAATAAAAATTATTATTATTATTATTATTTTTATTTGATTAATACTTTGTCAGGACAAAAAAATTGTTCAATTCGATACAATACTTTTGATACAAACATTTTGTTTTTGATTTAATACAATATATTAAAAAAAAAATCAACAACTATTACTAAATTATAAAGAAATATACTTTTTTTTTTCTAGAACGATTTGCTATTCTTCTTTTTTTGGTTTTCTTTTTGTTCTTTATTTTCATTTTCAGAAAAAGAAAAGATTGTATTCTTTAGGGGCGGGGGTAAGTTTTATATACTTCGTTATTTAATTACAATGATTTTTAGATGTTTCCGTAAAACGGGCATTCCTTATCGGGTAAATATTGACACGTTGGTGTTGGTGGTACCTCGCACAAACATTTCATACAAGATGAAAAATCTTCAGATGATTGGCTCAATTCGTCACCGAGATGCATTGTCAAATTACCAAATTTACAAGTCATATTTTCTGAAATATTATATATAATTAATTAACAGAAACTGTGTTATTGTGTGTTTCTTTAAACCTTATTCAATGTTAACATTAAACAAAAATACTCAAAATAATAAATTTTCTCAACAATGTAGAATCTTCAAGTGAGAGAAATTTGTTGTTTTTCTATTATAATTAAATAAATAAATAATCGTACCGTCCTCATTTGGTCCAGCATGTTTAGCTTCATCATGATTATGAATGACAGTGTCATTTGAGTTCTCTGTCGAAAAATTATCGAACGTTTGTACATTTTACGTTTCCAATGAATTTTAATTAATTGTGAATTATTCACATAGTATAGTCCATAAATCAATTGACATTAACATTTAATGATTTGATATTGCTGTTGCTTGGCAAAAATTAATATTTAAAATATCGAAGAGAAAAACATTTATTTATTATCCATTGTATGGTATAAAAATTTATAAGTGAATTTAGAGAAGAATTATAAAATTTTCTTTGATCAATTGATTAATAGGACACTATGTATATCTACTCACGGCATCTCGTAGCAAAACTGCAACTCTTTTGAGGTGTTTGATCAGTGTAATAAACAGGTGCGCAGTTATTCTGAATATTACTAGGATTTCGAAATTCCGGATTACAATAATCACGATTTGGTTTCTTGCAAAACGGTTCAACGTTCTTTCCTATACAAAATTAATAAATAAATTAATAATAGAATGTTTACTTTTTTTTCTAATCTCTATCCTATTTTGGTTTTGTTTTTGTATTGTATCATTTAGTTTGATTAATTCTCACCTTTGTAATCAGGTTGACAATAACAAGTATTATCGGGATTAGATTCGTCTGTGAAATATTCACCGTCCAAATAGACTTTACCGTTAACTTCACACTTTGGTCTGTCTTTAATATCGTCGACTAAAAAAAATAAAAATAATAATAATAATAAAAAGGTAACTCGTCGAATTTAGTATTATTGATATAATCAAACGTCGTCATCTTTCTTACGTAAGCACACACATATACACAAGAGACGACTATGTTTGAATATTATTAATCAGATACAAGATTTCTCACTTTCACTTATTTAAAATATAATTTGAAAAACTCACGACAAACTTGTGGACCGGGACAACACTTGTCCGGTGAATGTTTTAAATAACAATTTGGTTCTACGGGACCATGGAAACAATCGACTATTGCACACGTGAACGAAGCTCTGTGAAAATAAATTTATTTTATTATAAAAAAAAAAAAAAATAATAGGAAAGAAAAAAAAACAATGCAATATCCGAATAAATTTCATTTCTAAATGCGAATAAAATCATTTCAATAATATTCACACGCAGATGAGAGATATGTATTTTTATTTATTTTAGAAAAAAAGAAAATTATAGAAAACACTTACCTCCCATCGTATCCCTCACGACAGAAACAACCGATATCGCAAGGATTGGCATCTTCCTCTCTTAAATTTTCCCCGATTGCATATTCGTGACCATTAATGTAACACTTATTTTTAGATCTTGATTTTAACTTATCACAATTATAACGAATAGCACAACAGTCACCTTCTTTCTCATAAACGGGATTGCAACCCAAACTATCGTAATATTTTAATGGTCCGGGACATTTGCTTGGATCACATGCTTCATAATTAAATCATATTAATAATTATTTATATTTTTATTCAATAAAAATAAAAATAATAATAATAATAATAATTTTAATAATAATTAAAAATAAAGTAAATTTATTTAATATTTTTTTCTCAGTATATCACGTGCTTCGTATTATCAAAAAAAAAATCAATATATTATAATTTAAAATGAAAATAAATTCATCTATGATTCTTATTCGATATAAGATAAAAAATTACGATACGAGAATTTTCAAATTAAATCGATTACGATTAAAAATGAAGAAAAATCTTTTTCTTCTTTTATTTCTTTCAACGAATTTTTTTTTTACTTCATATTATTCGTTTCCGAGATTCTATTATACTTCTTCTTTTCTTTTTTTCTGTTTTTTTCTTTTCTTATTTTTTTTAATACTTGAACTCACCTTGCTCAGCGTAGGTGGGTACGATAATAAAGAGAAGAAGAAATCTCGCACATTTTTCAAATAGAGAATGAGAATTACAACGTGTCGTCATGATCGAGGATCTCGCGAAAACTCGTTGTCGTTCTTAGTCTACCTCGTATCTTTTATACTTTCGAATGGTCTCTATGTTACGCATATATATACACATACACACACACAAACATATATACACAACATTGGTACGAGAAGTAAAAACGAAAAAGAGGGACATAAAACTGTGTTCATACGTACATATCCAAATGTATCAACGTATGTGTGTTAAATGAGGAAGGAGGAAGAGTGAAGGGGGTGGAGGAGGAGCAGGTGGAGAGGGAAGAACACGAGTTGAATAAAAGTGGGAGAATTGGTTTGTTTATCAGCCGCTAGTCTAACGTAAAAGACTTTACGTACATGTGTGTATCTGTGTATTTGTTAGAACTCATTACATTCAATACATTTTTATATACGTTTGTATGAGTGGAAAAACTGGTATTACTTCAATTTACTACATTTAAAAGATTCCAATATATACATGTGTGTGTGTATAAGTGTAGGGAGACTCGTATTACTTCAACTTATTATATTCGTATATTCTAACATATTGCTTGCATGTGTATGTGTATGTGAAATAAAAAGGGGGGAAAAGAAAAGAAAGAAAATGTCAAGTATCATTGACATATTAATTTATTATCCGATATCAAAGAAGAAGAAGCCTTGAAAATAATAATTTAACGATATTACTATCGTAGAAAATTATTTAATAATAATTAGGTTAATTATTGATTAATATATGAAAACTTTTTCATCGATCTCGATTGTGTAAGATTTTTTATTTTTCCAAGAAATATATATATGTGTATAAAAATGTGATAATAAAATTATTACGATTGAACGAACGAACGTTGACTGAAATCAATAATTATATAATCGATTGAAATACCAATCGATCCACCTTGAATCTTCAAAATTTTTAAAAATAGAATATGCGTTTATATTTTTGTTCACTTTTCAATGTGGCTCGTATATTTAAATAAATAAAAATAAATTTAAAATATATATGTATGTTAGTTACCAAAAATTTATTTTGATAAAAATTGAAGAAAAAAAAGAAAAAATAAGGAAGAGAAAGAAAATTATTAATGAAAAACATTTGAGATCGTTTGTTATTCCGATGGATGGAAGATAAATTATAATTTTTATTTTATTTGTAATGTTTTATCTTTTGCATTCTTGGAAAAAATTCTATCGGTAAAGACCCGTTTTACCCGTTTTAATTGAAATCATTTTCCTTCTCATAAATTAACGGATATATACACGTATATACACATATATACAAGTACAAACATCATATATAAATATGTATATAATAATTATACGAACCATAATAACGATAATACGTTCTATGGAAAATCCCGAAGTAATATGCAATAATCGATCGTGCACAATTTGTAGATAAGAATTAAACGAAACAAGAAATTCGACATAACTCCTATTATATTCTTCATTTTGTTGTTTTTTTTTTTATTTTAATTTTATTATTTTTATCTACATCCACGACCTATAAAAACTAAGCATTCGATTAAGTAAGCTACTTACTAACTATATTAATTACGAGTCATTACAGTGGTAACACTCGTATCGTATCGTTCGATAAAAGTTTATTCGTGCAACTAAAGTTGCACTCGTGATGTTGTAAATTAATGCATATTTTATAACAGCAAAAAAAAACGAAAGAAAAGAAAGAAAAATTATTTTTAATGAATTGACGCACGAGAGGTAACAATGTCTTCCTCATTCGCGACCTTGAAAACATTTTATGACGTTAGACTATTATATCATTTTTGATAGTTAATATGCACATGGTTAAATATTTGAAAAAGAAAAAAAGACAGCAATAATATAAAATATGTTAATATTTTGTTGACCTTGACAACTTTGAAGTACACGTGATTGGTTAGTACAACGAGTATGAGAATTAACTTCTTGATAGTCTATACAGACAAACAGAGAGAATTTCAAGGCCAACTAATTGATCGATATCTTCTTCACGTACATACTTACTTACTTACTTAAGTTCATGTATGTATTATATAAAATATGCATGTATGCATGGAGTACATGTGTGCTTGTGTACGTGTGTGTGTAGGTGTTAAAAAGATAAATTTAAAAAAAATCTCTACATATAAATCTCAATATTTAAACAAGGAGTATCTTATTTTTTTTCAATTATTCATGATGTATTATATTATGTGTAATTTAACCGAACGTGCAGCTTATTTTTAATCTTTAACGTTGTTTACTTTGTTTCACGCTTATCGTATATTTTTTTTTTCATGATAAATATCCACATGATCGTTCTTAAAATAACAAATTTAACTCTGCCGATCAATATTGTTATCAACATTTAAATATTTCAACAAACATCACAGATTATTATAATGAATTCATTCAATTAGATTAATGTATCGTCATTAATAAATAAATAAATAAATAAATAATAATAATAGTGATAAATAAAATAAACCTAATAAAAACAATCAATAATTATATATATATATATATATATAATGTAAAGAATATGTAAAATTAGTAAATAATATGATAAAAATAATAAAATATGATTTTGTAAATATTTCATAAGAATGCATTAAATTTAATAATAATAATAATAATAAAGTAGTATTAAATTATAATTAATATCCGTATTTAAACATATTTAAACAGAATATTTGTAATAATTTGGTTAAAATGGAAATGAGGTCATTTTTTTTTTATATATAAAACTTATTCAAGTAATATCGAAAGTTATTCTCATATCGATGATCAAAGTATAGAAAAGGGAAATACGATTTTATTGAAAAGGCAGGGAAAGAAGAAAACTCGTGTAAGTGCGAACGATGACAAAGGGAAAGAACCGATCGGCCGGTTTATGGGAATCCAATGACACGAGAACAGAAAAGAAGAAGAAGAAGAACAACAACAACAACAACAACAACAAGAACAGAAAAGAAAGAAAGAGAGAGAGAAAAAAGTTTATATTTATATCTACACATATACATACGTATATGCAACACGTATGCACGTATATATATATATATATATATATATATATTTAGATGTACATGCATTTCTGCAATATCTTACACGTGGATAAAATTCACAAAGGATTCTTGATATCGTGTCGTGATCGCGTGTGGTGTGGGTTCGTCCCTTTAAAGGAATATTTATATAAATAAAAAACAAAAAGAAAGAAAATAAACTGCAAACGTCGAAAGGGAAAAATTTTATTAAAGCAATATCTCATACGCGAGATCAAAACGTATTATTATCCTCAAATATTTCTAAAGTATTTCTAAAACATATATACATAAATTATTATCTTGTGCGAAAAATTCGACGAATAATAAATTGAAAATAAACAAAAAACTATTCTATAATTCAAACTCTAGACGGGCGTTCGAATATCTATTTAAAATTTCTATCAAATTAAAAACAAATATGAATCAATTTTAATCTATTAATCAATATACCTTACAAACTTTTTTAAAAGTTGGAATATAATTTCATTAAAAAAAAAATTCTACAAATAATTAAATAAATATTTATTATAAAAGCAAAAAATCATGTATATCTAAATATAGAATGAAATTTAAGCTAATTGTATATCGAAAAAAATATTATCTATTATTTAAAAAATTAATAAAATTGTACATTTAACACGTTTCTATCGTATTTTTACAAATTACAAAATGAAATTATTTGATTAGGTACGTAATAGTTTTAGAAGTGTCAATAATTGATGGTCTAGAATTGATTGGAATTAAAATAAATGAAGTTGTGTGTGAATAAGACATAAGTCTTTGAATAGATCATAGAAAAAAAGAAAGACAGAAAGAGAGAGAGAGAGAGAAAGAGGGAACTGGGTTTTCTTATAGAAGATCTAGAGACCCTAGAGCACTAGATTTCAAAACTTTGGAATAGCATTTTGCGGCTCGTAGGGAGAATATATTGGCAAAGTAAAGAATCGAGTTTGCGAGAGAAACGTTCCGGCCAACATAAATTCGGTCAACTTAATACAACAATGTTTAACGGCCTCGGTAAACGCTAACTTTTCACATACACGTTCACACACGTTCATATACCAAATACATACATACATACATACATACATACATACATACATACATACATACATATATATAAAGTCCTAGATCTTCGTTCTTGAACGTCTCCAAAACACCAGAAGCAGCCAAAAGCAGAACTAGAACCAGAACCAGAACCAGAACCAACACTAGCACTACCAACAACAACAGCAGCAGCAGCAGCTTGCGGACTGTTCTAGCAGGTTCCACGAACTTACGAAATTCCTTCGCGGTAAGCGTTCTGCACAAATTCTCTAGAACGCGATATCGCAACGTAAGGAAGTTTAAAGTCGTCGTTATCATTTCCCGTTACAGACAAAATAGATGTTGCTAAGGTTCCTGTTGTTATTACTATCGGTAGTGGTCCAGTATGTTTTATAACAGTTGTAGTCAACTTGATCCTTACCACCCAGTATAGTAGGGTGTTCTTGGTTTAATAATGGGTTTGGTAAAGTGTCCAATACTCTTATCCTATACTGAAGAAATACTTCCCCTTTTTTTCTTTTTACATATATACGTTTAATTGTGAAATTTTATATTTTAATTTAATTTCGATATGAAACAATAAATTGTAATATAAATTATAACTGTTAAATTGTAATGTAATTTCAGTGAATATAAATATATATACTATAAGAACAAAAGCAAAATTAAATAAAAAAATAAAAATTAACGGAATACAATAGACATTTAAAACGAAAACAAGAAATTTTACAATTAAAAAATTCATCAAATAAAAATTAACTTGGAAGAAAATCACGCGTGCACATACAGTTTATAAAAAAAAAAAACGTATATAATTAGCAATAAAATGAAAAATCTAATAAGATCAAACACAAAGAAGTTCAAAGTTAAAAAATTTACGCTAAAAAACTATTTAAAGTTGACAATATTCTTAGCATTAAATAAACCGTCCGACACGGATTACGTACTAATTTATTAATCGACTAACACCACGCCAAAAGAGAAAGACAGAGAGAGAGAGAGAGAGAGAGAGAGAGAGAGAGAGAAAGAGAGAAAGCAAACAGATAGCTGTGCGTCCTTAATAGGCAGATAACGAACAAACCCCTCGACGCGAGTTCACTCGCGAGTATCTGATTCAATTACTCGAGCTGGCTTAAGTAATAGCACGCTGCTATTGCTACAGTGTTGTTACAACTTCTACGAATCGCGGGGGGTTTCGAGGAGAAGAAAGAGAAGGAGAATGGTGAGGTGGGGGTGGGATGAGGGGTTAGCAACGAGGAAATGGGAGTAAATGAAGGTAGATAGAAGAGGGGGAGGGAGTTGTAGGTAAATGGGGGTTGGTATACGAGATGTAAGTACAATAACGTTCGACGAACCATGTCTCGTATTACACGATGACACCAATCTTCTTTCTCACTCTCGTACTTATACATACACGAACACACACACACATATATATATATAATATATATAAATTCATATATTTAGACTACTATATATCCTTTGAGAAACTTCTACGGTGAAGTTTAATTCAAGAAGTTGGTGAAACGTTCTCGCAGGCAAGTGGAATGACGAAGAAGAAAGACAGGAAGAAAGTTGTGGACAATATTCTATCCCTGTCTTTCTTCCACTCTCTCTTTTTCTTTTACTCAAGCTGTCTCTGTTTCTTATCTCTTTTTTCTTTTTTTCATACTACAGCAGCGGCAGCGGCTGCAGCAGCATCCAAACAACTTGCTCGATCGAATTTCTTCGTGTAATTTCTCTCCCTCCTCCCCCTTTAAGATCTTTACCACGCCTCCTTAAAACCCTTTACCACTCGTATTTTTTTCTCTTTTCTTCGAAATAATAATAGTAATAATAACAGTAATAAAATATTTTTCTGTGTATAGAATATTTAAATTATTAATTTAAAGGTATAAATAAATCCAATGATGAACTTGTGAAATATTAATAAAAAAGAAAAAAATAAGTTTAATAAATAATATTAAAAACATTGAGAGAAATGTTATTATTGTAATTACAATTGTAATGTGTAGAAAATTATTAAACCGTTTCTAATTATTGTTATAAAGTTTAAGACTCTCTTTCTCTCTCTCTCTTTTTTAAAACTAACTTCTAGTAATAACAATAATACAACGGACGCGTAAAATATTTGAAATAAGAAAATGCAAAACAATACAATTTTAATTATAAGTACGAAAAACAATTATTTTCTCTCTTTCCTTTCTAAAAAACTAAATTAAAATAAAAAGATTAAAAAGTAACTATGAGAAAAAAGGACACTAAATGAAAAATATCTGTAAAATCTTTTTCTAATTAATTCTAAGAAATTATTGCAATTAGGTTTAACTCTTACTCTTTCTCTCTCTCTCTCTCTCTCTCTCTCTCTCTCTCACCTATTCTATTTAAATCTAAAATAAAACGATTAAAAAGAAAAAGAAAAAGTATAAGAAAAGAAGAAAATAGAAATAAAAAAATATCCTAAAAAAAAAATTTTTTTCCCCTTTTCTCGAATTAATTCGAACAAATAATTAAAAAAATTCAATAGCAACGATTAATGCATCAAGTTCTTTATCATTCTAGATCTTTGACGATGATATGGATGAAAAAAAAAATAAAAAGAAAAAAGTAATTAAGAGTTAAAGATTTAAAGAGATTTAAAGAGAGAGAGAGAGAGAGAGAGAAAGAGAGAGAGAGAGATAAAGAGAGAAAGAGAAAGACAAATGAATTAATTGCAAGTCCTGTAACATATAACGAACGTAATCACTTCATCTCTTTTATCCTCTTTCTCTATCACTCTCGAATTTCATCTAGTGCAGGAATGCTGTAATTAATCTCGATCGACTAGTATGGATTGTCCGGCACTCGTGGGGGGGAAGGATAGAGGGGAGGGGAGGGGAGAGGAGGAGGGGGGAGAGGCAAAGCCTGGGCCATTCCTGGATCCAAAAGCCGATGAGTCAATTTCTCCAACGGTATCGATCAAGTTACACAGTTCCAACTCGAGCACGTGAATTTGATTGCGGCTATGAGTTTTACTTCTCCCCCTTCCTCATTCCCCGTTCCCCCACACCTACCTGGCCTATATTACTTTCTTTCTTTATTTCTCTACCTCTCTTTCTCTTTCTCTCTCTTTCTCGTATGTGGTTTTCCCCAACCAAACGTTTCATCCCTATGAAAACTTTTCACCTTTTACAAAAAGAAAAAAGGAAAAAAAGAAAAATCGAATAATACTAGACCAATAAATTTCTTTTTTTTTTACCTCTTAAACTATCTACAATTTTACGAGTATATATATGTGCGTGTATGTGTATATGTATGTGAGGGGGTATATGTGTGTACAAGAGAAAGAGAAATATAGAAAGAGAGAGGAAAAAAAAGACAACATGAAGGAACGAAAAGGGCCGAGAAGTGGAAAGGTTTTTTGGCATGTTCACAGAGAGAAAAAGAGAAAAATAAGGACGAACCAGGAGGCTTAACGGGCCATTAAGTAGACCATAAAAAAGATTAAAGTTAAACCGCCATTATGCAAAATTACATTGCTCTCCGTGCTGTACCGTATGTCTACACTTTCTCTCTTTCTCTCTCTCTCTCTCTCTCTCTCTCTTACTTTGTTTCTTTTTATTTTATTTTTTTGTTATATAAATGACAGAGATAGGTAGAAAAACATCTATATAAAATGTACACGTCGTATATAAATGTATATGTATATATATAGATGTATATTATGCATGTGCATTTATAAATTTATAAACGTAGATTGTTGTATTCGTGTTAACGTAAAACCAGCAACTCATGAAGAGAATTATATGTGCCAGAAAAACGGAAGAGTAATTTAACCAGCTCGGATATTCCGCTAATTGTACACCGCAGAAAGTTTATTTGTTGTTTTATTCTTTTTTCCTTTTATTTTTTTTCTTTCTTTAACTGCCTACTACTACGTGAAACAAAAGAGAATTGCAATTGCATTCGTTTTCCGTTCTAGTTTTACTTTTTTTTTTTTTACACATTTTTACATCGTTCCTTACAAATATCTACCTAACTTTTGCGATTGATATTAAACAGTTTGTATTAAAATTATTATTGTAATTTTATTTATATATATAGACGTAAACGCAACTAACGAATAATATAATTTAAAGTAACTATTTTTTATAATAATTTAAATACGTGAAATAAATAATTATTGAAAGTATAAACCATGCGTAAATAATTCAAACAAATTCACGCTCAATAGATATTTTCGTATGATATTTATATATTATAATTAAAATTTAGACATCTTTTAAATCCGACTTTGAATTTATAATTAAAAACAAAAAAGGAAAGAAAGGTTCTAAAAATTACAAAAATAAATTCGGAAACTAAATCGAAAAAAATATTGAACAAGAAACACGTATGAATGATAATACAATTCGAACGAATCGAATATCAATTTTTCACTCGCATGCAATTTTAAATCACAATAATAATACGTAATACGAAATGAAACTATAACAATAACGAATTAGAAAGAAAAATTTACAAGTTAATAAAAGAAAAAAAAAAAGAAAAATTAAAAAATAAATATTCAAACGAAGCGAATATTAATTTTTGGCTTGGCTTTAACGTTTAAATTAAAAATAATATAAAAAGTTCTATAAAAAAAAAAAAAGAAAAAAAAGTAACAACGACTCGGTGATGCTACCTGAGTGGAAAAATGTCGGACAAAAAGTAAACTATCTTTTTCTCTCTCTCTCTCTCTCTCTCTCTGTCCTTTTCTTTTTAACTATCTGTCTTTCTTTATCTCGTACTCCTCGTTCTTTCTCTTCAACGTTAAGAAACGAATCTTGATTAATGGAGCAAGTTTCTACCATCCTTGTCCGGTCCAAACCATGCTTGGAATTTATAATGTTGGAATACATTAAAATATAATCTCGTTGGGCCATACGAAGGGTAATTCTTCGTCCTATCCATTCTTCTTTCTCTAGTTTAACCTCTCCCACTCTAACCACCTCCCCACCCCATCTCTCTCACTCTTTCTCTTTTAACTAACAACGATAAATTACGTAATACCTTTTACCATTACCATTACTACATTTTATTTATCGTTACCATTTGCTTAATATTTATTAATAAATAAATATTATAATTTGGAAAAAAGAAATCCATTATTTTTAAGTTTTAATAAAAGTAATCCATTATTTATAAATTTTAATTTAAAAAATCCGTTATTTTTATATATAATCCGTATATATTAATGGATATTTTTTTCATACCTAATATATAGCATAAAATGTAAAAAAAATAAATAAAAAATAAGAAATACATTGAATATTAATCTTTAACTTGCAACATTAAAGTCGTCTCTGATTAAAAAAAAAAGAAAAAAAAGGAAAAAAGAATAGGAAATTTATTTATAAATATAAATCGAGAGAGAAACAAATCGAAAAGAATTTAATTCATAAGACTGAAAAAAAATAATAAGGAAACAAATATATGTAAAGAATAATAATGAGAATAGAAAAAAAAATAATAATAATAACGACGTTTTCCTTTCTGTAATTAGTGTATGCGAGAGAAAAACAAAGAGAGAAAAAAAGAAAGAGAGAAAGAGAGAGTTAGGGGCTGTTTTTGATCGATTACGGTAATTACGTGTCTAGGGAACAACACATCGATCGAAATCAAAAAAATATGACGATGCTTCGTTGCTCATTAATCATCACGAGTATCGCAAAAATTCTATACCTTCCTTGATCGAGGTTCTCTACTGATGAGCCCAAAAAAAAATATTTTTGATAAATACCCACAACCCACACGCATACACATACGTGTTCGTCGAAAATATTATTCAATATATATATATAATATAAATATTGATTTTGATCGAAGGAAAGATCATTCAGAAGCGAAAGTAAATTATTTACATGTAACACACGCACACTCATACACACAGACACGTGTGTGTGTGTGTTCATCGAAAATATTATTTCAAATATATTTATACAATAAATAATAAATTATGTTGATTTTTTGATCGAAGGAAAGATTATGTGAAAATGAAAGTAAATTATTTTTCATATAACATAAATCTAAGTTTAGCATGATTTTTTAGTCATCCGAATTATCATTCTACCTTGACCTAATTTTTATTCTTATGTCAAGGTGATCAAGATAGACTTCTGTAATGCTCGATTGTAAAAATCTATGATTATTTTTGTATCTAATATTTTAATAATATTTGTTAATAATTATTAATAAATAATTAAAAATGATATATGTGTATTCGTTAAATATATGCTATTGTTGTAATATAAAATAATGTAATATTCATGACTAATTTAGGTTGTATAAATTATTCATTAAATTCAACGAATATCGTAAATAATAATTAGAAAGGCCCATTTAAAATAATAATAACAATAATAACAAATAATTATATAAAACAAAATATTTACCTTATAACTACCAACCGCGTGTGCACCATCGTAGATGTAAAGATGATCATTACAATCAAGTTGAAGTTGATCAAATCGTAGCATGAAACGTTGAAGAATGCTGTGCGTTTGAAAGGTGATTGCACAATCGAGCTCACGTTCGTGTTTAGAGGTTAATACTGCACCGTCTATTTTTCTGTAGAGATCTCGCATGAAATATTTCTTACAAATATCGCTCATCTGATCTGAAACAATCCAATTAACAAAAAAAATACTCATTAATTTGTAGCAACACAAATGTGTTCAATCGTTATATATGTGTGCGTATAAGAATATAGAAGAAGAAGAAAAAAAAAAGAAGAAACAATAAAATTAATTTTTATTAATAATACACGATATAATTAATTAAATAATTTTTATCAATACGTACTTTAGTATAATCGAATAAAAAAGATGTTTATAATAATCGAAGAAAAAAAAACTGTTAATCTACGTGTTAATGTGTTATATAAATTATATTCTTAGAATAAATATTTAAAAGTTATCCATTTGATACGAAGATAAATGAAAAATATGTATAACACACGATACTAACGATGTTTACGTTACGACGTTCGAATCAAGACTGATTTTATCATCCTCACCTCTATTCATATTGATAAAAACATTTCTTAGATAGGGTACAAGACGTACTTCGTATACGAAGAAACACGAACTGTCTTTTACAAATTAGAAACAAATAATGATGAATACGTATTATCGGAAATATTATTTTTTTATTACGTTATTTTTCTATCTACATGTATGTATATTATATATACCGTAAGAATAAGAATTATGTTTCTACATTATTTTTTCTTCTTTTTTTCTTTACGTATTAGAAAATTTATTCGATATTAGTAATCAGAATTCAACATACAAACACACTCACACATACACGCGCACGCGTATAAATGAATTTCTATTTTTCTTGATTGTTTGTTTGTTTATTGAATAAAACATTATTCCTTACTACTAAAATCTTTATTATTTTCTTCCAAATGTTTAATTAATAAAAGTACGTTTACGATAACGTTTCAAAATCATTTACAAAATAGAAAATGTATTCGAAATGCTTCATAAAATTGAAACACACAATTGGACTTTTTATTAAATAAATATAATTACTTGTAATATATTACCCTTGATAAGTTTTTTTAAATTAACTGAAAAGATGTTTTTTTTTTACGACAACTATATACAATAAAAACATTTATAATAAATAAAAAACATTACTCCATACTCGATTAATTATTACTTTTTTCCAATTTTTAATTTATAAACGTACGATACTATATACATATGTACATATACATATATGATAAAAATACTTTTTAAAATTGAAATTAATTTTCATTGAAATGTAGTTTTACGAGTAATACGAATGAAATTGGTCGACACATGAATTTCATTAGAACAAACTCGTTGTTTTCTCTCTCTCTCTCTTTCTCTCTCTCTCTCTTTCTTTGTGTGTAAAGTGAGAAAAACAATAGAACGAATGTGTTTCATTCGTGTAAGATGATTTGGGTGCAATCTAGATGGAATATGAGGCATTGCGAGAGGTAGGGTGGGTGTTGAGGGTTAGTGGGTGAGGGGTAAGGGCTGAAGGGGGATTCGTGGTAGCCATAATGCTACAAGAGTAGAACGAACCGCTCACAACTTTGGATATTTGTCTCTACGTATCCTCGCTCTTCGGTACCGCCGACAGCAAAATTACTTAGTACTCGGCTGCTGTTTCCAAACCTACCTATGTTCCTCTTTATATATATATGTGTGTGTGTGTGTGACCATGTTTGTGTGTGTGCATGTATTCTAATGTATGTGATACTTGTAGCACGAGACGTATATCCAAAGTGCACCAATCCTATTTCCGACATATTTCAAAGTAACTTTCGACGAATTTTAACTCATAATTGTGTAAGATATATTTGTTATTACGTTTCACGATGTTATTACGTTTTAATAAATAATTATTACTTCGCAATATTTATATATATATATATATATTACGAATTGTTTGTATGTGTATGAAATTGTATATATCGACAAGCGACCACGTGAAATTTGACATTTTCCAATTTTGATCTTTCACAATAACGTATACATATATATATATATATATAGTTCAGAAAAAAAATAAATTGCATTTAAGAATAAATTAAATTGAATAATTTTTAAATCCAATAAAACTCCGTCTACTTGATCCTCGAATTCTACGATTTATTTTAAAGAAATATAATTAAAAAGAAATAACAAAAATTAGTTAAAAGAAGAAGGGATAGAAAGAATAAGAAAAACTAGAAATTAGTCACGATCGTTGAGGGGAAATAAATTCGTCGAATTTGTCGATGCGTTCAAGTGCACCAGACGTTGATGCCTAATGTTCAAGGTTCCTTGTTGGCAGGCCGAGTCGAATTATCCAATCGATTGGTAACCGATTGATTCGTGCATCGTCGAGAGATAATGGATCTCTGCTTGGATCTCCACGTGCATCTACGATTAATCCCGGTCTACTGAATTCAATGAGATAAGAGAGAGAGAGAGAGAGAGAGTGAGAGAGAGATAAATAGACAAAAGATCAATATTTTTCTTTTGGATCGAATTTCAAAGCTTCAATTAACACATCTATTGGTGTACCTGATAGATCTATATAAAGAAAATTTAATATTCATTTTCATAGTTCGAATTTAATATAGTAATGTTAATATAGTATGTGCAATATTATTTTTATTTGTACGATGATCTATAGAAACAATGATTAAAATTTACATTATTTTTTTAATTTAATTTGAAATTAATATTCAAGTATTTTTATTTGCACGATTATTTACAGAAAGAATGATCAAGAGATTTATTTTTATAGATCGAATTTAGAGTAGTGGTGTTAATATAATACAATAGCATTTTTATTTGCACGATGATCTATACAAACAATGATTAAGATTTACTTTATTTTTTTTATTTAATTTAAAACTAATATTCAAGTATTTTTATTTGCACGATGATCTATAGAAAGAAGGATCAAGTTTTACGTTTCTTTTTTGTAATTTAATTTTAAATTAATACTCGAGGATTTATATTTATAAAAAAATAATAAAGATCAACAACACTCTTCTACGTTGAATTTAAAACGAATATTTGCGTAATTATATGTCCAATGATTTATAAAAAACAAAATAATGAAAAAATAATCTTTAACAAAATCTATCGAAAAAATATATGTAGATAATTATACGTTTGAAAAACAAAGTAAAAAACGTAGAAAATATATATATGAAAAAAACAAAAAGAAAAAAAAATATTACGCTCACGATACTTTCGCGTGTTACGAGTGATTTTTCATCGTACGAAACCGAAGATAAGCCATATAGTATTATATTTCTGAAATGTTTTCCACCCTCTTCCGTCATAAATAATAATTTAATGAGAAAACACGAGAAGATGTGCATAGTAATAGGAATATTTATCGCATTTATATGTGTTAAGAAAGATAAAAACAAAAATAAAAAAAAAATAAAAAAAAAAGTACTCTAAAGAAAATGGGACAAATGTTTTACAAGTTAATACCCAATGAAATTGAAAAACCGATTGAATGATCCTGATCTACGAAACACTTGCCAGGATACTAAAATAAAAAAATAACTCGATTAAATCGAACATCAAAATATGGAAAAGAAAGATTAAATTACAGATTCATGCAAAAGAAAAAGTAGTAAAAGAGGTCAGAAAATTTTGACCTTTTATAAAAAAAACTGTAGGGAGTGTAAGGTTATGCAAAATAAAAAAAATTTAATCTCATATAAAAATGAAAAAGAAAAAAAGAACAAAGAACGAGGGATGGGAGAGAGATAGGGGAAGGGAGGGTTAAGGGAAGAAGTAGAGATGTGATGAGAAGAAAGAGATAAAGAAGGATAGGGAAGAGAGGAAAAAAAAATTAATCTTTCCGTTCGATCAAACTTGTAAAAGAACACACAACGTTGCCTCTGGATTGAAGCAAGACTGAAAAGATCGAAGATTCCCCGATGCGAAAATTCTTTGGAACGATATCAGTTGAAAAGATAAAAAGCATGTAACGAGACTGCCCAAGAAAAGAACGTGAGAGAAAAAGAAAGAGAAAGAGAGAAAGGAATGATGAGACGAAAAAAGAAATGGAGAAGGAACAAAACTGGATTGAAAAGTTTTCCTCTTCTTCTTTCTTGCTATAGATACCGAGGGGGTTAGATAGGCTAGTTTTCTAAAGATTGAACTTATAGTGGAAAACACAGCTGCTGGACCAAAAATACTTTCTATGTTGGCCAAAACATCTTATCCAATTTTTCTTTCTTTATTTTTTTGGAATATTATATTTTTCATAGAAAATATTAGAAAATTGATAGACATTACAGAATCGGTAAAAAGATATATTTGAGAATTTCCTTATTTTTTTTTTTTATTAGTGAGATTATTAATAGTATTATGATTTTGATTTATTATTAGATATTTAATATTTAAGTAAGAATATTATTTTTAGATGAAATAATATATAATTTATAAAATATTATATCGTATGTATTATTTCAATTTTTTTTATAATTATATATATTATTATATTTATATATCAAATACTAAAATGAACACAAAAATAAAACACATGAAAATAAACCCGTCAAAGTGTTCTATATTATTTCTTTTTTATCTAGATATGACAAAAATTTAGTAAAACCACTCTAAACAGAAGATAATGAAATTTCGATCAAACTTAAAAGAGAGGATAAGATCAGTATTAAGTTGACTTTTCAAGAAATAACATACCCTCTCTTTCTCTCTCTCTCTCATTCTTGAATTTATACCTATACTACTTAGAATGAAGATGTGAAAAAAGTCTCCAAAGTTTGACGAAAAAGTCTTCCTTTTTAAACCTTGAGGGAAATCTTTTCTGTTTGTGTGACTCTATATTTTTCCTCTTTCTCTCACTTCCTCTTTAACACACACACACACACATATACACTATTTCTCTCATACATAAACATATTCTTTTTTTCTTTTCTCATGCACAAACTTAATCTATCTTTATCTCTTTCTATCTCTTATGCAAATACATACTTAGACAAAAACTCTTTCTATCTCTTTCTTTCTCTTTTATACATGACATATATGTACACACACGCATTGTCTTTCTCTTTTTATCTTGAAAGCAAGTAGTCCCTTCTCTCATTCTCGTGGAACCCTTCGATGTGACCCTCCCTTATTTTCTCTATGTCTATCTCTTTCTTTCTAACTGACTCTCTCTGACTCATTCACTCTCTCTTTCTCTCTCTATCTATCTATCTATCTTCTCTTTCTTTCTAAAGACTACGTAAGCCCCCTTCGTCGATCAATATTACTCTCTTCGAACGTAACATGGCTCGACTGAACGCCAACCGAGCGTATTAAGTTCTGAGCACTTTCCTCTAAGCACTCGAAGGAGGAGTTCAACGCCAAGAAAGTTTTCTTTCGCGAGACGACGAGATCGATTTTATCTACATCTTACTTCTTCTTCTTCTTCTTCTTACTTACTTACTTCCTTTAGTTAGAGAGTAAGAAAAAGAAGAAGAAGAATCGAAAAAAAAAAGGGAAAAAAGTATTTTGGAAGAAAGAATAAATCAAAATAATTTAGATAAATGAAATTGTGTTGTTTGTTCATATCTAAAAATAATTAGTTTTTATTTTAAACCTTTTTTTTAATCTTTTTTTCTTCGCACACATATCTTATCTATATATTTTATCTATGGTTTTATAAAATACTAAAAAATTCTTATTATAAAATAATTTTTTTCATTAATGATCAATTTTTAATTTATTTTTGTTTTCAGTCCCATATATTCTAGACAATCTTACTCATATCATATTTTCCTTTAATTAATTTTCAAAATATAATTTTAATAAAAATCTGACAATTAATATTTAAAAAGAGATATTTTAATAAACTTACAAATAACGATTAACTAAAAATTTCCTAATAAAATGTTAATTATCTTTCCCTTGTAGTTTCTTGTCAACGAACATTTTACACACACGTGTATGTGTTTGTGTGTGTGAATATACTTTCGGAAATATGCCGAAGATGTTTACGACTAACGTATTACGAGTAAGATCGTAAATCCACTTGGGTAGATCACATTGTACGTGATCATGGGCTGTACAAGGTAGTTTCATCAAACGTTTTATTGCCAATGAAATGCTAATGTCCTTTACGTTCAAACGTGGATCATCCACCATTTTAATGAAACTATCAAACCTAGTGAGAGAGACATTCTTATTTTCTCATTTTTGAAGTTATATTTCTTTCGGTGAGTTAAGGAAAAAAAATCATGAGAGTGAATTTTTACGATGCGCGCGCACAACGACGCGAAAAAAATTAAGACCATGACACTAGTCAATAAATCTCGTTTAAATTTAGTTTAGACTGATATCTGTATTTGAAATATTGCTATTCTAGTATTTCTATATATGTACATAACACGTATTTTATATTGGTATGAATAAAAATAATTTATATGTTTTTAATTATCACATACAATGGTGATTGATATTAAATAACTGAATATTAGTAAAAAAAAAGTTGTTTTTATAATCTTTTTTAAAGTAATATTTTTATATCATTAATGTTAACTGAGGCATGTATTTTAAAAACACATGTATTATATTTAAATTCAGAAAACTCTGATGTAATTATCAACTTTTTACTTGAATATTTAAATCATTTAATGAATAATGACCAAGCTTTTTTTACAACCCGACAAATAGTATTTGCAATTGATGTTGTATTTATACGACATTTAGATGATGTTTCTACTAAACACAAATTGTATCATATTTTAACTTACAATAAGCCTCTTGTAACTCACTAATAATATAATTCACGTGTCCATCGAATTATATCCAGATCAACTAATGAACGTGAATTAATCACTTGACCTATGATTTAACTTCACGGTGACGGTGCCTTGCGCTACGATTTAACCAACGCTACAATGTTCCATTCTCACACTTCGCTTCGCTTCGAATCGCTTCGGTAAAACCATGATTTTGACATGTTTAAAATTTTTTTTTGCTTCGGGACCAAGTGCATATTGTTTTTAGACATCTAAAGTACACTTTAAGCTAAAAAAAAATCTATTTTTTTATGGTATCGCATGTGTTTACATAAGAGACAATGTCCGAGACTACTGAAAGTCTCAGACATATAGTATACGTCGCTTTCAGTTTTGGGACGGAAACATTACGACGTATGGTATACGTCATTATAAGTCAAGTGGACAATTTGACGATATGAACAATAAATTGTACATATGCTATCGGTACAGTACGAAATCCGGTATTCTACAGAATACCTAAAACTACCCGGTAATGTACGAAATTTATTTATATTTTTCATATTTTCTAAGACATTCTATAGAATAACAAATGAGAAATCGGCAAAATAAAAAATACATCTCCGATTCGTTTCGAATGCACGTGACAAGGCACGTGACTTTTAACTCGTGGTTGACAGATTTGACGAAACAAAACAAAAGTAAAAAAGGGTTGCATCAGGATAAATAGCATTTGTCATTTTATAAAATGCCTAGGTGTTATATACAATGCTTAGATAAAGTACATAAAATAAATCTCTGGGTCACATATACATCTCTGTGTCCCCCTTGCCCTCAAATATATTATTATTATTATTGTTATATTTATAAAAAATAAAAATGCAGGAGAAAAAAAATCTGATAATAAAAAGTAATGAATGAATAATAACTTACAGTTGTCATTTTTACCATCCACGTGTCCCAGTAGTTGATAAAAAATAATAACAATAATAAAAATGCAAAAAGCAGGTATGCTCGTACCAACGAGCATCATCCTTCCAACCTTCTTTCGTATTCTTTTTTTCTCATTGAAACAAAAAAAAAACAGATAAATAAAAGTAAAAAAAAAAGAATAATAATAATAACCCTAAAGGAAAAAAAACTCAGGTAAAACGAGTATAAAGGAAAAAAAAAAGATAAGTTCAAACGTTTAACGAGATATCACGGTGTTATCCATAATTCATGATGAACACTTGGGAACACGATTTATCCGTTCATTATCACTCCCGAATAATATAATCAATTATTTTTTATATAAACAATAATATAAAAAGAAGAAGAAAAAGAATTTAAAAAAAATAGAAAATATATAATAAAAATTACATTCACATGAATGACAGGTTATTCGCATGCGTGTTTCTGTCTCTCGGTGGTAAAATGTTGAAGCACGATGTCCGTTATGCGACTGATCGACCTTCCTCGACCTCCCTCGAAGATTTTAGGCGCGAACACGGTTGATTTTCTTTCTCTCTCTCTCTCGTTCTACTACTGTGAGAAAAAGAGTGAGTGAGAGAGAGAGAGAAAGAGGGGGAGAGAATATCCTGTCGTTCGAATAGCGCGTGCGCTGCTTTACGTTACGTTGCTGTGCTCAATTCCCCCACTACCACAATTACTACGCCCCCTCCATCCCCCTATCTCACCCTAACTTTCAACCCATCTACTATTACCACTTTCGACCTACACCCTATTTCTTTACTGTACTCTTAAGTGTTTAAAGTAGTTAATGACCGATTTGGTCGAGTTTATTGTAAATAAGATAATTACCATTGTGCCAGGTATATATCCGTAATTTGTGTAAATGGAATTAGTATTAGTGAGAATATGCTTTTTGATTTTTTATCCTTTTTTCTTATATGTATATTAAAGAATAATCGTATTGGAAAAATTGTACCTGCAAATATTTGTTATAATAACATTATTCTTGTATTATTTTTGTATTATTTCTAAATCAAAATTATTGATTAGTATTAATGATGGTTCATGTTTGAATTTTTTGTTTTATAATAAAGAATAATCATATTGGAAAAATTGTGTGTTTGAACCATTGTCTCTAGAAAAATTGTGTGTTTGAACCATTGTCCCTGAAAAAATAATGTTGGAAAATATTAATTAAAATAAAATTATTCTGGTATTAACTTTATAGTATTTCCGAATTTAAAATATTCATTTAAATACACACAAAAAGAAAAAAACCATTATTTAATTGTGTGGAATAAAAAAGGATTTGTATATAAAAAAAAAAAAATGAAATATTGAAATATTTGAAAATGAAATAATAAAATATATTTATACACTTCTATAAGCATGTAACGTATATACTTGGACTAGAAAATGTGTTCAGGATTATTCAACTATATATTCCATCGGGTTTGCAACAACAATAACGTTTCGGAATGCGGTGTAATCATCGGGGTGCACTTTAATTATCGAACCCGTTCTCTTCACTCCTATGATACGAATCCTGTTTTGTGAACTGTGAATATGAATTTACTTTATTGAGTAATATTCATTAGCGCGTATTATATTCATAAACGTGTCGAGAAATTTCTATCGATCACTATATGTGCGCACACACACACACACACACACACTCTCTCTC
This sequence comes from Polistes dominula, assembly GCF_001465965.1. Next base: position 250,767 of record NW_015149024.1, on the reverse strand, counting down.
TCTCTCTCTCTCTCTCTCTCTCTCTCTCTCTCTCTCTNCTCTCTCTCTCTCTCTCTCTCTCTCTCTCTCTCTCTCTCTCTCTCTCTCTCCACTCTTCCTACTCCCCCTTTAACGAATTTTCCATCACTTATAACAAACGTGTTTATGTATTAATCATGTATTCGTATAACAATTAGTAATATATAATATTTACCTTAATACAAATATAATAAAATTAATAACATCCGTTAACAATCAAATTCGTCTCTTTATGATTCGTCAAATCATTCGTCGAAAATCCTAATTTTGTATTTATTTATATTTGTATTAAAGTGATCATAATTTCATCTGGAAATGAAATTATTCTACCATCATAAATAACCATTGCCAGATTATTTTACAAATTAATTCCTTTATAAAGGGAGTGTAATTTCTATTTATTTTATTTTCTAAATTATAAACTACGAATTTTGCACTTTTAGTTCACCCAATATATACGTAATAAAATAATAAAAATTATTATGCGTTATATACTTCTATTGAGTGTATCAAACATTTTTAAGTAATAAAAAAAATTAATTATCAATATATTGCGACACTTTAAGCTAATACTCTAAAATCAAATAAAAACAAAACAGGTACTCGATTAAAATTCCCAAATTGTAATAGATAAAAAGAAAAATCGACGAATAAAGAAAGAAAAAAAAAAGTAACGATACGATTCGGCGAGTATACAAATCCATAGTAAAAATTTTCTTTCCAACAGTTCGAACTTTCCCTCCCATTCCGTGTTTCTAAAAAGAAGAAACTTTTTCCAAGGGTATTCGATGTTCCCGACGACGAGATATAAAATTCCACGAACGGACCCCCGTTCTCTCTTGGAAGGAAACGTCGCGAACAGAAAAATGGTACTGCATGAGAAAGAGAGAAAAATAAAAAAAATAAAAGGAAACAGAAAAAAAAAAAGAAAAAGAAGGAACAAGGAATTGCAAATCTTTATCACGAAAGTAGTTCGTACTTCGTGTCGTGGATACAAAAGTCGAGCTAGCATACTTCGATAGAAATACAAATACATTCTTATATACGACTATAAGAGTATATATATATATATATATAAAAGAATAGAAGGAAACAGAGAAACACAGAAAATAGAAACAAAAACTGAAACAGAAATATAAGATAAGGTGCGGAAGATGTAGGGGTGGTAATGTTGGATACGAAACTGGAAGTTTTCAAAGTGTGTAGATCTAGGGGTAGAAGGATGATGAGTTGGATAGGTTGAAATAGGAAGAGAGAGGGAACCGGGGTTCTTCACCAGGAAAGTTGCATTTCGTGCTTGCTCGGAACTCTTCGTCGAGCTATCGAGCCGTACATAGTAGAACACCCAAAGACATTTTATTTCGTGGCTAACGTAACGCTTAGTAATTACGAGCATTAAATCCTCCTCTCCGCAGTTTCTGCCACAGACACGGCCGTGCAGCTATTTCAAATACACTCGCGGTAATTAAAACTATACTCCCACTACTTCTAACTACTCCCCCCATACTACCCCTCACTACCATTCATTACTTCCCACCACTTCTCATTACCTCCCACTACTTTTCCACATCTCTCTCTCTCTCTCTCTTTCTATTTTACACACATTCATTATCATAGTAATTATCTGTCTCTTACTTTCATCATAGTTTTCTCTACGTCTCTCTCTTTCTATCTTAACGATTATCTGTCTCCTTTTAATCCTTTTCCATTTCTACCAAGCAGATAATACTACCAACTCGTATTCGATCTTCTCACAAAATTTGCTTAACAGTACGTTAATGATAGAGAGCCGAAGGATTATACTTGTACTAACGTAGTCCCTTTTAACATCGAACTTAAACTATTATTTCGTGGTTAAATTCTACGTAGCTTATTTCAAATTTACCTTGACTTTTTAATTAACTTCCTGAGATATATATGCTTCTTTTAAATATCAACTATATCTTTCTCTTTACCCCTTTCCCACTGTATTATATTATACACATTGAATGAATTTTAATCAGGTGATTTTATTTTTTTAATTATCCATACACGTGCATTTAATATATACGTACATATTTTCTATCTTATACTCACAAATGTTTCTATCATAATTATTAATTATTATCCATTGTATTAAATTATATAATTTATTTATATTAAATTAATTTTATTCATTTTAATTTTTATCACAGTTTTTGTTTATTTCTTTTTTTCTTACTTAACGTATAATACATGGTACGAATTTATTCAACAAAAAATGATTGTCTCACGTTGACACGCATTTTCATTTGCATTTCATCTTTTTTTCTTTCATTTCGTTTTCATGTTTGTTCAATATTTTCAAATATGTAATATTAATAGATATTCTTTTTTTCTTTCATTTCGTTTTCATGTTCGTTCAATATTTTCAAATATGTAATATTAATAGATATTCAAGATAATGTAAAGAAAGTTAAATGAAGAAAAGTGAAAAAAAGATTAAAAGTACGAATTAAGAAAAAATTATTGTAATTTCTGTTCTTTCGGTGAGGGAGAGAGGGGGAGAGGTACGAGGGAAGGTTAAGAAGAACGATTAAAACCCTTTCCTTTTAGGTGGAAAATTAGATTACCGAATGGATGGGCGGGTAGCCAGAAAGGTGACGAGATTAAGAAGTCGGAAATTCTGGGAAAGGGTAGAGCATGGGATGAGGGGGAAGGATGAAAGGGGGTTTTGAAGGAAAGCTTGCTAGCTTGCTTGCTTGCCTGCGAGAGCTTAAATCTCGTTTGAAAAGCTAAGAGAAGGGAATTATTGTTAACATTCTTTATTTTCTCGATGAGAGAAAATTGCAATCTCGACGACGTGCTACTGACGTTCTATTTCTCTCTTCTTTTCTCTCTCACACACTCACACACACACATTCTCTCTGTTTCTCTATCGTTGGTTAAGAAATATTAAATGGCACAGGTAACCGAAGTGAATGAATTTTCTTATTATAAATAATCAATTCTTTTTAAATATTAATTTCTAATCGTTATACATTAGTATTGCAATTAATTAATTTATTGTTAGAACAAATAAATACATGATAATGCAATATGATCGCAAGCGAATAAATGAAATTTGTTATTATTAAAAATAATATTTAGAAAAAAAAATAAAATACATAGATTATAAAAACATTTTAATTGACGAGAATATTCGAACATTGTATATGATAAATAATTATAAATAAATAATTTAATCTGTTGTAAAAAAAAAATAATAATAATACATATTACTTCTAAGAAATATTTAACCAATTGACTAAGAGTTTTTGTTTTTAAATGAAACAAAAAAAGGATAATTAATAGAATATATTAAATAAGGATATAATTGTTTTTAGCAGAAAAGAAAGAAAAAAAAAGGATAAATTATTTAAACTATGATGTAATATTTTTGTCATGGATATATTCTAACTCGATATATAAAAGAATTTTTTAAAAGGACGAATATTTCGTTCAAATAATTACGAGCTTAACATACGAATCGATTCCATCACTTTCTTTCTTCCTTTCTTTCTTTCATTTACTTTTGTAATCCTTCTTTTTTCCCGTTTTTTATTTCTACTTCCTTTCTACCTTTCCTTTCTATCTCCACGGACGATTAATTCTCACCGATCGACGTTCTGAAGGCAAACGACGACGGTCCAATGTAATTTCTACTTTTTCTTTTGAAGTCTCTTACTCTCTTTCTATCTTTCTTTCTTTTTTTTCTATTCATTGCATAAAAAAGATCAAATCGATTGTTGGAAATCAATCGAACGTTATCTTATAAAAAAAAAAAGAATAAAAACAAAGAAACATATTAAACCGTTCCTTAATTTATAATTAAGAGACAAAAACAATATTTATTTTATTTCCAATAACATGTTTATATATATGTACTGATAATTATGAAAGTGGTCTAAGTCAAAATTAAAAAAAAAAATGAGTTTATCAGTTATCTCACACCACATTATTTTAAAGTTAATGTAATTTTCACGATATCGTCAAAAACGAATCGTTAGATAATGTTTATTATTTCAATATTATATAGAATTCATATAGTGTTCAAATGTAATTTTTTAAATATCTCGAAACAAGAGATAAATGACTTAAACCACTTTTATAATTATGGGCACATATATACTATTGCAAAAAGTAATTTTACAGTGTTAATTTTGTTTTTTGGTTATTTCTTATACATAAGTATGTATGTAAGTACAATTTATGATAGGTGGAATTTGTGATAGGCGGATAGAAAAAGATACAATGAAAATAAAATACAAAAAAGAATATATATATAGCACGTGTATAATAACTATTTTAATATAAGTAGAGTGCATTAAAGTATTAAAATAATTGTTAATTAATCAAAAGAAACCTCTATTGTTGCATAAAAGTACTGAGTATATGATCTACACGTATGTATGTACCGTCCTCTTCGAAATTAACCTTCAGACTGCTACGTTGTCCTTTATGAAAATTCATTTATTAAATGTTGTTTATAAATCTTTCCGAACGTTTTTTTTACACATGTATATAATAGAAATATTATTTGTAATATATAGAAATTAAGATTATAACTTTTTACTTTTATCATTTTTACATATATATATACTCATATTATATACTTACATTATAATACATGTATATTTATATTAGAATAGTTATTATACACGATATATGTACATATATATAAATACTTCAAAAGAATTTCCAATCTTGATATCAATCTTTTTTCGTTTTTTTCTTTCGAAATATTTCTAATCTTTATTCCAATTTTTGTTATGGAGGGGAGGTGCTAGGGAGGAAACAGGGTTTTTCGTCGATCCTTTTCGAAAGACTCGATATTCTATAGATCGATAATATATATGTACATATTATATCAATATTCTTTACTTTGTAAGCGAAAAGATGAAAATTCAATAGGTATACTTCAGTGAAGAGTCCTTTTCTCTTTGAGACTTAAAACCCTTCTAAAGGTTATGTCAAAGTAACTACGTATCGTTGTTACGAAAAAGTTACGTCTATTTTAACCCATTAACCTATTTTTGTTAAAAATTATTTCGAAATGTTGAATGATCTATTTAAAAAAAAAAAGATTAATGGTGAAAACTGTTTTTTTTTTTTTTTTGAATAAAGCATTGCAAAAAAAAAACCATTTTTCCATTATTTCCTATAACAATTTTCGTAACAATACGATTTTCATCAACTAATATTGAAATTAAATAAGTAAATTTGTAAATAATTAATCTTTACTATTTAATTGATAATAAATGTGATACACTTAATGAAAATTTTTGTACTTATCATCGTATATAAAATTTTTCTACAGATCTTTAACAAAAGTGTATAAAATTACTCGAACATTTTTATTATATTATTTAATAGTCGAATGAATTACACACAAAGAAACGGTATTGTTAAAAAATACGAAAACAAATGGAAAATGTATGGAAATTACAAAAAGCAAGCCAGAAAGATAGGTAAACAAATAAAATAAAAAAATAAAGAGAGAAAGATAATACGTTAACAAAGAAAATTTTGCACCAGATTTAGAGTAAGGAAAGAAAAATAGAATGTAAATAAGAAAAAAAAAATTGTTTAGAAAAAGGAAAAAAAAAGTAAAAGAAAGAAAGAAAGAAAGAAAGCAAGAAAAATACGATAATTGCAAAAAGTTAAAAATCCATTCTTATCGTTTGGAAATTCAACAAATTGTGGCTAACCACTGACCCGAAAAATGAGGTCGAAACCTTACGATTATTGTTTCACCTATTTACGAGCTATTCATTTAAACTTGACGTTTTTAATAGCGACAATACTCGGACCTACACGAACTAATCGATTTTCAAACGAGCTTTAGCAGAGGACGATACGTGTTTCGCGTGTTCAAACTTTTTCCCAACGTTCACGAATAAAGAATGAAAAAGAAAAAGAGAGAAAGAGAAAGAGAAAGCGAAAAGAGAAAGAGAGAGATAGAAATATATAACAAACATTGTTGCACACGTAACGTACAGGTAATTTCATTAATTACGTGCTGCAACTTTTCGAGGTATGCATTTTAAAGAACTGTTAGATTCATTTTACGTTTCGATGGTTCCTCTTTTCGTCTGGAATAATTCGACATTTTATTTATCTAACTGTTATACGTTTTATAAAATATTGTATAGTTTAATGTGTATATTTATGTGTGTTTGTGTTTATAAAGCGGACAGCGTAAATTAAATTAGATTTTTAATATATATATATATATAATTAATATATAATTTTGTTTCTTTCGTAAATGAAAATTTATAAAATTTCTATACGAGTTAATCCAATTGAGTTTTGTTTATAAAATTATTTATTAATTAAACATATGTATATAGATACTGTATATTATATGTACAATTAATTTTAAATATATTATAAATAGTTGGATATATTCTATTTGTACATTGGTCTTTGTGTAAAAATAAATAATTTAACGTATAAATTATTTATAAAAATAAATAATTGGTATTTAAAAAAATTATCCAATAGAATGGATTGTTTTCTCTTATGAATATTCGTATAAATTTTATGTTTTTTTAGTATATATAAGCATAATTTACACGAATTAAATCTTATTTGTGTTGATCGATTATTTGAATATATTTTTATCTAAAAAATTTGTATAATGTCAGTCCGTCAACAATAATTTAAATAAAAAGATCTTCAAAGTAGAAATATTTAATCTTTTTTTAATTCATTGTTTTCGAAGTCAATTATATGAAATAACTGAATTTACAACGATAAGATTTTGTTTACTCATAAAATATTAAAAAATAACAATCATTTAATTTTAATTAATCGAAGAAAAAAACAAGAAGATTTCTATATTTTTTTTTATTTTTTGTAATAATCAAAAATGTTTTGAAAAATTAATGCACTACTTTGCATTAGGTTCAATGTTGAAGTTCGAATAAATTCACTTGGACGCGGTCGGTTTTCCTTCACTTTGGAATTTCATTAAGGGAAAAAACTAATTTATAACGCAAACTATGACCAAACGAAGGATTCAAAGAATAGAAAAGAAAGAATGAAAGAAAGAAAAAAAGAATGAAAGTAAAAGATGAAAAAAAGAGAAGAAATAAAATAGAAATGACAATAATGGCGATAACTATGATCCAAAAATAACATCTACTCAAAGTATATTCAAATATTTTTATGAATTTATGGAAAAAGAATAGAAAGAAAATAAATGTCATAAAATGACTAAATTGACTTCTGTTTTAATTGACCGTATCCAATCATTGCTCGATTTTAAACCATCTGACGGAATTGAATTTAACCAAGCAACGTGTACTTTATTTTGCCTAAGAATAAATGATAATCTTTCAACGTGGTTAAAATGATGTTGATTGAAAACAAAATGAAAAAAACACTGAAGAAATGTTTAACTTTAAAATTGAACACTTAAACAAAAATAAAAAGTTCGAGAAGTGATAATATTAATCACGACTACTATGATTTATAAATATACTTTAATAATATTAATATGATAAATAAAAAAAAATATTATTCAACTACAGTATGTATATAAAATTCTTGTTATAATCGTTTTCTTTTTTAATTATTGAATACTCGTATCGTAGTAACGCATGATAAAAAAAAATAAATTTTTCCAAAAAAAAAAAGAAAGAAAAAATACTACAAAAATATAATAATAAATAAAAAATTGAACGATTTTATTAAGAAAAAATAAAAGGAAGAAACAGTAAGAAATAATCTCATGTTAATTAAACGTTCTAAGCTTTTGTATTCGGCACCTAGACAAATACTGAAAGAAAAAGAGAGAGAGAGAAAGAGAATATATAGGGTGAAACAAGGAAAAGAATGCTTTGGAATCAGACCGAGTGAGCAAGCAAGCGAGCAAATTAACCGGCCAAGCTCAAAGTTGTAACGAGTTTTAAGAGTGCCCAGGTCTCGTTTGTTCCCCGAGCTGTAGAAAACTCTTTTTAAAAATCCTATTGCAAGCTTACCTTCTCGGTTCAGTTTCGACAGAGATACAAATAATCAAAAAGAAATAATAAATAAAAAGAAAGATATAACAAAAAAAAAAATTAAATAAAAAACCGAACCAAGAATCGTCCTCTATTTTACTTTTATTTTCTCTTTCTTTACTCTATTCCTCCCTCCCCCATCCCCCACCTCACCTTAATATACACCTTAATCGTTTAGAATTTATTAAATCGTACATTGTAAGAAAAATTTTGAAAATAAAAAGAAAATCTAGTAACAAGCGTAAAAATTACTATTTTATATTTGATAAAAGAATTTAAAAAAAAAGACAATAACAAAAAAAAGTCCATTCAAAAAAGTAAATCCAGGAAAGAAAAATTACCCGCTCCTACCACGAAAAAAAAAAACAAGAAAAACGAAAAGAAAGAATGCAAGTGAATAGGAAAGAAATAAATTGAAAATACGGACGAACGTAATCATTTGTGATTTATATTATTTAATCGTATGTCGAAAGAGAAATGAAGTTAAAAAAAATAGAAATAGAAAAAAAGGGAGAGAAAGAAAAAAAATGTTCGAAGGGGAAAAAAAAACGAAAACATATTCACTTTTTCGAAGCTTTTTCATCGAGTAAAATTTTTAACAAGCAAAGCCGAATGAAAATTTTAACGAGAGAAAAAAAAGGAAAGAACGCGATCTATAACGCCGAACGTAGGTGTCTACATGTGTGTGCGTGTAGACGTGTGCTGTACTTCGAAACTCAAAAAAAAAAAAAAAAAAAATACCCAATCTATATGAAGTTAGATTTAGTACGCATGCATGTATACGCGTTGGAGTGAAATATCGATGTATTTTTTGAGAATAAAAAGTGGGTGGTGGGAGGGGGGAAAGTGTGTGGTGAACAAGAAGAGGGTAAAATATTTATTTTTCTTTTTTTGTTTATCATTTTTATTTTTTCCTTTTTTAAGAATGGGAAGTTAAAAGTGTTGTGGATAACTCGATATTTGTTTGTTTGTTTTTTTTTCATTTATTTACTTATATATTTATATTAATTACATATATACTATATGTAATTTTCTTTCCCCTTGTATTTTTGTTTTACCAAAGTTTAATGAATATTAACTATTATTTTTATGTTTTATTTACAAGATGACATGGATTTTTTAAATATATGGAAAATGGATGATATGCCACATATTATATTTTTTTTTTATTACATTAGTAACCATCTGTGTTGTTTAAATAATTTTTCGCTTTATTTCGATTATAAAACTGACGTGTTAAAAACAATAATCATTAAATTTTTGTAACGTCGTACGAATAATTTTAATTTAAAGGTTTAATCTATTTAGATCATTTTTTTGTCTCATACGTGTAATTAAAATAATTATAAATATATTATAACAATAATCATCATTATTGTTATTATTATTACTTTCTTTTTAATTAATTTTTCTTATTGTTCCAAAACTAAAAGAATGAAACTTAAAAGTATTTCGAGAAATCCAAGCATGATACGCGAACAACCCCCTATTTCAATATAAATACCATAAAAATTCTATAAGAAATCTTTCACATTTATTTCTTTTTATCCTGTTATTTAAATTTTTTTTTTCCTTTTCTTTTTCATCTCCAGTTCGTTTCGTATCCTTTTCCTTTTTTCTTTTTTTTTTTCGTTCAGTGTTCCTTTACGATTTCTTTTCTCTTGGCTCACGTGCATGGGCGTAACGCCTCTCGAAGAATGGAAATAAGCGTTGGATCGATAGAAAAAGGTTCAAAGGATCAAAGGACCCTCGGGTTTGTTCTTCAAAGTGCGTTGTTACGTCAAAAAGAGGGGAAAAGAAGACAGACGAGAGTTACGTTGTGAGAAGAACGAAACGAGAAAGAACATTTATTTTCATTTTCTTTTTTACTTCCTTCCAAAAAATATCGACTATTTCCATTACAATAAAACTAACTATACATATATATATATAATAAATATATATATTTAATCGATCTAATTGTAAACAAATTTGCATTAAATTGTATAATAAATATTAATCGACAAATGAAATTAAAAGAAAAAAAAATAATTAAATGCACTTTAACTCGTACAAAATAATATACTTGAAAACAAACAAAAATATTATCTATTAATTGAATAATATAAATCATTGTTTAAGTTATACAAACGAACAAAATAAAATCATTTTTATATTAAAAAGAAAAATAATAATTAAATGCACTTTAACTCGTACGAAATAATATACTTGAAAAGAAAAAAAAAATATTATCTATTAATTTAATAATATAAATAATTGTTTAATGTATGCAAACAAATAAAATAAAATCGTTAATATTAAATTATTATACATAATATCGAAGAAAAGAAAAAAAAACAATTATCTCCCATCGCATTAACTACGAAACACTTTACATAAATACATTAAAATATATTAATAATGATTGATCTAAATGAAAAATCAATGAGGACATTGGCAATATGTTTAAAAGACAGTGATTTTAAAAAGGAAGGAAAGACTTTTATCAGTAAGAGGCAAGAAGGTTGATTTAAAGTTAATGGTGACTGGCATAAGAGAAGGAAGAGAAGAGGGAAAAGGGTGTAAGGGGAAAGGGGGAGGTTGGAGGAGGAGGAAAAGAGGTGGTAGCAACCCTTGCCACCCTGTAGAGTGTTGGAAGGGTGACGGAACGAAATGTTAAACGGGGGATGGTAGCGGTAGCTTCTACGAAACTCCATCAGCTTCCTGTTCCGGTATCTTAGGGCGCAATCAAATTACCTACTCACTTTCCCGAGACATTATCGAGCCACGGTGTCTCGACGTTAAGGATTCACCCCCTTCTTCCCTTTCCCTTTCCACCCTTCTACTCCTTTTTCTTCCTTTTTTATTTTATTTCATTCCTTTTTCTTATTTTTTTGTTCTTTTACTAAGTCATCTCGAAGAGGAAAGTAGTAATAAAACAACGAGATAATATCCTTTACGGTTGGATCATCAAATTAGAAAATTACATTAATGTATTCTATTTGTATTTTCTTGTGGATAAAAAAAAAAAAAAGAGAAAGAAAAGAAAAAATTAATCAATCAATAATTTAATCTAATTTAAAGGATTTTCCTCGAAACTCGTATTAATTAATGTTTTCACATTTCAAATTTATTTATATTTAAATTAGACACTTTGACGCAGAAGTTATTGAAAATGATTTTTCTTTTTTTTTTTTTCTTTTACTCATCAGTTTAGATTTTGTAATTATTTTCTTAAGCATCACTGTTTAAAGTAAATGATTAATATAATAGATGAAATGAATTTTCTTAATTACTAAACAAAATAAATAATACATTATATTAATCATTAGTTGTACAAAATAATGATATTAATAAATAAAAATAAGTAAAAAGAAATTGAATAAATTCATGATTGAATGACAAGTCTTAAATTAGGATTACAATATATCTAATGGGAATATTTCTGTGTAAAATATTATTTTATGTTATCAATGAATCGATATTATTCATATTCGTTCAACTTTAACTAAAATTAGAGAAGTATCAAAGAACGTGAAAGAGGTTGAGAGTGAGAGAGAGAGAGAGAGAGAGAGAGAGAGAATAGTGAAAGGACAACAAGGAAGTGTTAAAACTACCCCCACACATCTATACATATACATATACATATAAATATATGTATATACATATATACACAGATACATACAGAATAGAATACCTTTGGGGTAGTTAGGTATGCAGAGTTACCGCAACTACGGTCGACCACCTGCTCCAATTATGCTTGTTAAGCTTCTACGTATGTATGTATGTACAATACTACATATATAATGCCTATCTCACTTTCGATGCCTAGACATTCTATAGAAATGTCTACATACATACATAGACGTTAGTATTCTGTCAACATTCAAACATTTTCGTCAAATTTGATTCTCAACTTTGTAATATTTTGGTACATTTTTGTTTGTTTTATTAAATTTTGTTTTATATAACTTTTAACTAAATCACGTACGTGTACACACGTAGGTATAGACATATATATTCGAAATAAAAATTGGATATATCTCGAAGTATATTTTTGGAGAAAAAAAAAGAAATATAATTGATTTCATTGTATTATTATTCTCGAGTAATTAAACAAGTTTATTGTTTTATTTCGATTTATGCAAAATTAAATGCAATTGTATTGTTTTGAATTATTTTCTTTTTCATTTCTTTTGTTCTCTATACGAAGCTATAAACTGTGATTATTAGGATTAATTTAATTTTCTATAAATTATGATATGTTATAAAAAAAAAAAGAAGAATTAAATCCATCTCGATGAATAATAATAAATTATAACAAAAACAAAACAAGTTCGTCTTATTTAAATGAAAACAAAAAAAAACAATCTTGTTTTTCATAATAATTATTTCAATACTTGAAATAAATTTATTATAATTGCAATTGTACGTGATATAATGATACTTATTGTACAAAATTTCTCGACAAAATTGAAAAAAAAAAACAGATCAAAATTCGAACAATAAAAATTTATACAAATTTTTATACGGTATTATTTCTATGTCCTATTTGAATAAATAAAAAGGTGGAAAAGAAAAATATTACAGCACACAGAACGTAATAGAAGAAACTTGTCGTGGTTTTGGTTTTATTTTCGAATAGTTTCACGTCCGATAAATAGCTTTTGAGAAACATGTAAGCACTTACGAAAGATCGTTGTGTTTTCCCCTTCACACCCTTCACTCCCATCCCTCTCTTTTATATTTTTTGTTCTTCTTTTATTGTTTGACAAGAAGAGAAAAGTTGTCGGAAAAAAACTTTTCGATCGAAGAGTCGGATTCCCACGTTCGTTCGATTTTCACAATCTTGGCAAATGTGTAAGGTAACAAAGATTTTCTATTAGATTTAACATTTTTTTTATCGATTAAAAGAAAAAGAATTTGGGTTTTTTTTATATTAATTACAAATGTATGAAAATAATTGTTAATATAATTATTCGACCAATTTGCGTATACCGAATAATTTTATATGAATTTTTTTTTTTTTTTTTAATTTTACTTTATTCACACAAGTAATGATAAATCCGTGTACTGAAGTAAAATATTTTCATTGTCTGACGATATTTCAAAGAAAGAAAAATAAATTACACGTTAGTACAAAATGTGTTTAACAATTAAATTATTCTCTCTGTACAATATAAAACTAAAAAAATATATCAAATTAATACGAAAATAATCCACATTAAATTTTTGTAATACGAATTAGTTTTCTAAAAAAAAAAAGAAAAAAGAAAAAATAGAAGATAAGTAATTAAATTAAATCATATAAAATAATTCAATTAAACTCTGAACTGTCATTTTTGGTCGAGTAAAAAAAAAAAGGAAGAATTGAACTAAAATTAGGTAAGAAAAAATATAGACAAGAATAATTATTACGAAAAAATTATAAAAGACAAAAGACATCGGGGTTTATTGACCCGAAAGAAAAAGAGGATGATATCATCATCCTTTTCGTTTTCCATTTCATTCCATAGTTGATGGAAGAAAAGCCAGACGAAGGATTTCGGATGCTTTCACAAGAACTACCAGGAAAATTCGCTTTAAGCTCGGTCTTTAATCCCGATTAACGAGAGCTTAATCTCTTACCCAATCACCCTTGCGAAAACAAGAATAACCAAAAGAGAGAGAAGAACATAATTCTCACTTTCTATTGACTTTTAATAACTTTGTCCTTAATTTCTCATGAATGTATATATAACACTCAAAATCAGATATATTTCGATGTATTGATCCAACTAAATTATCATAAATTAACATCAATTAATTAATCTCTAATTATAATTTATTTGACAATTTTTTTTTTTAATCTTTTTTTACACCCCTTTATTACTATCTTATTATACTATTTTTGTTAAATCAATGAACGAATATGCTATAAAAAAATAAAGTATATTTTTATGATAAAAAAAACTCAACCTCACTAAGATCGAAGGCAGAATTTCTAAATGATTATATTTTTTTATTATATGTGCATATAAAACTCATTAAGCAAAGTTTTGATTTAACAAAAAAGTTCTTAGATTAATTAATTTGTCCTAATTTACAAACTCAGTCAACGTTACCCCTTTTTTTTATCTCGAGCTTTGTTTAAATAATAATATACAAATTATTCCAAAATTATTCGTGTTTGTAATGGAAAAGTTTACTCAAAGAAATTTTAAACTCGGCAAGAGTGGAAACTTGGAAAATTATAAAAAAAAATATAAAATATCCTTTTAAAGAAACTTTTTTACGATAAAATTTTATTTAAAAAAGTACTTAAGATTTTAGTTTAATTTCTAATATCATCTAGGTATTATAACTTACTTATCATAAATTAGCATGAATTAATGTTTGAAAATTCAAAAAAACTTACTTAACATTTATCTTACTTTTTCAATTTAATATCACAAAAGAAAGAAAAAAAAGAAATAACATTTAAAACCAACTGACTTCTTTCTTGATATATTATAAATATTTAATATAGTACTATATAAACCTATTTTTCATATAATACGTATAAAATTTTTCCTAATATAATAATTATATTTTTTAAATCATCTATATACACTTAAAATACTTTAGTGAAGATACTTTGAATTTATTTTTATATAAACAATGTTAAAAATTCATTTATTTCTTTATTATATTTGACCAAATCTGACGAATAATTTAACATATAAGTAAATAATAGTAAAATACGAAAAGAGCACGTATCAGCATATGCTAAACATCGTTTCATATTTGTCCAATTATAATGAATTCTGTAAATCATTGAGAATACTAATGTATAACTCCTCTTCCTTCCCCTCCACTTCCTTTTCCGTACACACATATATACACGTACATATGTTTATATGTATACATATATACATAAATACATATATATATATACACAAATATTGCATCTTCTATCACGTATTTGATACGATTTTATCATGATAACCAACAAACTTCCATGATGGGAAGTTATCGTTCCAATTTCCACTTGTACATATAACACCATAGTAATAGTATTGGCCGATTTGTTCCGAATGATTATAACATGATATCAATAACCAAACCATACCTATGATCTTATACGTATATATATATGTATATATATATACGTGTATATATATGTATATATATATATATATATATATATATATATATATATATATATGTGCATATGTATGGTATAAGGTACACAAAAGAGAATTGTTCGTTCGTGTGTTCAATCGAACAACTTCAAATATTTATTAAACAAAAATTGATCGATCGTAAATAAAAGTGAATATGCACTTCGTTTAGTATATCGAAAATTATCCATTTTGATTTTATGCATTTAATGATACGTGTTATGCAATTTTCCAAATTAAATATATACATATGCATATATACATGTACACACGCGTAAAGTTTAATAATCCTTATAAATTTTTCTTTTTTAAATTTTCTCTGACAATAAATCGAATGATTACAAACAACGTTGACAGAAGGAGACAAACAAAAAAAGAAGGAAGACAAAAAATTTATATCGAATGTAACAGCATAGGAATAATTTATTTTTTCGCGTTATGCAATTTTTTTAAAAATAGAACACACGCGAAAAAGCGCGTAAAGTTTTATAATCCTTTGATAAATTATTCTATCTAAATGTGCGAAACAAAATGAATTTAACAATAAATCGATTGATTATAAACATTGAAAAAGAAAATAATATTCAACGAGTATACGTACGGTATGTTTGTGTTAAGCAATTTTTTAAATAAAATATATACACACATACACACACATAAATACACATACACACATGTCAGTTTCTATAATTCTTAATAAATTGTTCTTTTATAAGATTTTTTTTTTTACAAACAACACAAATCGAATAGTAAATCAATGAATAATAAATCGACAAAACAAGTTATCGAATATAATACCATAAAAATAATTTATGGCTTTTAATGATAGATTTTATTTTATTTCCGAGTAAACCGTACGTTTAAATGTACGTTTAGTGTCATCATAGCCTTTTTTTGCACCTTATTCATTCATTCTCTCTATCTTTCAGTAACGGTTGAGGTCTTTCCATGAGGTTTTCAATGAGAAACAGTTTACCTTACCTAAGCAAAACCAATTACCGCATTCTCTCCGTTCTTCCTTCCTTCCTTCCTGTCTCCTCTGACATACACATAGACACGCAGATACATACATACACGCACTTACTCACTCTTTCATACATTGCAGTATAACATCTCAGAGAGTTTCAACTTGAACGTAACGCATCCAACTGTCATGACTAAAATACCATACAAAATGTTTCATATCAATAATAATAGTAATAATATAAAATTCTCATTTGTGTATATAACCATTATATGTAAGTATATAAAGATAAATGATCAATAAAAAAAAAAATTTATTACTATGATTGAACGTTTTATTTCACAAGAATATGAATAAAAAATAATATATAAAAAAATAATGATTTATACAAATAATAAGTAATTAGAATGATAAGACCTAAATATGAAAATAAATTATCAATGAATGATGATCGATAAATGATGATCGATGAATGATAAAAAAAAGAAGAAGGGGGAATATGTGGATGATATAAAATAAGATAAATTAAAATTAGGAGGGTATAGCGTGGATGGAAAAATTTGAAAAAGATAGTTATAAACAATATCAACATTCTTTGTCTAAGATTGGAACTATTTCTCTTTCTATTTCTGTGTTTTGTTTCTCGTAGCCAGAAGGTATCCTAAAACGAGAGATGATAGTGATCTCTAACGACTCGCACGTGCACACAGCTTCCGTTAGTGCAACGAATGAAAGACCGGAGATAAGGTATATAGCTCTGCAATGGTCGTTAATACACATACACCTATACACATCTATATACACACATATATATTTTGTACACATAGATCATTTTCTTTCTCAAAATAAACGTAGTTTCTAACGATCTGCATTGACTACAAAAACGATAGTTATTAAAGATACTAATCGATATAGATCGTTAAATAATTCATAGATGAATTGATATTTTATCAGTTTATTCGATATATATATTTAAAAGGAAATTTAAAAGGATTGATTTAATGTTAATTATTATTTATTGTAGACAAAAATTTGATGAATTTTCTATTTTGTAATAAATTTAAATTAATTGCTTAGATTATTATTTTATTTTTTTTGATTATTTTAAAATCATCCATTAAATATAATAATTGATACTAATAATGTATGATGAATTGTTCAACCTTTTATTCTAATTCATCTATGAATTAATGATTCATAACGTTGTTACAAAATCATAATTTTATTTATTATTTTAAATTAATAATCATCGATTAAATTGAAATAATTCATTATAAAAATATTTAATAAATATATTATCTTTTGATAAACTCAGGAAATCATTTAATCTGGTGTGTTAAGAAGCTCGTTAAAAAGGCTTTAGATTCTAAATTCAATAAGGATGCTATCTACCACAACCACCAGGAATTTCTTATCTTTCTCAAGTTTCTTAACGAGTAGTAAAGTCATTTCAAATCTGTTCATTTAAATTTATTAAACTACTTTTTAATTGCCTTCATTATCGATTATTATTCAATTACTTTTATTACTATCTTATTTATTTTATTTTCAATGTAATATCGATTTTTATTTTTATTTTCAGAATGAAATAATACGTTTTATACTCGAGACATTTAAAAAAAAAAGGAAAGTAAAATAATTGAATGTAAAACGTGTTAAAAATAAAACTATTTATCCCTATGTAAATAAATATCCAAATATAAAGAGATCAAACTTTAATTCACAATCTGAGCAAGATGTCCGATATATCTAAAGATTTTTCCTACCATGAGAAAATCTTAACAAAAGGAATATAGGTCAACATATTCCGTTGACGTTTCCTTTCTCGAGCAGGAAACAGAAACGCCTTGTATCTAACAATACATACAAACCCACCCACGCCAACTCCTCTACATACACGCACATAAACACAAATATACACATTCACAATATTAAGATAAAAATTTTATGCTTCACTCATACAAGTATTAAATTAAATTAAAATGCAAAATAAAAGAAATTTGTTCTACAACAATTCTAATGCAAATAATAAAACGTTTTAAATAAATATAAAAATAACAAAAATAAACGTATGTTTCCTTAGAAAATAAATAATTTACTTAAATGTAAATTATTAAAAAATAAAAATATTTAAAAAAGTCTACTTAAAACTCGTGTAGAAAAATATTGTTTATAATATGATTATATATTACATTTATATATTAAATAAATAATTCGGGTAACTTCTCTATGAATAACGCTTTTAAAAATTTATTTAATTATTATATTTAATTTTATCAAAAAATGTTGCATTTACTATTCTGGTATCAACAGCATATGATTTTTATCTTTCTTTAGATAGCTCACCAATCCATGTTCGAGAATAGTATAAATTTTATATATATATTTTGTATATAATTTATACAATTTATATATATTTCTACACGGGATATAATTCATTTATTATATATATATTTTATATTATGTATAAAAGAATAAAAACAAAGAGATAAAAAATATGTTTGTACATAGTAAAACTATCCACTCATGTACTCATCAACCAACCTACTCGTACGTGTCTCTCGTCATTGATATCACATCCCACTACGTGTCCGTTCACTGCCAAGCGCACGACCATTCACCCTACACCCACTCATCCATACTCACAACCTACTCTTCACCCTTCACCCTTCACCCTCTTCTTGTCGCTCTCTCTCTCTCTCTCTCTCTCTCTGTCTCTCTCTTTCTGTTATTTCTATACCCCTTTTACACAACCCTATCAACTTTTTGAAAACTGATTCCCTACGAATCGTCTGATAAAAACTTGGAGTTACCTTTTAAAAATAATTCTAAAAATTCCAAATGTTATTTAACACAAGGAAAATATGTTTCACTGGATGTTTATAACACGACGGATAAAACAAGACTGATCTTGTCGTCACATCTCGTGTCTTATCGGCAAGAACAATAATACTTCGAATAAGTATACACATATAAACATCAAAGTCACATAGGTAGATCATACGTTGTGTTAATACGTGTTATATATGACGTAAACAAAATATATCTCTCTTCTCGGATTCTTTTTTTGTTTACCTTCTTCTTTTATCTATGTAGATGATATTTTTTCCAAGGTTACTTCTTACTATAGGATAAAATGAAATAGGAATCAATGAATAAACGAAATAATATTTTATACGCATACACGAATATTTTATATTTGTTTTATTAATTATATACGCGTGATGTCTGAGCGTGTAAAATTGTAATTTTTATGATCTTAATGTTTGATATAAATTAATTATTAAAAATCATGAATAATTTAATTAAGAATCAAGTATGTTTCTCGATTAAAAATTTCAAACAAAAATTAATATAAATCATATAAAAAAAATGTATATATAAATGCATACACATAAGAATTATAAATGCACGTACTTGTTGTTACATATTATAGTTATTAACATATATTTATTTGCCTTTTTATTTTATTTTTAATTAATCTTAGACTTTAATAATTGATTACACTACACATCACTAAAACTAGTATCTTTTTTGATCATCAGACATCATGACTAGAGTGGTCAGTTTCTAATACTGTACCATTAAAACTGGTTTCTTTTTTGGCTACCAAAAATCGTGACTATGTTGGTCAGTTTCTTATTGGTTGAATCATATAAGATAAAAGAATATTTTTTAAAACCAAAAAAAAATGTTCTGATATATTTACGTAAGGATTATGGTGGTTAAGTTTTTTTCCTTTTATCTTATGAAAAAAGTTACTGAAAAAGTATATGCATTAAAGTGTTAAAGTAAAGGCGAGAAAGAGAGAGAGAGAGAGAGAGACAAACTGGAAGAGTGAAACTAGGTGTGATGTATGCAGGTGTGCGAGTAAGTACCGACGACAGGATGAGACAAAGGAAGGATCGTTGGCATTGTCGACGACAGTGTTACCACAATGTCGCCATAAATTTACTGCCACGTTTAGCTTTACCATCTCACCATACCCCATAGGATAGGAATTCTATGTGAATTAAATAAATGAATATCTATCTGATTTTCTATCTTAATTATCCTTTACATACACACTCACACGTATAAATTTTAAATATTCCCCAAACCCCATCCCTACCCTCTTCCCCTCAAAATATAATCAAACTAATTAAAATTCTTTTTATTTGTTAATTGTGCAGATAATTACAAAAGTGGGCTAGTAAGTTTACAAACAATTGCAGATTTTTATTTCATGATTTATTTATGATATAATATAATTTTAATATTAGGTGAGAATGTAGATAAACCATAAGATATTTTGTTAGACAATTTTTAATAGAAACGGATTATCTCAAATTAATAAAAAAAAAGGGAGAATAATAAAGACAACGAAAAATAAATCATGAAATTTATTTTTAGCCAATTTTTTTTGCTTTAGTCTACTGTCGTAATTAACGATAAAATAATTATTACCATTGAGAGTATATTTAACAACTACGAATTTGTTATTCTAAAATTAATTGGAACAGATCAATTGTAAAAATTGATGGTTACCATTTTTAATTTTCATTGAAACATTGATTCAAACGACTACTTTTTTTTTCTGACGTGATATTAAAAAGGTAAACGTGCTAGATTAGATAAGATCTTTCTAACTGGAGTAAGAAAGTCCTAATTGGAAGATTAAGAAGAAAGAACGAACGACGACGGTAATTGAAAACTTAACATCTAGATAAGATGTCGAAATAGTTTCTTATCTAACTCTTTAATTTTTATCGGTTTTTTTTTTCAATTAACAGGATAAAAGAAACTTTATTTTCGAAGCAACGATTTACTTATTTGAATTCAATTACAAATTTCTCGATTATTTTTATAAAAAAAAAAGAAAAATAACATTCTTCATTTTATTTCGCAATTTCATTCTATTGAAAGCAACGAATAATTTGTACAGGTGTATATTATTTACTTTTCCAAATAATTACATATTAATTTCATATAATTTTCAAATACGATATTAATATTTAAAATTAATATTAATTATCAATCAATTATGGAAATAATTGTTATGCATAATATATCGTAAAACATTATTCTAATTTGATCATTAAATTATTTCGATTCAAAGATCTAACAAAGATCTACCCCCCCCCCATAGTTTTTATTTTATGTATAAAATAATTAACGATTTAACTTAAAGATTTTATCTTAATAAATTAAAAATAATGATAAAATGAACGTATAACGCTGGAATGAATATAATTAATAAAAATAAATAAAAATGAATCTTTTTTATTGAATGTAAGAAAATTGAAAAAAAATTTTTTGAGAAATTTACTAAAAACATTTTTTATCTCTCTCTTCATCTTTTTCTTTCACTCTCTCATCGTTTTCGATTCACCGATCAACGAATCGTGACAACCGCAAGAGCAACGTTGTTAACAGTGAATTTGTGCGCGCGTTCGCACACGCACACTCACACATACACATTTGTACACCCACAAAATGAATTAATCGAGCGTGTTACGCGTTTACAGAGTTAACCGGAATGCAGCAAACCAACGACAAACGACAATCTCTCTTCTAGTGTAACGATGCAGTACACTTGCACGTAATAAAATTCCCTAAATAAATGCCTAACACTCATACATACACACACACCCACACCCACACATACTCCACATACAGAGAAAGAGAGAAAAAAAAATACAAAAATAAAAATTTCTCTCATATTTCTTCTCTCTTTTCCCCAATCCCTCAACTATTTCACTTCCCTTTCTCCTGCCCCTCTTTTTCCATCCTCTATCCAGATTTTATAAAATTCTCTTTTTTCGTCTCCATTAAAACCATGATTTATTAATATAATTAATTCATTTCTTTATTTGAGTGCAACGTACAGAAAAAAACAAGAAAATAAAATAATATCAAAAAAATATTTCGATAAATAATAGTGAGGGTTGGGGTGGGGAGTAGAATGGATTAAGAAACTCGTCCGAACTACGTTATTTGTTGCATTTAACTTTTTTTTTCTTTTGTGTTTTCAATTTCACGTCATTTCGAAAAACGTTGTACAAATATTTGATGAACAAATATTAGAGAATACAAACAAATATGTAAATAAAAATATCGTTTTTCATGCATGGTTTCTCCGTAAGCATTTATTTATATAAACGTAAGTTTAGTTTCCGAAAATCTACATGTTCGTAGTAACAGGTCATGTTTCAAATCGTACAGGAGGTGAAAGAGGGTAGGTGAAAGGTAGGAGGGTTCCATAATCGTTATTCATTGGCATAATCGAATGCTGGAGAATACAGAGAGACGAATAGAGAGCTAGAGAATAGAGAGAGATGGAAGAAGGAAAGGGGCAAAGGGGAAAACGTTTTCCTAGAGAACTGTCGCCTATGTTGTCTAACAGTGGGATCGAATTATCCCGTTTAATAGATGGTACTAGCTGGTACGATGCACTTAGCGTTAGAATCTCCATGCAACTGCAAGTTAGAATGTGTGAGTGAGAGAGAGAGAGAGAGAGAGAGAAGTTTGGAGAAGAGGCATAGGGGGGTTTTGTCCTAAGTTCAATCGCATTTGCTTCGATTTCTAATAGATTTCATTCGACAACAAATTTCGAATGATGACATGTTCCTATGACGTTGTTATTATTATTATTATTATTATTATTATTATTATTATTATTATATTTTATTATAATAATAATCGAAACGTATATATTTCATCATTGTTTCATTCGATAAAATATAAGACAAAATTAACTAGAAGATTTTTCGATATTATTAATTAATGGAAATTATATCAATAAAAAAAAAAGAAACAAAACGATCAGTCTGAAAAGAAATACTATGTTTGAAATATTTGTTTGAATGTTTGTCTGTTTTAATTAAATTCGAAGTTATTGGATAAATTTGTTAGTATTACGAGAAATTAAGCTTTGTTACTTATTCAAAGGAATGTTTGATTTATTCGTATTTTTACATTTTTAACGGTTGTTAGTATTACTTATTCGAAATATTGAATAATTCGAAGTATTGAAATTATTTTCGATAAAATTAAATTAATATTATTTAAAAAAAAAAAATTTGTTAGTTTATTTTCGTATAAATATTTCCTATGCAATTATTTACCTCTCGTCGTATTTTGGATATCTAAAAATATTGATATTATTTATTTTTCAAATTGAAAAATTTCAACACCACTTATCGTATGCAACCGAATATGTTTTTTCTATTTTTTGTTAACGCCCTCTATACCATGTAGTATTTTTTTTGTATATCAAAATAATTTATCATAAAAAACATATATATGTTTATATATATAAACAACATACTTCGTAGAGTATTTTTGTTCGTACTAATCACCTATTTATTTATTCGAAATATTTAAACAAACAACGCTAATATCATTCGTACTAAAAAAAAAACTTCGACACATTTTTTTATCCCCATCCTCATACTTCTTCTTGATACCAAACAATTTCTTTAGCGTATTATTTTCAACAAATAATAAGTAATAAACAATTGAAATAATTTAATTATTTAAATCTTGTAAAACGTTAAAGTTGCGTTTGTTTGAACGATTAAGAAAAAAAAAAAAGGAAAAAAAAAGAAGAAAAAAGAAAAAAAAAAGAAGAAGAAGAATATGTAAAGTTCGTTGACCCTTTAGGTCGACGACAACTTCAATGTTCAGTTCAGTGGCTCACAAGATAGAACAATAACGTGGTTGATTGTAACGGAGTCAGTCCCCCGGTGTTGGTATCAGAGACTCATTGTTCCGAAAAGCGGCTCCTTCTCTCTCTCTCTCTCTTTCTCTCTCCTTCTTCTTCTTTCCAGGTAGCCAGTAGTATCGTGCTTCATCCTCTCGTTTGTCCTACAGAAAGCAAAGTTACCGGCCCCTCGACCTACATTCCACAAGCTCGACGAAGGAGATCGTCAGCTATTTATATCATAACCAACCAACCAACCACCCATCCCCATTTCCATCCCCATCTCCCTTTCTTCCCATTCCAACAGTCCTACTGCTCCGAATTTTATCTTTTATCTTTCACCCATCCTCCTTCTCCCAAACCTCATTCTTAACCCCCATATCACCCTACCTACACCTACACTTTTCTTTTTATCGAGTATCCCTCCTATTCTCAATTTTACTTATTTTTATTTTTTCTTATTTATCGTCTTTTTTTCTTTTTATTTTTAAACAAATTTGCGCCAATATTTTTTTCATAATGCGTGTTATGTAATCGAATTTTAATTACGTTTAAATATTATTTTATCTGATAATCCAGACGTGCAGTTCATTTATCGCTAACTCTAGCTGTTTTTTCGCTATTGAAAACAAAATAAATTATAAATAATTTTCTAATTTAAAAAAGAAAAACAAATAATCAAAATTTGTGACAATTCGTCAAAGCCAATCGTGTGTTCCTATAATTACTCCAAAAATAATACCTATCTCTAATAATTAAAATAAAGATAAATTTGTAATTTTTACAATTAGTTTGAATCCAACCCCCTCCACCCAATAATTCTTATTAAAAAAAAAAAAATACATACGTCCATCGATTTATAAATGAAAATATTTAAATAACATGATTAAAATTCCTTATATTTCCCCCTCCCCCATTCCCCATCCCTATTACATCGAACGTTTACATACAACGATTTGTGAAATCATCTTTATGAATCAAATTTGAATGTTCATGCCTAGTTAGAAACACTCTTGAACTCGACATATACATTTACAAGAAAGGAGATACTTATCAAGATCCTAAAAAGGGAGAAAAAAATGACAGAGAGAGTAAGAGGGGGGTGGGATTGGGATGAGGTTAGGGATGGTGTAAGGGGAGATAGGTAGAAGCCATCAGACTCACTCACTGCAGCCTGTTGACCTGCATTCGCCTCTTAAACGAAGTGGCATGTACCAGAAGCTTGCAGTCGGGCTTTCAACCCCTTCTCTTTCTCTTTCTCTCTCTCTCTCTCCCTCTCTCTCTCTCTTCTTTACTACCTCAGACGTCTTCACCCGTTCTCCACCCCCTTCTTCTTACACTGTCTTTTTTTTTGAATCTCTTCTTCCACGTCTTCTTTTTTCCATCATCTTTTTTCTCTACGTAGTTTCGTACGGTACGACGAGACACGACCTCAGACACGCTTGTTTAATTTTTCTTCCTTTTTTTTTCTTTTTTTTTTTCTTTTTTTTTCCCCTTTCCTACTGTTTATAACGTCTCCCCAAACTTTTCCACGGATTCCTAGGATCTCTTTTTATTTCGACGATTTTCTGTTTCTTTCTTTTTTTCTTTTGGGGGATGTTTTTTATCTCACGCGACCTTAACCCCTTTTTTTGTTTACATATAAACGTGTTTCGAATATTTTGCGCGTATTTTTTTTATTTTTATGCCACGGATATTTTTTAATCTTATCTTTTTGACTGAGTTCATTGACTTTTTTCTTTTTCGGAATGTATGTAAAAGTGTTTATTTAATTAAGAACATGTTATATATATATATATACTTCGGTAAGACTGTTTTCTCTCGAATTTTCTTCTTTATCTTAATCTCGGT
Organism: Polistes dominula; assembly: GCF_001465965.1. The sequence goes on along the minus strand of NW_015149024.1, from coordinate 225,123 downwards.
GGAGAATTGGAATACTTTTTTTTATACGTTGGCATTAACATATTTTTTTTTTTTTCATCGAGTTTATTGACCTAGAAAATCTTTTATATTGAATCCAATTTTTGAGTATTTTTTGTTGTTGTATTTTAATGACAAATTTTAATAATTGATATTGTTTTCACGTATTTTATATAAATTTTTCTTTTTCGTTAATTATTTTTTAGAATTCATTAGGCCACTATGAAAAAAGTAATTCGAAGTATAGAAAAAATTGAAAATATTATTTGATTAGATTTTCGGTTTCACTCTTTATCTCTCTCTCTCTCTCTCTCTCTCTCTCTTTTCATAAAATGTTCTAGTTAAGCGATTTCAATATCAGTTGACTAGGCTAGACACCTGCTAGTAATATGCAGCATGTCGTAGATTGTAGAGCTCTCGTTTTCAGCAAGTTGAAAGACCCACTCTTGACCGTGGTAACCTCGACAATCTCATCTACACAGGAATAGACTACCTTAGAGGAAGAGTTAGGGGTGGTTGGTAGAAGAGGGAGAGGAGGGGAAAGGGGTTAAGCTGAAGATCCTTAATTAACGTCTCTAACAACGTTGTGTGTGATGTACCTATCCTATATATATGTATATATAGAATAGGTACATCACACCTATACATATATATTATTTATATACGTATACATATATATATTATAAATTACTAACGTTAATGTTCGTCTATATCCTTTTTAATTATTTATTACTAAATTTGTGTGGCTATTAGATTAATAATTAAATGAAAATTAATTTAAATTTAAAATCAAATGATAAAAAAAGAAAATAAAATTTTGATAACCATCCCACACGTTAACACACGACGTATGTAGATGGGTGCGTGTATCGTTTAATATTATTTATTAATAGATATATAATAAATTATAACTATTAAACAGACTTGTGATAAAAAAGTCGAATTTTAAAAATAAAATATATTTCAAGATTATTAATATGGGATATCGTAATATCGTTATTTTCTTTATTTTAAAAAAAGTAAACGTGTGTGTGTGTTTTATTCAAAAACACACGAACAAGAGGAAAGAAATATTATTTAGCATATTCTCTTAATACGAGAGAATTAGAAGAAACGTGGGTTACCCGTAGCACCACCTCCACCATCACTACCACCGGTATAACGAATAATTGGATTTATTACTTGGCGCTGCTCCCTTGCCAGTCGTAAAAAGTAATTCTATGCATTTGCGATGACTAACCGAATAATGTTGACCCTTTTCTTTTTCTTTTTTTTTTTTTAATTTCACCACTTTTATTTTTTCCAATTTTTTCTTCTTCTTTAAAACACACACAAAATAATTTTCCTATTTTCCTATTCCTTCTAATTATTTTTTAATTTATTTGTTTTTTTAATAATTCACACGTTTAACACATATTAGTTTAATTTTATTTTCGTACAAATTATAATATATTTTAAAAAAAGAACTAAATATATAATAATACGTTTCAATTCATTGAATATAATTATTTTTCAAGATTATTGAAATGATGATATATTTTTGTATATTTTTCTGAAGGAAATTTTTTAAATTAGATATTTTTCTTTTCTTTTGTTATTTTTTCTTAAGATTTAAGAAATTGATTACTTAAAATACATAATATATAATATGTAATTTTGTATATACCGTAAATAATCTACGTGGAAAAGCATTTCAAAATTCTCAGAGATTTATCGAGCGTACACCGCCGTAGTAGCCGAGACACAATGAATTACCACGTTGTATTATCCGAATAGCAAACGCGCATAGTTAAATTATCGTCGGTACTGTACTCGAGATTCTACCCATCAAATTATCTACGCGTTTTCTTGATTTACAACCATAAGAAAACTACGGGTTTCATCTAATTACGATCTGCTACTAACGTTCTATACTTACGTCGTTTCTTTCTTTTTTGGATTTTTATCTTATCTTAAAATGTTTACTTGTATTATATTACGGTCATAAAAGAGAGATAAAGAAAAGAAAAAAAAAACAATAATTAAAACAAATTAGATTAAAATAATTTCAATGTAGATATATATAAAGAGAACTCTAAAAATTCAATTGAAAACTTTTCAAATATTGGAAAATACTTTGTGAACCAATTATTAAATATATTTTTAAATTTTTAATATGAAATTCGAAATATTTCAAATGTTTCGGATCGTTCAATAATGAATAAAAAATAAAAAAAATATATATATGTCAAAATTCAGTGTCACATTGTTGGTTTCCAATGAACTTCGAAATAACTGAACCGATTTTAATGAAATTTTTATTTATTTTGTGTAATTGTTTTCAACTTAGGATATAGAGTAGTTTTTATCGCGATTATTTTTATTTTTTATTGATAATTTAAAGATTTATTATTTAAAGGTTATATAGGTCTTTAGGTACTGTAAATTTTCAATAAATGGCACTGTATTACAATTTAATTATTTCCATATATTCACATCATACGTTTTTTTCAGATTTACATTTGACATAACTAATTTTGTTTTTTATATTTTTCGTGTAATATTATTTTATATATTCCATTGTAATTGTGATATTATTTTATGCGTTGTTATAATTTACTAAATAGCTTAGAATTATATTAAATCAAAACATTTTATAACAAAGCCACAGCAACGCGTGGTTGTAGCATCTTAGTATATATACATTAAATTTCAAACAAAACTTTGACAACTTTAAGATGACTATAATATCTTTATATATATATATATATGTATTGTTTCTTATACAACGATAACAGATTGTGTTTTTTGTGTTTTAATTCTAAGGAAAAACACATCGATCGACTTGCAAAGTATCAAACCTGGTGATTTTCCCAAGACTCAAGTTTTCCAGGTAAACAAAGTATGTACCTAAAGCTAACAATAAACTATCTTCGTTTTTCCTTCTCATCTCTCTTTCTCTCTTTCTCTCTCTTTCTCACTCACTCATTCTCTTTCTAATTCTTCGTTCCTGTTTATCTATCGAAGAGAGAAAAGTGAAGTGAACGATGTCGTTGGCAGAAGCAAGCAAGCAAGCAGGCAGGCAGGCAGCCAGCTCGATTTTCTGAGTTTGAAGAAGCTTCTCGAGACCACTTCGATATCCCACAGTAGTCCACCCCTTCCCTTCCCATCCACCCCCTCCCCACAACCTTCTTTGAACAACTTTCAGAAACAATTTAAATCTTCCAATCCTAGGCTATGTTTTAAAAGACTGTTCCTTTCGTTGACTTTCACACGAAAATTCGACCCACCGAACAAAACGTTACCCTTCTCTTCCCTCCTTTCCCCCCAGACTTTATCCCCAATTTATTCGGAAAAGTTATAATATTTATAAGAAAATACGAATCGAAGAAAACAAAAATAGATCATTCTAAAGATTCTTTTATTTTCTTATTCTATAACCTTTTATTATCTTCTAATCTATCTTTTATTATTTTCTATATTCTTTAATTTTTTTATTTTATATTATTTATAAAATAAATGATCGTGTGTTCATTTTTATTGTTAATTCAAATAACTATTGATAATTTAACATATCAATGTATTGTATTTATATTTCTCTTTAAAAATACGTTCTTTATACTTGCTAGTACTAATAAAGTAAATGTTATTGTTATTACAATTGTATTTTTTTTATATTTATATATTTAACTATTATATGTAATTAAACCGATCAATTTATCAATATATTCTTCAAAAATTACTTTAAAAAAAGAAAAGAAAAATAAACCAAATCAAATTTCAACTTTATTTACTCCTTATACACCGATAATAAAAATAAAAATCTGAACAAATATAATATATAAAAACATTCCAAATAATGGTTAATATTTTACCTATATACAAAAATCACAAAGCTTAACCAATTATTTTATCGTAAAAAAAGAAAAAGAAAAAAGAAGAAACAATAAAAATAAAAATTAGTATAAAAAATGAAACGTACGAATTACAAATAAGCCTTGTTTAAATACATACGCGACTTTTAATCAAAAATGAATATATATTTACAATACGAAATGAAAAGAAAATATTTGAATACAATTAAAAGTGATTTTTCGTTTACTTTATACCACTCAATCACCCACCCACCTACTCACCATCACCCACTTCTTTCTCTCCTTTACTTTTTTTCTTTTTCTTTCTTTTATAATACTTCGACAATCTACGATATAGTTAATAATCAATCATCACGAACAATCGTCGGTAATTACCTACGGTCGACGTGACTCTCATCTTGGCTCGGTCCAATATGCAAACAGATTGGCAGAATAATTAAGTCTGACTCAATAGAACGCGAGGACGCTCGAACGCCGGGAATTAATATGTCGTTCGTTCCTACCCCTCCTTCCTCACCCCCTGATCCCCCTCTTTAACCCTCCACCAACTCCTCTCTCTCTCCCACTTTCTCTTGCTTCATCCCTCAATACTAAACCCCAATTCGAACCTCTCCATCTGTCACGATATCTACCACTTTCCATCGATCCATGAGGTATCCAAAGATCAACGAGTAATATTTCGTCGTATCCTTTGCATGCATTTATTCTAATTCGCAATAACCATTTTCACAAGGTATATTTATGATTTGTATGTATGTATGTATGTATGTATGTAAATATGGATGTATATGTAAATGGTACTGGTAAATGAATGAATATGATCGAGTAAATTATTTTTCATTAATAATTCAAATAAACTCATTGATAATTTATTATCAATTTATTCGTACTTTTACTATTACTTTCTATTCGTAGATATTGTATTTTATAAAATATAAGTTTATTGAAAAATTATAATTCATTGTGTTAGATTAGGCCCATACTTTTGACATTTTTTTGTTTTTGACACTAATACGGATTTTAATTTATTTCTAGAAAAAAAAAACACATTTGCACCATTAAATAAATATTGATTAATTATAAAAATATACATTATATTAAATAATATTTTTCTTATACGAATTCATTTATATGTATATGTAAATATTGTAATGATATAAAAATGATCGTATTCGAGTACGATCATACGTGAAACGTGACATATAATAAATTATTATTAACAAAACAAACGTATCCCAATAAATTTTTCCCCAACCAGTTCTAAATATTTTCTCCTCATATACTTTTAATTTCCTACCCCCCCCTTCTCGACCTTATTCTTTTTTCTTCATAATTATTATTTCATGTATAAAATCTATTATATTTCTTAATTAAATGGTAAAGATTTCTTAACAATTTCAATACATCATAATTACCTGTTAAACGATATTTGTTTTTTTTTTTTTTTTTTAATATTTCCTTCAAACATACGTTTGTACATGCGTGCATATGTGTATAATATAATAATATGTGTATATATAAGAAAAGAAAAAAATTTTAATTGAACGATCACGCGCTTTTCATTAAAAGTAAGTTGAGTGTAAAAGCATATGAAAAGAGCAGCATACGGAAGAAAGAATTAAATGAGAGAGACGGATGGAAGGGGGAGAGAAGGACTTAAAAACGGGATAAAGGGTTAAGGGAGTAGTTAATTCATGTATAACAAACGTGATTTAGTGACGGTGGTACGACTTTCCATATTTTACGAAATAATGTCAGCTCGTTTAAACGTATGTTCTGAAGAAAATGCTTGAGGCCAGTCCTTCTCTTTCTCCCACACCCCCACTTACACCCTACCTTTCTCTTTCTCATTTACTATCTCTTTCTAACTCTTTTTATACGGTTACATAAAAGGGGTTGGTCAGTAGTAAACGCCCTTTTCCCTTTCCCATCTTCCCTTGATTCCTTTAAATCCTACTGTCCGAACGAACTTCTCTTCGTTTTTGTCTCTTTTCTACTTATAAAATGTATATGTATATATGTATATATGTGTGTGTGTATGTGTGTTTTGTGTGACAGCATAAGAGTGAGAAAGAGGATTTTACTGCAATGGTACAAGAAAGACAGTTGTAGAGAAGTAGAAACAACTCGAAACTGAAAAAGGGACAATCACCACGACTGCTACTTCTATTTCTACTTGTAGTAGTAGTAGTAGCAGTAGTAGTATTATTATTAATACAGCTACTATGACAGGGCACGTAATTGCTATTTTAATGGCGCTTACTCTTCTTGACTGTGTAATTATCAACGCCGAAAATACCTTAAGGGATTATTATAATACTCTCGAGAAACTGTTTCTCTCTCTTTCTCTCTTTATACATACATATATCATCAATCTATCTTTCTCTTTTTATTCTGTCTACCTCATGGTATGTAAATTTGAAAATAATACATTTATGAAACAATTCAATGATTTTATAATACATACTTTTTGTTCTATAAAAAATAATAATAAAATATGACGATTCATTTTTATGACTATTATGCAATTTATGAATTTAAAAATTAATCCTTGCACTTCTATGTCGACTCGATAATTTTGTAAAATTTATGAGAATAATCAGTCAATGTGTAAAAAAAAGAAAAAAGTCTACAAATAAACTTAACCAGCAAACATCGATGATACAATTTATTTGCCACCGAATAAAATTAAAAAATATCGTTAATATTTACTCGTGTATTTTCGCAATGAAAGCAAATGAAAATGAAAATAAAAATATAGAAAAATTACGAATCAATGATTTTTTGTACATATTTTTTAAATAATTAATCGATACATACATACGAGTATACGAATAAAATGGAAAGAAAAAAAATAAAAAAAAAAAAGGATAAATCAAAGATACCAATTAACAATATTATTACCATACCTATGATTATAATTAAAACAAATAAATAAATAAATAAATAATGATTCAACAAGAATAAGAATACAAATTTATGAGTTTAACGATAGTCATCAAAAAAAAAAAAAAGAAAAAGAGTTTTCTCCCATCTCGTATAATAGTTCTCCATTATAAAACAACGATTATAATCCGATAACCGATCGAAAGCTTTCTTTCGATGGAATAAATTTACATGGGCGTGTAAAACGTCGATAAAATAAAACACAGAGAATGAAAGAGATAGAGAAAAAGAGATAGAAAGAGAGAGAGAGAGAGAGACAAAGAGAATGAAAGAAATAAAAAGAGAAACAGAAACACAGAAAAAGAAGAAAGAAAAAAAAAGAAGAAGAAAAAAGACTCATAACGATCAAGTTCCTGCTGTTTTGCTAATTATTCAGGCTAACCGAGTTCCACCCTTTCAAGAAATTCCTATTCCTTTTCTCAACCCCCTACTTCCTACCCCTTATTGCGACTTCTCATCGGCACTATCTTTCTCCCCTCCTCTCTCTCTGTTTCATTGCCTTCATTTCATAGCACCCTCTAACACGCATACGAACACATACACATACATATACACATAATACCCATGACTATATAACAAACATACTAACATACAAATACACGTACTTATACGCATATACTCATACCCATTCTTATGACCATACAACAAACATACGAATACACTACACGAATACGATATAAATACACACAAATATACACACAAGCACACACACATAGATGGAAATTACGATTCTCCTCTAACTCGTCGACGTGTCCACCCTTTTCTCGTATCCCCGTGTATCGCGTTTTGTCACGAGAAACGATCGTTAGTCAAGGACCTCTTGTGAAGCAGCGCAGCAGCTAGAAATTCATTCTCTATGGGGGCAAAGAGGAGGAAAAGGGGTTAACGGAAACGGGAGCAACGGGCAAGGGGCAAAAGAGGAAGAGGAAGAGGAGGAAGAGGAGAAAGAGGAAGGGGATATTATTGATCTAACGAACGAAACAGGTGTAACTCTTGAATTTCAAACGCCTATCCGAAAAACATATCCCTGTTCCCACATCCTATTCAAACCACCCCAATCACCCCACTTCCCCTACTTTCTCTCTCTCTCTCTCTCTCTATCTCTCTCTTTATCACCTACCTCTGTGTTTCCTATTGCTATAAGAGTCGTGTTATTTCATCCAAGTATATCTAACTTCTAATTTTCTCTCTCTCACACTTAAAATTGATAAAAATCCTATGTGTAACACTATATCGTAGTAAATTTAAACAAACGTATCGTTGCAAAAAAAAAATATAAAAAAATAATTCTCACCTATAAAAATGGTAAATAAAAAATGAGAGGAAAAATGTTTGTTAACCTCAAATAAAAGTGAGAAAAAGAGAGAGGAAAAAAGTGTAAAATCGAACGTTTAAAAAACGTGTTGTTTGTGAGAAGAAAAAAGAACTATTAAATATACAAAAAAAAAAAAAAACAGGAAAATATACAAATATAAAATACGATCAAGACATAAGAGAACAATTTTTACATCCCATTCTATGGAAAAAAAAAAGAAAAAAAAGTAATTCTATTAAATTAATAAATATAACAAAACTGTTAACTATTAAATATAGCAAACAAAAATGAAAAAAAGGAAAATAAACAAAAAACAATAGACAATGTGATCGAACTACGAGAGAACAACGTTTACATACCATTCTTCGGAAAACAAAGAACAAAAAATCAAAAGAAAAAATAGAAAGAGAGAGAGAGAGAGAGAGAGAGAAAGAGAATAAATCGTATAACAAAAGTGATAGGAAGAACATTAAAAAAAAAGAAAATGGGAATATAGAGACATGAAAATGAAAGAACAATTTCTGTAATGCCATCCTTCCTCAAACCCCTTTACTTCCTTCTTCCCCCCCCGTCCAACATACCTCGAAAAAATAATAGAAATATCGACCTATCGAGTGAAAGATATAATCGTGAATTTTCATTTTACTTTCATCCCCCTCCCTCTATTCCTACCTCTTCCAAGTACCCAATTGCACGTTTTAAGTCTCTCCTCCCCTCACTCTCCTAACTACTCCTCTTACCACCAACTCCTCCCCCTTCTTTTCCCAACTCTCTTCTTCCTTTTGAACCTTTTCTCCAATCGGAGAATCAGTCGGTGGCTTTTTGTTTTCACCCAAAAGCAATTCTCAGATTTGGCACTGTTGGGGTTGGTGGGAATTAAGGATTGAGGGTTACAGAGAGGGGAGGGTTAGGATAAGAGAGTAGGTAAAGTGGGGGGAGGGTGAGAGGGTTGAATTTGGATGCCGAGTTTCACCACAACTGCGGAACGCAAACTTTATCGGGGAGGTCCAATGATGCATCGTCCGGAAATGGCAAGGGTGGTTCACCCGGCATCACCGGAAGTTATGCACATACGTACGAACACCATCACTACCACCACTATCGTCATATGTATGTATGTATGTAGGTATGTATGTAGGTATGTATGTATAAATATATGTATAAATGTATGTATAAATATATGTATATACCTGTGCCAGCTTGCAGGATCGTATTTGAATATTATACGAAAAAGTCATCTAACGAAACTTTTCTATATCAAAATATTTTATTCCGATATCTATTTCTATCTATCTTTCTCTCTCTATTTCTCTCTCTCTTTCTCTCTCTCACACACACATACATTCTCTTATTTCACTTATCCCGATTGACATCACCGAATCATTTCATAACTTTGGGTTTTATTTTTTTTTCTGCACCACACGAATATTTGATATTTTGTAAAATAAGATCGTTGAATTTACCATTTAAATTGGATGTAATAATAAAATCGACATTTTATTAAACCATACAGATTGATAATTTAATAATAAATTTTACTTATATCCGTTAATTCTTCGTAAATTCATCGAACGACTGACTGATATTTCATTGAAATAATTAACTTCTTTTTTTCAATTAATTTAAAATCAATTTGATACTTATTTTAATTAGAAATAATACAATATGTTATAATTGTTACTTTTAATAAATAAAATTTTAATTGAAAGTTAAGTTAAATGAGAAAATATTAAGAATCTCTTGAGGTAGTAGAAATGTCATTAAAAAAAAATATATTAAAACGGTGAAATGAAATGTATCACCTGTTACAATACAACACGAAATAAACGAACTAAATGAAAATTTGATTTGATTTGAATATACGTGTATGTAAAAAATTAACTTTTAATTACAATAATAATTAATAAGTATTAAATTATATATATAATAATAACAATAATAATAAATTATGATATAATAAATGATATTAAACAATAAATTTGAATAATCCTGTGAATCAAATGATAACTTACCCCTCCTTTCCTCACCCAACACACACACACACCACGCTTACCAACCACCATCCGAAAATATTGATATAAAAATCATTCAGAGATTAATTGCTATTGTTAATGAATTATTTCGTATGTAATCATTAATGGAATTGAATATCGTCGAAAACACAACGATTGGATACTAAAACGAAATTCAAAAGTGCCAGAGGCTGTATCGACAGCTACAAAACCCGACGATTCATCGTTCGAGATCAACTATGTATCGTTAAAGCCGCATATATTCGCATCATGGAAATGCTGAAACATCCCTGTCGATGGGACTCAACTTACTAATACTCTTACACAAACAATACACTCGTATATATATATATATATATATATATATATATATATAT
>NW_015149024.1:163779-204927 GCF_001465965.1 Polistes dominula | reverse complement strand
TATATATATATATATATATATATTTTAGTTAGTAACCTTATCTATCGTTTATATTTTTGAACATATTATATCGTAAACGTTATCGAAAAATAATAATTCTATATTTTCTACAAATATCAGAGATATTAATATTACAATAACTTGAATATAAACGAGAATCGTATATATGTATATTTGTATTCCCTCGTCACTTTCTAGTTACGAGTAGTCTGTATCATTTTATCATATTTTTTTTATTATTCGAAAAAGAATAATAAAATAAAAAAATAGCCTAACCACCGTTCAAACAAGATTCGTTCCTACATATATACATGAGTCTCTCTCGAAATAAAATAAAATAAAAATAATATTAAAAAAAAAAATAAATAAAACGTAAAACCTAAAGGGTAAAAAATAAAAACTACAAATAAAAGAAAAAAAATGTATACGCAAAAAAAAATAAAAATAAAGAATAAACGAATGAATAAAGTACACATACCTACACGTACATATACGTATAATGCACTACATATAAATATAAATAAATTTTACGTATATATTCTCTAAAAACCATCAAATTCTTTCTATCTATTTCACTCGCTCTAACTCACTCATACACTTTTTTTGTCGTGTATATGTATGCGTGTGTATCCTCTATTTCTCTCTTTCTCTCTTTCGTACACCTCTTTTGAAACTAAACTTTTTATTTTCAAGTTTAAAACGCACGGTCGGTGGTTTTAATCGAAAACGTTGAACGTACGCGATACACGTTGTCGGACAGCTAGGAAAATGAAAGAGAAAGAGAGGATAAAAAAAAAGAGAACAAAAAAATAAAAATAGAGAGAGAAAGAAAAAGAGAGAAAGGAAGAGAGAGAGAAAACAGTAGTCGAGTTAATTCGTCGCAGTGTGCTCATGCTAGCGCTTTCGTAAAATCAGAGCTTTTACCCTGTAAACGTAAAGGAATAGAGAAACAGCAATAGCAACAACAGTAAAAACAATAATAGTAGTGGTAATAGTTGTAGTAGTAATAGTAGTAAAACTAGTAATAGTAATAGTAGTAGTAGTAGTAATAATGATAGTAGTAGGAGGAACAACACATCACCGGATGTTTCTCGAAACCTTGGAATCTTGAATACCATTTGTACCTTTTCGTGAATAGAAGGATGCTGTTTATTCTGTCCTTGACAGAAAAGACGACAACGACGACGACTACTTTCTACTCCTGTCCGTAAAATTTAAGCTCCTATCTTTTGAGAACCATTTCAAAAACTTACCCAAGTTAACGTACCGTAAACTCATACGCATGTGTGTCTGTACGTAAGTAGTATAACTATAATGTGTGGTTAAATTATGTCGGTGAAGTGTATTTCAAAGTACCGTGATTTCATTTTAAAATCTTTGAAAGGATTAAAAGTATTTTATGATAATAAGGAGAAAAAATATAAAATGAAATTATTTATTTTTTTAAATGTAACCAGAAAGTTTTTATTGCTAAGATATAGTTTTACTTTTCTTTTTTAATCAAACGACGTCTCGGGATTTTGTATTATTGGAAATAGGATTTATGATTATTTAAAATTAACGTGGGATGAGACGTATGTGTGTTTGAATGTATGTGCTTATGCGCGTATTCTTTTCTTTTTTTTTTTTTTTTTTAAGCGTACTTTATAAAACTCAACAGTTTATTTCTGTTTGTTTAAGATTCAATTATTGTATCAATTTATCTTTGACTTTGTTATTACCATAATTTATTTCCTACATTTTGTATTTTCTTTTCCTTTTTTCGTAATTTATATTCGTATAATAACTTTACAAAAATATTATCACGTGATATTATATTACCAAACGAGGAAAAAGAAAAATGTATAATATATGTATTACAATGAAAATATTTCTAAATATCAAATTACTGGATTAACACAGATATATTATGCATATCGTTTAAAAATAATAAAAATATTTCGAGATATTAGGTTATTCGAATAAAAATAGTATATTATTCACTTATACGAGGACGAGCAAGGTAAAAGTAAAATATTTATGAGAAAAAGTGATACGAGTACAGAAAAAAAAAAGAAAAAAATGTCAAAAAAATATGATACGCATAGGTATGTATTTTTTTAAATAAAAATAAAAAAGAATATAAAAAAAAAATAATGGTCAATCTTGTTCGTTGAAACAAGATCATCAGTCGAGATAATAAATCGAGAGCACCATCGAATAGTTTATGTCGGTCATACTACAATCAATAAACGAAACGAGCCTTCCGAAGCAGACACTCGAAGAAACCTTAAACGTTTCTTTTTTCTGACAAATGTTATTCAAGGAAAAAAGTATAAGAATAAGTCGAACAAATTGTAAAGGGATGATGGTGAAAATAAAAAAACGTGTCTAAAAAATGGAAAACCCAAATGGTTCAAAGGTCGGTATGAAGAACAAAAAATGAATTCATAAGAATAAACAAATGATCTCATGAATTTAATTTTCTGAGAAGAATTTAATGATCAATCAATGAAGGGATCTAAAAAATGATAAATCAATGAATGAATTTATGAATAAAACCAAAAATGAGTCAACGAATTAAATAATATATTTTAATTATATAATATAAATTTTTAATAAGTCTCTTAGGTTTAATCAATAAATGAATATACGAATAAGTAAGAAAAATAAGTCAAATAATTTAAAATTGTAATAGGATGAATATAAAAATTATTTAAATTATAATCAAATTTCTACGAAACTCTATACAAATTCGTTAATTACACATTAACAAGAAGCTATAATTTAAATTTTTTAATGAATATAACCACAATTATAAATCGGAATATTTAAAATATTAGATACATCCGAAATCGTCAACGATGTTAGATCACTCTAACTAGTATACAAAAAAGAAAATACTATTCAATAAAATCATAAATAAGAAAATTCGATGTGTGTAAGATTGAATAAAAGTGTTCAACTTTTCAAACCTACATAAACACGAACTCCATTCATACAAAATCTATCTCACATACGACGTATAGATACATAGAAAAGAAAATATACCTATATATATATATATAGAGAGAGAGAGAGAGAAGTTTGCCTTAGGAAATAGACGAATTTAGTGCAAAAGAGAGTTTCTATCGAAAGAAACGATAATACTATTTCGATCGGTGATATCGTCGGCAAAATGATTTTCTTGAAAAGTGAACAGGGTGGGAGGGTTAGGGAAAGGGTGGATTTTTCTCCTAGACACGATCGTGTCCTACCTTTTCTTTTTTTTCTCTATTTTTTCTTTTTTTTTCTCTCTCTCTCTCTCTCCTATTTTTAGAGTGTGACGAGGTAAAACGGCCGGTGAAATTCGAGGACGATGGGTATTCACGTCGATATACATGCTCGAAGGTCTCCATACTTTGGTAATCCTTACACGCTCGTAGTACGCCATCGTAAAACCGTACCGTTCGTGCTCGTAAACATTTTTGCGAACGCCTTTACCCGATACGCAAGCTGCTCTCACCTCTTTCTTCTTCTTTTTCTTTTTCTTATTTCATCGGTCTCGTGCGGTTTACAATTCCTCCCCCTCTCCACCCCACCCCAATCCTTCCCTCCCATTCCTTTCTCCATCCATCCAACACCTTTTTCACAATCCACCTACAATACCACCCCTTTTGAAAACCCCCTTTCCTCACACCTCCCTTTTCATGTCCGAATCCCATATAGATAAATGTACACACACGTTTTACGTGTCTCTACCGGTATGAAGGAAAAATTCTATTTGATCGTTCGCTTTTTGTTTTTCATTTTTTTTTTTTATTCTTTCTTTTTCATTTCTTTTCTTTTCTAATGTTAACTTTCCCCAATCGTTTATAGAAACAATTTTTATCCCATTAATTTATGAGTGCATAAAATGAACCTTTTTTTATAATTTATATTTTGTTTTGTTTTATAATTTCTTTTTTCTTCTTCTTCTATTTTTGTATACCTTGTACGTTGTAAAATGTTCAAAGAGTTAATTACTTAATTATTGGTATTTAATGAAAAGTTAAAATTAGATCGATAATTAAAATTTTGTTAAACAAACGCGTATGACTTGTATACGAAATAGTTTAACTTGTTAAAAATCTTTCAATGGTAATAAAAAAGGAAAAAATTAATTAATTTAAAAAGAAAAAGTTCGATTAAACCGATAATTAAATTTATTAAACAAACGTGTATTACTTGTGTCGGAAATTATTCTATTTGATGAAATAAAGTAAATCTATAATAATAGACAAAAATAAAAAGAAGAAAAGAAAAAGAAGAGGGGTGTGTGGGTAGGGGTAAAGAGATGGAAAGAAAAATAGAAGATGTTTTGTCTTATTGTTAGGTAGAATTGTGAATATAATCGTAATAGAAGTTGAAGAATAGAAAACACAAGTATGTGTCTATAGAGTGGCGATATTAAATCCTTTATGAAAAGGAAAAGGGCAGATGCAGGTCCTTAGACTCTACGAACGTTTATGAGGAGCAAACTGCTGCTTCTGATGGTGATGGGGTGGTGGTGGTAGTCGTGGTAGTACGACTGGTCTATAAGCCTTGGTGATTGCTTCTCGTTGAAAAGGGATCATGACGGTTTTTTGTTTAATTTTCTTCACGGTATAGCAAAAGTATAATAAAAGTGAGCCAATGATAACCAACGTCTCGAAAAAAGATTTTCTACTATTAGAGTTGAATGATTTATAATATTTTACTGCTTTTTGTCGTTTTTTTTTTTTTAATAATAATATCTTCGATACAAAAAATTAATAAAACTTATGTCATTAGATTTGTTTACAATATTGCATATATTTATAGAACAAAATAATTTTATATCAGTGTATCTACTTTTCTTAAAATCCTACGATTCTATTATTATTATTAATTTATAACCAACTAAAAACGAAAAACGATTGAAAAATAATCTACGAATCCTATTTAAAAATTGTTAACGAATAAATTGTTTATACAAACATAAGCAATAATTTATACAAATAAATTTCTAAAAATGAAATATATCATTTATTTTTATATTTTAAATGAATACGTCAGTATGAACTATGATTTAGAATTTGTCAAAAGCACGAATTATTATATATCAAACTACTATTATTTAATAAATAACGTTCAGTTCTCGTTAATAACTTTCTCTCTCTTTTTCTCTCTCTCTCTCTCTTTTATCGTTAGTTTCTATCATCGTTCTATAGCATTTAACCGTTCGCTTACGCTTCTGAATGATCGATCAACGTCCATTAGGAACTTCCGATTCTCGATTGGTAGAACTTCATCGTGGGTATTGGTGCAAGCAATTAATTCTTTTCAATGCAATGCTGACAGAAATTATATATATGTATAATACGTACGATTTTTCCACGTGCTTTATTTTCAAATAAATATCATCAAAAATCTCTTTCGTAAACGAAAATAATATATTTCTTCCGATACAACCGTTTTACAACAATGTTTTATAAATATACAAAAAAAAAACACAATTTATATCTAATTAACTAAAACAATCATCTTATCTCAAAGAACTTTTTATCGAAATCTTATATCGGAAAATTAATTAAATAATATTACGAAAATATAATAAACGATTGTTTCGATAATAGTCACTTAAACATATATTGAATTTGTTTCCAAGTAATTGTAAGAATAAGACACATTTAAAAATGTACTCGAGATATTTTATATTACTATTAAAAAGAAAAAAATAATAATAATTAGTTTACCTTTATCGTTCCAATTAAACAATCATGTCTTCATACCAATAATCTTCAACTTTTTAAAATCACGCAACACAACGTAACAAACTTTACACACACTTATGAATATAAATAATAATTCACTTAAATGTATATAGTAATACGCGTTGGAATAAATTAATTTTTGATAAAAATAATTTTTAATTTAACGTTGTTGAGAAATATTCGAATGTAATAAAAATAATAGTTTTAGTACGTTTCAATCAATGTTTAAAACACGACATTCAAAATAAGACTGATCTTGTCGTTATACCTCGTGTCATATCGGCAAGGGCAATACTTCGGAGAAAGTATACACACATACGTACGTACACCCATATAAACGAAGGAGACGTATGTCGTTAAGAAATGTACAAATGTACGTAAACAAAACAATGAACACTCAACACCGATCGATTCCTTGAGAAGCTGCTTTTGTTTAAAACTTTTATCTACGCGTAATATCTTTTTTTGACAAATTTTGTACTTAAAATTTGTAAAAAATAAAAAACTCGTGTATAGTATAAACGAATTAAAAAGTTTTTAATTAATAAATTACTTATATTTTCTTGGCTTTTCTTTTCTAAATTAAAAAAAATATATATATATATATATTCCGATAAGTTGCTAATATGTTATAAAATTATAATATTTTAAATATTAAATTATATCAAAAATAAATGATCAAATATTTTTACGAATCCATAATATATACATGTATATTTAATTACATTATTTATACACATAACTCCCCTGCTATGTATTAATATATCATTAAATTTTCTAGATTTTAATTAAATAAATGTTTCTATCGATATTGTACCTTTTTTCTATAACAATCATTTCACTTTCTATATTGTTTATTTTTAATTAACAAATGTGTATAATATATCCAATATAAATTTCTTTCTTTATATATATTTGTTTTAAATTTTATATTTCATTCGTAATACTAATTAAAAATAATTTATTTATTTCATTCACAAAACTTGTCTTCTATATTCTGAAAAATATCATATAACATACTTTCATTTCCAAAACAAATGAACCGACTAATAATCAACCCTTGTTTCCAATGTTAGAAAAAGAAAATTAGAAAAAATAAAAAAAAGAATGAAAAAAACTCCTTCCCCCTTATAATAATTCACAAAAATCTATTCGTTGTCAGTGAGAATACTTCGAAGGTGTCTGTTGAAGACACTCAGTATATATTTCAGAAGAAGAAGAAGAAGAAGAAGAAAAAAAAGAAAAAGAATAGTAGACGAAGTAAGTAAGGAAGAAGAGAACGAAGTGGGAGGGAAGGAGGTTCGGTATGGGGAGAAGGAAGGGTTTCGATCGTAGGGTGGTAGATTTATGCGAGACGATGGAAAGCTGCAGTCGACTCCTCCTTTAACTTTCCTAAGGTAAGGAAGGATGAAGCAAGCAAGCAAACAAGCAAGCAGGCAAGCAAGCAAGCAAGCAAAAGATAAAAAAAAGAAAAAATAAAAAATAAGAGAGAAGGGTAAAGGACAGGACGGGACGGGAAAGGGGAAGTGGGAGGGGGAGTGAAAAAAAAAAGAAAGAAAAAAGAGACGGCATCGAACGACGGGTACGTGTAGTGGATGGTAAAAAGAAGGGTGGCAAAGAGTAAGAGGGTAAGTAAGAAGGGATGAAGAAATGTAGGGAGAGGGGGAGGGGTGGGGGTTAGAGTAAAAAACAAGTAGTCGGAAGAAGAAGAAGAAGAAGAGGAAGAAGGGATAGGTAGAATGGGAGGTTTGATAGGGTTGAAAAGAGGTGAGCAAGAAAGTTGCGAGAGGATCCAATCATAGGAGGATATTGTGGGATCATAACTCTGACTCTTGGTGGTGGGTAGCACACGGGACTGTCGAAGTCCTTCAGGACACTCTCCTTCATCCCCCCGTTCTCATTCGAAACCCCTCAAGGGAAGTCTTCTCTTCTCGTGTGCTTAACGCTGAGTCGGCGGCTCTGTGATAGGAATTGTTTCGCAGGCTTTATTTTTTTGCTTTTTTCTCTTTTTTCTTTTTCTGTTTTTTATTTATTTATTTATTTATTTATTTATTTATTTATCTATCTATCTATCTATCTATCTATCTATCTATCTATCTATCTATCTATCTATCTANTTATTTATTTATTTATCTATCTATCTATCTATCTATCTATCTATCTATCTATCTATCTATCTATCTATCTATCTATCTATCTATTTATCTATCTGCGTCTTTTTCACTCATTTTTAGATATTATGGTATCTTTACAATCTATGTTGTATATGTTGGTTACCGTGAAAGATCGAAATTGGAGAATATCAAGATTTACGTAGTAGCTTGGTACATGTTAGAAATATTAATGTATAAAAATAAATTTATATATTCGGTTCTTCACTTACAAATTGTCACTTTAATCTTGACATTATCCAATTTCGATGTTTTATGGTAACATATACATACATATATATTATAGAATTAGTTATATTTAATATGTAATATCATCCAACATTATATATATACTAAAATAAAAAAAAATAAAATAAAATAAATATATATATATATATATATATATACTAACACCTAATTATAGAATAAAAATATATAAATCTACAGAAAAAGGTATAACGAACAGATAAGAAATAATAAAAAAAATAAATAAAACTCAATAACAAATATTTGAATTTCATTCGTAAAGGTATTAAGAAAAAAAAATATGAAAAGGTGGCAAATAAGGGAAAGAAGAAGAAGAAGAAGAAGAAGAAGAAGAAGAAAAAGGAAAAAAGCTTGCGATCACCTCGAGACTTTCTTCTAATCGAGTTACGAAGAGTGGTGCTTTCTCTCTCTTTCTCTCTCTCTCCCGCTCTTTTTTTTTTACTTTTTGTAGAAGGTTATGAAACGAGATTGCTGGAAACTCTTCAAGATCCATAACCGTTTAGGAAGGAAGGAAGGAAGGAAGAGGAAAGGAGGAAGAAGAAGAAGAAGAAGCTAGTGGAACAAGCCGGCAGAAACCCAAAGGTGACAGCTAAAAAGACTGAGAGAGAGAAGAAGAGAGAGAAAAAGAAAAAGAGAGAAAGAAAACGAAGACCAATGCTGGCAGTTTCCGTCGTATCAAGTGCTGTGCCGAGCCTTATCTTAATACAGGATCATCCCATAAGGCAAAAAGCATGCGCTCTTGATCTCATTAAAGTGTCGCAACTTTTTAAACCGTTTATCCGTTTTCGCAATAATGGGCCAACTGTGAAATAGAGATAGAGAATAAGGAAAATAGTCAAAATTATAGAAAACATTCTAATTCTACTATTTTCTTTCTTATTTTTTAATCTACAATTTTGCACTTTTATTTCTTTTTTTTTATATATATTATTGATTCGTTATAAAATTTATGGAAAATAAATGTGAAATAGAAATAGAAATAGAAATAGAAATAGAAATATATATATATATATATATATATTATTGATTCATTATAAAAATTTACGAATTAGTACATGTACATATTACTCATTTATTGTAAAAAAAATACTGGAAAATATTAAAGGGTTAAGAAGCAGAAGGATGAGGAAGGATGATGAGAATAAAAATGAGAATAAGGAAGAAGGGGTATGAGGAAGGTGGTTGGGTGGGGTTAAAGTCAAATCGAGGAGATATAGTCTACGTCGATTTCACGCTCTTTCCTAACGTATGCATTTTTCTCCCGAGTCTCTTTCGGATTTCGTTCGCTTCATCTACCATGTGAAAACTTTATTTCCTGAAGGCACGGGAAGGGGACAAAAAAGGTAGAGAGGATGGTAGTGGGGGTTGAACCAAGATAGGTAAATGGTGGAAAGTAAGTAAGTATGAGAAGAGGTAAAAGTCAAGTCGAAGGAAAAGATGCTTTTTAAAGGTTTTACTTTTTTCTCATTCTCATTCTCATTCGCATTCTCATTCTCAATCCCATTTTAAAAACCTCAATAGCAAATTTTCTGAATAAAATTGAAGAAAAGTTATCAAGTGTACATATACACATTACACGCGACTCTGTAAAAAAAAAAGATGCCAAGAGTATGTAGAAATGGAAGGTGGACACGTGGAAAATCTTCTGTAAACATCACAAATTTATTAGTAATATTATAAATATTGAATAGTTTGTTTTGACACCCTGTATATAAAGCTTGTATAATAACTATTCTAATATAAGTAGAGTGCATTAGAATATTAAAATAATTGTTAATTAATCGATGGAAATATCTATAGTTGTATAAAAGAATCTATGTACGGTCCTCTTCGAAATTCACCTTCAGATTGGCACGTTGTCGTCTATCAAAATACTTTTATTAAATGTTTAAAGCCAAAGCTAGTCGAAGTTTTCCGAAGTTAGCCGAAGTTACCTTTACCTTCATAATGGACAAGGGGCCAGTCTGAACGTAAATTTCGAATAGGAGTACAAGGATTATATACTCTGAGCTTTTAAACAACAATAGACATTTGCATCGATTAATTAACAATTATTTTAAAGCACTAATGCACTCCACTTTTATTACATGGCAATTTTATAGTCGAAGTCATCACTGTGCAGGACCGATAAAATATTCACATTAGAATGTGAAAAATGCTAAAAGTAAAATGTTATAATCTTAAATTCTCTTTATTAAGAATATTATTAACGTTGCACACATGTGCTACGTTCGGAAAGTCATATAAACAACATCGAATATAAAAAACTTGATAGAGGACAACGTGCTAGTCTAAAAGTGAATTTCGAGGAAGACGATACTCCGATCTTATACTTGGTGTTTTGAGGTAACAATAAACATTACTTTCGATTAATTTTCAATTATTTTAATACTCTAATATACATTCTACTTATATTAGAATAGTTATATTATACACGAGTTGTATATTTTTTATATATACATGAATGTGACATAGCGTTAACCATAAATTTTGTGAAAATGTTACTAAATGCAACCGACGTTACGATTTGATTTATTATTTCACAATAAATTTGTATAACATCAAGAATTCGAGATGCACTTTTGTGCCGGATGCATGCTCTCGGTTTTGGTCGAAGTGTCGATACAAGTTTACTTCTAGCAAATCGATCTTTCTCGGAAAAAGAGAGAAAAAAAGAGACAGAGAGAGACAGGGAGAAGGAGAAATTTCGTTTATATTCGTTTAGTTTGAACGAAGTTTTAAAAGCATATCCGAAGGAAGGAAATCGAAACGTCATAGCATAGTATCTCGATCGTTACTAAAAAGTAATTTATTTTACTATTTGTTATAAATAAATAAATAAAACAAGGAACAAATATGTATACATATATATATATATATATATGTATGTACATAATGTGTGTATGTCAATCCACTTATTCAATAAACCGATTTTTTTTTTTTAATTGAGAAAGAAGAAAGAAAGAACAAAAGAAAATAAAAGGTGAACGAGAAGAAGATTTTAGATTGAAATTAAAATTCCATCAGAATCGTTTTGATTTTGCAAACTAATTGAAATAATTCAAGTTAAAGGTAAATAATGAAAGGATACCAAACTGATCGTGAAAGCAGAAGAATAAGAAGAATAATATGAAGAAGAACTTGTCAAAATTCTTCAAATATTCTATTAATGAATCTTTCTGAATGAGATTCAACGTAATATCTTAACGTTTATCAAAGAAAACTAAGGAAGGAGAAACATCGATAAAACGAATCGTTGGTTCTTTTATTCTTAAAAAAGGTAAGATAAAGTAAAATGAACGAAGATAAAAGAATATTCCAAAGGATATCTCGTTTCATTTTTTAACAAATTTCTATCAAGACATTTACTCGTGTATTAATAGCCAATACATACATGATATTGACAGATCTAGAAACCTGGAACCTCCCTGAATTACATTCTTTTTAAATAATAAAAAAGGTATTCCTCTAACTGAATATATATAACAAATATTTTTGTTTAAATTAAATCTCGGTCATTATATTTTTTTGTTTGAAAAACACACTTTGAACTTTCCGAATTATATTTCGTTTCTTATTATTTTCATTCCTCTCGATGTACAAATAACGTTAAAATAAAATTTTATAAATATTATTTTGTATTAAATAAATACAAAAATAAAATAATAAAATTTGCATAAATTGCAATTTGTATTGTATTCTACGAAAAAAAATTTATTTTTATATATTGTGTACATAATTTTTTGTATGTATCAATTTTTTGGTGTATTTTTTTATATTTATAAAATAAATATTAAACTTTTATTTGTCGTAACAATATATGGTTCTTTTCTAATAACAAAACTGATACATCTTTCTATCTTTGGATGACAGTTATTAATTAGACATTTTTTCCTTATCACGAACAATTTATTAAACAATTGTTTAGATGATCCTGTTATTGTTCTCTATATGTGACACACGAGCTTTTGAAATTTTATCAATAAAAAAAATTTTAAGAATACGTAGAGTTAAGAGTAAAAGTATAAAAAAAGAAAGTATAGAAAAGTGAAGGCCATAGAAAAAGGGACGAAGTAAATGAAAGAAAGAATGGAAGAAGATAAAGGACGAAAAAAAAAATAAAAAAGAAAGTAAAGGGAAGAATGAGGGATATCTGAAGGATAGAAGAAACGTGGATCTGAAAGAAGCATTGTGCTTTCAGACGGTGTACATAGGTCGATTGACCCTCAGTGACTGTATATCCCGCAGGAACGATATACCGATCAGGATAATCGAAAGGGTCAAACCCATCTAGGGATATATTTGAACGATAATCGACCCTAAACCAGGATTCATCTGACAAGTATTATGTAATTTTTATTCTAAGTATAAAATAATAAATATAACTTTACTTTTTTAATCCATCTATCATTTATTTTTTTTTATATTTGTTATTTTCTTTTATTTATTTATACCGTATTTTTATACGCTCTTATTTATTCGATCAATATTTGTATAATCAATATTTGTTTAAATATTACATTTTTATATTTTTTTTTTATATAATAATTAATATTTCTTGATTATATCAATGATAGTTATTTTTTAAATAATCTATGTATTAATATTTTATTGTTATTGTTTCTACTTACTTTACTGGCAGAATGCTAACGACATCGTTCACAATGATAAAAACAAGGTCAAACTGGTTGGACTAATAGCACACAACTAAAAAGATCAAACCTACTGATTCTGTGTTTTGGCTTTTACGATCACCTATTAAATCACATTTCTTTCGAATTGGATCTTTTCATAGGAGGAAAAAAATAAAAGCTAAAAAAAAGAATACAATTATTTTTAACTAAAATTACCTATACTTAATCGTAAATACAAAAAGATTAGATTTATACGAGTATACTTAAGGAAAATGCAATCATATGTTAAATAAATTTAATTAATCTATTAACATTGTATTAATAAAGAAGAATGGAAAGAAAGAAAACAAAGAAATTATAAATAAGTAAAAACTATGTGTATGTGTATATGTGTGTTGATAATAATTAAAAAGATAGTAAACTTCGAGTCAAATTAATGTGATTTTATAATAATTTCTATACAAGATTTTTTACAAAAATAATATTATTTAAAACACCCGAACCCCTCGTTCGACCTATTTAAAATCTTATTTTTCATCTAAACGAAATAAATAAAATTTCGATTATCTCGTTGATTGAACGAGACGCTTGTTTATGGTCTTTTTTAGTTTTTCGTTTTTCTGTTAAGAAAAACGTTAGTAGTACTTAAGAAAAGGTACCTGGGTATTCGTGTAAAGAAAAGTATTTCGAAGAAAGGGTCAAAGTTGAAAGAACAAAAAGAAGAAAAAGGACCAAAAAAAAAAAAAAAAAATGGAAGAAGAAAAGAAAACCACGTTGGTGATGTACCCTTTTGACGTATCGCGTAGAAATAAAACATTGATGACACTTAGTGAACCTTTTTTTTAACCCTAAAAGAATACGAATTACATAAGGAATACGACGTTAGATGTTTAAAAAAATATATCAACAACGTACAAAAAAACAAAATCTCCGATAAAACCAGGAATAATGGAAAGAATGTTTTCCACCCCCCGGTTGCGTTCGAATTTCATAGAATACTTTTTCCCTCTCCCCTCTCTACCTTATTTTCGATCAATAAAAAATAAAACGAAACAAATAACGTAACAGAAAGGAGTAAGAGAGATAGTCCCAAGCGTGTGAAGGCAATATTTTAAATGAAAATAACTGAAGAAACCTTCCCCCTTCCCACCCCCCTCACCAGATTTCATTCGATGTTCCACGGGTCTTGAAATTCTAAGAGAACCCTCGGTAATGCAGATTTTTCATTCAAAGAGAAATTCGAAAGAGAAGGTTGGTTTGGTAGTAGCGATAGTAGTGTGGTGATAGCGGTGATAGTGGTCTTGGTTGTGGATAGTGGTGATGATGGTGATGGTGGTTGGTGGGGAATGAGATGAAAGGGGGAGAGGGAAGTTAGGTTTTGATAGTAGTAGTGTGGTAGTATTACGAAAGCACTCAACGTGAAAGCTTTCTTCGTGGGTTATTTTACGTATACGAGGAAGAGAAGGGGGGAGGGACAAGGAGGGTGCGAGCCCAAAGAATTTAAATTTAAATTTAAAAACAGAAAATAAAAGTTAACGAAATTTAAGAAAGGGAAAGAAAGAAGGAAAGAAAGAAAAAACAGAAAATAACACTCGCGCACAAGCCATACGTATACTCGTTTTAATATAATTTTCTTGTAACACCATCAACCATGGTATTTATATAGAGAGAAAGAAGAAAAAAGTAAAAAAACAATAAAGTATTCTAATCACAGAAATTATATCAATTTTATTCCCTTTAAAATTGATTAGAATTATTAAAAAAAAAAAAAAAATTTGAAAATAAGATTGAATAAGTACTTATAAGAAAAAAAGATAATTAAACTCGATTATGGTATTAATAATTAATCGTCACGTTTATTGATGAAAATAAAAATATTCGGATAAATTTGTTGTTAGTTTAGTATAGCAAAAATTGGGGGGGGGGGACAAACAAAAAACAAAAAAATGACAAGACGTTTGCATGGGAAAAGATATATCGTTGAAAAGTAGTTAGGATGATGAATTTTGTATAAGGTTAGAGAGGGAATACGAGAGAATGTAAGATGCTTCGAAATTGTGGTGGGAGTTAAAGGAGGGAAATGGAGGGAAAATTTGACGTGTTAAAGAGAAAAAATAAGGTATACGACGAGAAAAAGAAACAAGGTAAACTAAACCATTCGTTCGTCGGTTAGGAGCTTTGACGAGGCGCGAGAGAAAATTTATGGTCCGTAAAAGTTTCATAGGAATTAATATACCAGGGTCGTTTAACGATGCGTCCTAGTGTCAGCAGCCGGTGTGGAGATGTACCCATCTGAAAATTCTATTCGTGAGGAAAAGTGCATTATCTCGCTCACACAGTGTCGTCGTCACTCGTCACTCGTCACTCGTCACTCCTCGTCTTCGTCGTCGTCGTTGTCGTTGTCGTTGTCGTTGTCGTTGAAAGCTTTTTCACGTCGTGAGGAAGACATGAGAGAATAGGAATAGAAGGAAAATAACTAACGCGTCCTATTGTATGCGTATTCATGTGTATGTGTGTGTGTGTGTGTATGAATTGTATGTGTGTACGCATTTATATGTATTACAAATCGATATACCAAAGTGAGAACGTATAATTCGATTTAAAATAATATTCTTTGAATTATTATTACGATTAAACGTATATACCTAGATACCTAGATTTAAATAAGAAGAAGAAGAAGAAGAAATTTAACTTAAGGTATTCGCGCCAAAATTTCTGATTCAATAATTAAATTACATTCTTTAAAAATTTAACATTCGAAAAGTGATTGATATAATTAAAACGTTAAAAATTAATTTAATCGATAAGATTTCAAATTAAAAAAATCAGTAGTTGTATTAAAAAGAAAATAAAAAGTAACCAAACTTTGATTAACATGAAATCTCCGATGTTCTTGGAATACAAAAAAACAAAAAGAAAAATGCAAGTTTGATAAATGCATAACAAAGTATGAAATTTATTTGGTATCAATTAAAAATAGTTTCGACAAGAGTAGGATTTGGGGTAAGTGGAGGAGTAAGTGGAGGTCAAGGGACAGAACGTATATTCGAACTATGAGAATTAAAAGTTCCTTTTTTTTCATGTGCATTAATTCTAGAAAGGAAGGAAGGAAGGAAGGAAGGAAGGAAGGAAGGTAGGAAGGTACGAAGGAAGCCTTTGTGGCGGTAAACGGGCTTCAGGATTCAATAGAACTTTTCAGACAATGGCATCCACCACCAGCTTGTTCGAGGAGAGTTCGGTGATGTGGAAAGAGAGTACGCACTGAGAAAGACAAAGAAATAGAAAAAAGAAAAAAAAATGAGAAAGAGAGGAAACAGAAACGAAGAAAAATAAGAGGAAGATGAATGGTGCAAGAAAGAAGGAAGAAGAAAGAAGAAGAAGAATAAAGATAGAAATATGTAGTCAAGTGCTACCGTACAACAACCAAAGTCTCTAGGCCTTTATACTTTCGGTGACACCAAGAAGATTATTCATCCACACCAGGACTCAGGCATTCACTCTCTCTCTCTTTCTTTCTCATTATTTGTCTGTACTTTGCATCTGTGCCTCTGTGTTTGTGTCTACTTTTATACTTGTCTTCTTCTCTGTCTTCAGAGATTGTGTCTGACTGCTGCTATATATATATATATATATATATGTGTGTGTGTGTGTACATTGGTTCTCTTTCACTTTGCACTCTTACACCCTCCTCTCCCACCACTACCCTTAATTCATTTATCTCACGTTACCCATTCCATTTCGTACAACCGACCGCCTGCTCGCCACTTGGAACGGCAGTCGCAGCAAA
Organism: Polistes dominula; assembly: GCF_001465965.1. The sequence goes on along the minus strand of NW_015149024.1, from coordinate 188,357 downwards.
TTTTAATGAGTGAGATTCTCTTGGAATACGTCGAGCGTTACTAATAAATCGTAAGAAAGGAATTATCACGAAAGGGGGCACCATGAAATTAATTCGTTCGTTTGTTTGTTCGTTTGTTCGATCGTTCATATGTACTTATATACTGTTCGAAGAAATATGTAGTTACTAGTTGAAATATATTGTGAATGATATTTTTATAAATATGATTTTATTCATTTTTTTATAACAACTCTCTCTTTCTTTATTTTTAATTTTAATACTACGTTTATATAATTTTTCTATAGCAGTCGGTATATCTTGTATCTTTTTTGATCAAATAAAATGAATTTTGTTTATATTAAATCTTTTATAACTCATTGTTAAATTATTATTAACAATATGATAAAAAATAGAGAATAATTTACGCTTTATAATAATGTTTTTATCAAATCTCTACGATTATTAGTTCCGGAGATATCACTACGTGAGTGAAAAATGAGAATTGTTTATTTATTAAGAAAGTAATTTTTGTTGTTAATTATGTATCAATTTATGTAATTTTAATTATCGATTACACAATTTGAATGTTTTGTCTATCAAAATAGAATGGATATAGTTTGAATGAATTTATTTTAGATAATTGTTTATAAAAAATTGGTAATTTATTATTAACAATATGTTTAAAATATAAAGAATGTTTTTCCCTTTAAAATGGTGTATTGATCAAGTCTCTACGACTTTTAGTTCCTGAGATATTTCTATATAAATGAAATAGGTTTACGTTGACACACTGACCTACATAATTTAATTCAAAGTGGGTCAATGAAACACTGACCTATATAAATTCCAACAATTTACGCACGCTTACTACTATTACTACTATTACTATACGACGAATAATCGTGAATGAATTATAAATGAAAATCTGTTTTTCCTTATATCTTCGGAACGGAAAATCGTAGAGACTTGTGCAAAATATCGTTTTAAAGCATATTTTACTCTCCATTTATTTAAATAATTCAATTATATGGTTATAATAAAATTAATTTTATTAATAATTTTTTTAACATTAATTTCTTCTGTTTTCATATCTTCGGAACGGAAAATCGTAGAAACTTGATAGAAGCACCATTTTAAAGCATTAATTATGCTCTATTTATTTAAACAATCAATTAATAAAATTTTATAAAATCGAATTTGTTAATAATTTTTAAAAATAAATTTCTTTTTCCCTTTGTCTAATGAAGACAATCATAATGGAATCATTTAAATGTTCACTATAATTTTGCGCAAATTTTATTTTATTTATTTAAAATAAAGTATATTCAATTCTTTAATAACAAGAAGGAAATTTACTATGATGAAATTATATAAACACACAAAATTAAATATACATAAAATATATATTAAAATATTTAATAAATCTCTATTTACTCTTCTAATCATTAGTTTACATTGCATATAAATTGAGCTACATAAACTCACGAAATCCTAATTCAACATGACAAGTTAATATCTGCCCATTATCAAATATCTAATCACGCATGATAGGTACATACGATAATAACTATCCTAATTAAAGGTAAACGCTTTATACTTCGATTATTAAAATCTATTTATCTAACGAACATCTATTTTAACGATTAAAATATGAAGAGAAAGATAATACAAGCACAATATAAAGATAATGATTAAAACGAAAAAATAAACATAAAAATTTCTAATAGAAAAAAGCAAACTTAATAAATTCCCATTTTGCGTATCATTAAAAACAATTTAAAACCACAACAAGAACGTTCTTAAAATATTGCGTTATTTGGAAATACATAATTAAAAAATAAAAAAAAATATATCGAATTGAATTTCTTCCTTTTTCCCGATTAATAAAATCTACATTCGAAAAGTTTGATTCTTAAAGTTTATCGAGAGTGAGTATATTTAAAATATAAAAAATAATAAAATATATAGAAGTATGACAAAAAGATTGTTGGATGAGAAAAGAAAAGAAGGGAATAAAGGTTTAAAGGGTTTGGATAGATGATAAGTCTAGTAACGAGAAAGTAAGTTTACTCGTTTAAATGAGTTCTTAGAGAAATACTTCTCGTTCATTGGATCGGCTAATGTACACACGTAGAATAGACTAAAATAAAGAAAGAAGAAAATTCGAAATAGAAATAGTAAAAGAAAGATAAAGAATAAGATGAAGGAAAACGAAGGAGGAAAGCTAGCGATGCAACAGATTTCTAACTGTAAAAATTCTATGTTTCAATTTCTACCTACCCAACACACACGTAAAACTTTAGGAGATATCGATAAAGCGCGTTGGACCGTGGAAGATCGATCTAGCACAATTTTAAACGAATATAAGTACGTGCTTACGTACAGGTAGGTAAATCGTACGAGTAGTAGAAATAGAAGTAGAAGAAATAGTGAGAAAAAGTAGTGAAATAAGAAGGAAGGTGAAGAAGAAAAAAAAGAAGAAAAAGAAGAAAAAGTAGGAATAGAAGAAGAAGAAGGAAAAGCACCACGAAAACGTCTTTGAAATCAAATTTGCGCATCGAGAAATCATCGGTCTGTGAAACGAAGTAACGAATAAAACGCGAAACGTTGCTTGGAACATGGTTGGGAACTTTTCAACATTCGTCAAAGAAAATAAAATAAAATTAACAAAAAAGAAATGAAAAAGTAGAAAAAGGAAAGAAAGAAAAAAAAACCAACATAGAAAGAAAGAATGAAATAAACGCGCTGGGAGTGTTCGTTTAACGATTCGTGTTCAAAGGAAACGAGAAAAAGAAATAAAAAATTTACAATTGTTTCCATCTTATAAAATCTCGCTTGTTTCGACAAAGTTGGGAACATTCTTTAGAAATAATAATCACGATCGTTTTGATTTGAATTTTTTTTCTTAAATTCTAAAATCTGATTAGTTTTAAATTATTCCTTTATATCTCGAGGAAAAATATATCATTCAAGTTTTGTGGTATTTTAATTCTTTTTATATACAAATTATGTAATATTGTGTCAGAAAGAGGAAAATAAATTGCACCTTTGTTGGCATAAAGAAATAAGAATAATTTGAAAAGACATGCGTACATAAAGTGTGTCACTAAAATCGTATAAATAAACTTCGTTGTAATACTGAAAAATAAAATTACTATACAAGCGAACACACTTTAATAGATAAAAAATGAATCATATTACAATCTTAACAACTTTAGAAAAAACCTCGTATGTAATAACAAATATAAATTCTAAAAAAAACATGTAAGAATATTTACACATTATTTTGTAGAAGTTATTAATTTATTAATTCAACAAAATAACCTACGACATATAAAATATTATTGATATTTTTGGTTTATTTTATTCCATTAATGGAAATAATTTAAATGTAAAGATCGATAAACGAGTAAGAAAAATTGAATAGACAACATTTGAATGAAGTAAAAAAGAAGATAGAGCTAATAGAACCTATCGAATCCTACTGAATTATTCTTTACCGTTAATTCGAACGAACGAATATATAGGAAGTATACAATCCGATAAAGCCAATATAAACGCGAACTGCAGACAACGAGGCCAAAGGGCATCCTCGACTAATCCTGCACAATGAAACAAAACGATACTGCACACTACCGTTCTCTGCTTTATCCTCTTTTACTATGTACGAGATTGTTAGATTCCTATGTACGAAAAATAGGAAGAGAAATACTCGATTAAATCAACATACACAAAGGTACAAACACATACATTCATACATGCATACATACATATTAGTACGACCTACCTATGCGATACGTAAAGTGAATTGTCAAAAGAAAAAAAAAGAATTGCAACAAAATTGGAAACGTTTGCTTATTGATGTAAAAAAAAAAAAAAAATTACATCTGTTAATTCGAATTTCTAACAAAGTATAACACACTTACAAATACAAACGTTCTGTATGATTTGTAAACTTTTAAAAAAGAAATTTAATTTAAATACCTTGCATTAAATTTTTTAAATTAATACTTCGCGTACATGAACTAAGTAACAAATATAACAAATTTATTCTTATACTAATTGTTAGTGTTGTTACTTATTTGATATCATACAATTTTTTATTTAAAATATTTATTTCTAACGTAACAAACAATGTAGAAGTAATTTTAAATGACACAACTTATTTAAAGGTAAAATTAGATCGTTGAAATCTTTTTAATTTTTAACGTTAATTTAATATAACTACGTGTGTGTTTCTATTATTAAATTATTTAACAATATATAACCGAGAGTTTTCTTTTTCTTTTTACTTTTGTCAAACGATGTCAAAATATTTATGTGTTGTAATAAACTCTTTCTATCTTTATATATATATATATATATATATATATATATATATATGTATATATCTTTTTTTTCTCTTGTGAATTCACAAACTAGCTAGAAATCCGTTGAAAAAGGTGATACGAGTTTCGTCTGAAACTCTATACGTCGATAGCAAGATACTAAACGTAACACATAGGACATATACATACACACGTATATGTATTAAAGTACGTATATATAGTAGATAGGAATATATTCGAGTGCCTGGATTCTTCGGATTCTTTCAGGTTACTTGAAACTAAACTACTATACAGTTTTTTTTAGATATATTCTACTATAAAATAAATATATAAGAATAAATTATGCGTATATACACATACACACACAACAACTGTATATTATTATTTATAACATAAGTATATAGTTACTTTTTTGTTAAAAATATGCGTAATTCCTTTTATTCTTAAATATAATTTATTATTAAAAAATATCATAAAATATGTTTATTAAAGTTATTCTAGAAAAAAAAAAGAAAAATCGTATTGGCAAAAATGATAACAATACAATTTATTTTCTTTTTATAAGAAAAAAAAAATAAATAAAAGTAAATCTTGTACTCATACATATTTATACGTTAAATCCTGAAATTAATTCAAAATTAACTTTTGAAAAAGAAAAAGGTATTTACATTTTAATATATTTTATTTACAATTGTTTCAATTTTTCTCTTTTTTCTTTTTTTTTTTTAAATCTATTTTATCTTTTCAAACGTCAATCTCTCACTAATCCGAAATATATATATTTTTTTTTTCAAACTACCGTACAACATATGTATTATCTACTTTTTGTTTTCAAATCGAAAAACGAGAGAGAGAGAGAGACAGAGAGACAGATAAACTGAAAAAGAAAAAAAAAAGAAGAAATAAAATGAAAAAGAAAAAGAAAAAAAGGTGATTGACGATAAGCGGGTGGGAGGGGGGAGAAAAAAATAACACGTATCAATCGATTCACCCATTCGAGAATAGAAATGCAAGTGGAGTTTACTTATACGATAGGGCGGTGTAATAACCTTCGTGTCCTAGATATGAGAGGAAAATCGAAGTCGACGACTATACGACGACTATTACGATGACTGCGACTACGTAAAAGAAAAGGATACGAACATATTGGCTGCTTCGAAAGGTAGTCTAGACAGAAAGAGAAAAAAAAAGAGTGAAAAAAAGTAAGAGAGAGAGAAGAGAGAGGAATAAGGGTAGTAGGAAAGGGATAAAGCAGTGGGGAAAAGGGAAGGAAGTGGGATGAAGGGAAGAGAAGAGAAGAGAAGAGAAAGGGGTGGTTCGTCCTACTTTTTCTTCTCTTACATTTCTCTTCCTTGCAACACCCTTGCACAAGTTTCCTTTCGAAGTTATAATCCTTCGGGGGACAGATATACTTTGCCTGAAGCACTTGATTCCAAGATGTCATAGTGGACAATGAAAGATAGAAGAAAAGATAGAAAAACAGAAAGTGAGAGAAATAACTATTGATATATGAAAGTATACTACTGGTATAATACAAAAATCTTACAATAAGGATATCATTAAAATTGTTTACTTCTTAATTTTAATATATGAATTTGTTATATATTAATTCAAATGGTGTTGAATGGTACCCCCCCCCCAAAAAAAACAAAAATAAAATTAATTATTTCATATTCTCTTTTGTAACCTATGTTTGTGAACAAGATTTTCTTATTATATTTTTATTTTTCAAATAAGAAAACGTTCGACGTGCAAAATTTGAAATAACTTTAATATATTAATATAAAAATAAAATATATATAAGAAAATAAATTATTTTATAAAAGTGTTTTTTTTTCTATTTGATATTCGTTTGAATTTTCGTTTCAAAAAATATTTTTATTTTCATTTATAAACTATAAACCTGTACTATGAAAAAAGAAAGTTAAAGTAAATTAAAGTAAAAAGATTGATTTTAATAATTCAATATAAAAATACAAGTAAAATGTGACTGTTACTTAATGTGACCAATCGAAAATTAACATTGATCTGAATTACAATGCTATTATTAAAATAAATTTGTCTAAAACAGGATGATATATATGCATTGTGCATGGAATACGTACGAAAAGTGTACTATAAATAAAACTACTACATATCTCTTGGATGAATTATTAAACGATGAACTTATACCATTTATGATACTTACATGTATTTCAAAGAAAAAGATAAAAGTGAAAAGGTTAAAAACGAGTAGAAATAACTTCTATTAGGATCGAACATCAGAAATTGCACGTTATACTAAAATTTGAACCAATTATATATAATTTATTTATAATTTGGATAATTATAAATAGAAGATAATTTATAAATGAACCTTTCAAAAATATCATTCTAACAATTCTAATTTCACAATGTTTTATTATATTTCATTTGGGGAAAAAGATATTAGAAAATATTTTTAAATATAAATTATTATGTGTTAATTTAATTTAATTTTTTATTTTATTTATATTAAAATATCGTTTATTACGAAATATCTTTTATAGGTTTTTAGTATTTATTTATATCTTATTTATATTTGTATTATCGAATAATACAAAATGGAATAAAACCAAGTGGCATAATCGCCAATTCAGTTTCTATATAACTTTCGTGCTATTCCCCCGTGCGTTCTCGAGTAATTAAAGCGTATTTTCAAGGTAACTAATCAACTCGCCGGAAAATTTTACCACTAGTGTTTGCGGTACAGCGAAATTCCATATACGTGTACTACAAACGTAATGACCGTACGAAAGAGAGAGAGAAAGAGAGAGAGAAAGTCAGAGAGACAGAGAAAGAGAGAGAGAGAGTTTCTCAAGCGAATGCTACCGTTTGAGTATCTTAATTATGCAGATTTCTGAGCTTCCAAGATAGAGAGAGTGAGAGAGAGAGAGAGAAAGATAAAGAGAGATGAAGTGAAACGGAGGTAAAGGGGTAAGAGGGTAAGATGGGGGGGAATGAGGGGTTTGAAAGGTGAAGAGGTGGAAGCAAGTAAACCGAAAGGAAATACAGGGAGAAACGTATTAGTAGGTCGTGCAGAGAACCCACGACTAAATCCTATTTCATTTTCGAGTGACTTCGAGATGCTTCAACGTTAATTGCCTCATCTTACGAATTGCCGCGTTTATGAATCTCTAACAAGATGATAGAATTTATTGTTTTATAGATGTAAAACAATCAACGTTTATTTATGGTTAATTATTAATTATAAACATGTTATATTTATATGAGAAAGATTTGATTTAAAATGAAATCTTTATAAATCTTTCCATTTCAAATTTTTATTTTATTTATATTTATTTATTTATATTATCTTGGTAAGGTAAACTTTTTTTGGTCCGTTGAAAGCGTTGAATTAGGTCAGAGATTTTGTCTTTTCAACAAAACCAAAGAGAAAATCAATGTTATAAATATGTTTCTCTATGTTGATTTCAAAATATTTATATCTAACAATCAAGTATAATATATTGAAAACTAAAAATAAGAATGTGATTTAATTTAATTATAATTCAAAATCTTTAAAGAAACTTCATTCGTGAATAAATTCGAGGATTTTTTTCTTTTTTTTTTTTTTTTTTGTATTAATAAGAAATAAGAGGAAAATTAAAAGAAAAATATTAAATAAGTATAAATATATGTATAATAAATGAGAAGGAAAATATTTCTAAGAGTCAAATCTCCTTCTTTTTACGCTTTTCATGTACAACGTTCTTTTTTGCTTTTTTTCTTTCTTTTTTTTTTTTTTTTAAGAAAGAAAAAGAGAGAAAGAAAAAAAAAGAAATTCCATTTTCCATTTTCTTAGCTCTACCGCGCGTCTAATTATTTTTTCGACGTAGACTGGGCGATACGATTCAGAGGTCATCTTGTTATGTCCTAGATTGAATGTAATCAAGCTGGAATTCACGAAAGTCTAAAACGCGAGTCTCGAGAAAACTTGAATGAAAATTGCAGCCGCGAATCCACAGCTAAACCCTCCTTTCCCTCCCTCCCTCCCGCCCCTCCATCCTTCTTCTTTGGTCTTAATAATCCGAGATAAAAACATCTCTCATTTCATTTCGTTCGTGTGCATTTTTCGTTTCTTCTTTCATTTTTTCTATTTTTTCATTTCTCTCTCTCTCTCTCTCTCTCTCTTTTCATTTCTCTTCTTTCCCTTATTTTTCTTTCTTATTTCGTTGGTCACGTTCAAATTTCTATGCATAAACGATTTATTAAAAAATAAAAAGTAAAAATAATACGAATATAGAATAAAATCCAAATGCTCGCTCCTCCTCAAAAAAATATCATACTTCGGTAATCCTCTTTTTCTCTATTTCAATGATCGTGTCAAAAAAAAAAAAATAAGAAGAAGAACGAACGAACAAACAACTTATTTCAATGAACAAAATAAATAGAATAGAATAAAATAAAAATATATATATGTATATATTATTATTATTATTATTATTATTATTATTATTATTATTATAATTACTATTAATTGGCATTAGGGACTCGGAAGTTCATTGCCGCAAATACCAAATCCCGCCATTGTTCCCGTCCCTCAACGCGATCCTTCTATTCGCGGTCTTCGTATCCTATTTCTTTTAAGTCCCTTCTAATATTATCCTCCCATCTACATATTTATAGATATATATATATATATATATATAAAATCAAGCTTCTTGCAATCCTTATATTCTGTCTCATTAATCGTATTAAAAAAAAAAACATGCATAAACGATTTATTAAAAAATAAATGATAGTAGTATAGAGAAAGAAGAAATGATAGAATGGATCATGAAGGAATAAAGGTATGATAGAAAAGGATAGAAAAAAAGACAAAAAAAATGCGATTGTTGCTGAAGTTTGTGTCATTGGAATCATTGATGAAATTCCAGGACATAGCGACATACAGCAGTTTTATCTCCACAGTTTGGGAACGCCACACTAATTTAGAGAACATTAGCATGGAGCTAGACTGTGGGTAACTACTTTTCCCTAGCCTACCTATTTATATAGGGGGTTATATTAGATAATATTATAAGCATTTCAAAATGTAAAGGATACTGAGAAAATTATATAGGGACAAAACCGTAAGGAAGAGAAAAACGCTACATTATAAAAAAACTTCAAGAAGGTTTTTACCCGTGTAACGAAAAACCCGCCGGGATTCGAACCCGCACCGTTGCGAAGAGTAACAAAAGTCAAGTATTCGAAGCGCAGACTTTGCCAACACGGCTAACTTGACTGTTCCAGACAATGTACAAGTTTAGATATTTTCTACTATACTATACTATATTCTTCAATTAGTAAATTTAATTCAATATGAATTATTACATTAAATATTAATACGTAAAAGTAATTTTCACGATTAATTGAGAGAAATAAAAAAGTAATTTATTAATAATACGATGTCAAAGATAATCATATTAATTTTTAAATCAATATGTTTGTACGTGTGTGTATGTGTGTTCTTTACGAAAAAGTTTGAGTAAATCCTAATTTAACATCTAATAATATAATGTATAATATGTAACAAAAATATTGAAAAAATTTATTATTTGTACGCATGAAAAATTAAAATTGAAAACAAAAATTAGTTATCTATGAATGTTTAAAATGTAAGAGCCTATGAATGAATATAATTGAAAAAAAAAGGGGAAAAAAATATATATGTGTAGTAGTAATGATAGTAGTGGTGGTGGGGATTGTTGGTGGCTGATGAGATCATGCGATTTTATGGTCAGAGAAAAACAAGAGAACAGGGGAGAGAAAGCGGAAGGTACGATTAATCCCTCCACCACACACAGTTTAACGATTTCGAACCCTTTTGAAATCAGACACGGAATTTCAGTCCCTGTGGGAGTTGGAAAGAGATAGAAATAGAGAGAGAGAGAGAGAGAGAAAGAGAGAGAGGATGGAATTGTGACGAACAGAATAACATCGAAAACCACCGGGATTTGAACACTAGCACTATTCGAGTTATCTGAGAGAAGAGGTGAGAGAGTTGAAAAGGGCTGCATCTAACCCGCACAGGTACCAATCTGATATATTATTACATACTATCCTAAATTTCCATTTAAATTAACCATAATACATATATATATATATATAGATATACATATACATACACAGTAAATTATTATTTTTTATTATATTTAATTATATTATATTATTTTTAAAATAGATTAAATTGAATAGGAGAAAATATTTAATATATTACATTAAAAAGAATATAATATGCATAAAATATAATATGTAAAAATAAATGTATATTTGATTATATTATATTAAATTTGTAAATATAATTTTCCAAGATAAGAAATAGTATTGGTAAGGAAAAATCTACTATAGGATTTAAAAAAGTCGAACATAATTACATATATATATATGTTATATAAAAGTAATATAAAGTATATCCTTTAGCCGTGTCAGCAGTAGCGTATCTTTTGCGAAACGGTGGGTGCCTCTTCGGGTGTATCAAGGGAAGACATATCGAATTTATCGGGCTACAGAATATATTCGTCTTTCATGGTATAGCGAATTTTCTTATATTCTAGTCGTGTTCAGTTTTTCCCATCCTCCTTTCACCTCTTTCACCCTCTTCTTCCTCCTCCTCTTCCTCTTCCTCTTCCTCTTCCTCTTCCTCTTCCTCTTCCTCTTCCTCTACATTTTCGTTACAAAAACCTCTTCCACTTGCGCTACCCTTTTTCTTCAACAACGAATAGCATTACGATTATTCGATTTGTTTCTTTTTCAAAGAAGCTAGCTACGGGTATACTTTTTTTAGATAAAATAAGATACGAACAATTGTATGAAAGGATTTTTCATCGATATTGATTGTCCATCGTTATCGTGATTTCCTTTTCGAATAAAGTTAGGAATTTATTGGATTAGAAATTTCTTGTTCTCTTTTTTATAAAATCATAAAATTATTTCCTGATATAAAATGATTTCTTTCCCCATGTTGGAAGAAAAAAAAAAACAATTTTGAACGTAAGTTCAATAATTTTAAATTAATTTTTAAAAAAAGATTTCTCTTTAAACGGATATTAAAAAAAAAAAAGAATGTAATAATTTTTAATTAGACAGGATGTAAGGTAAAGGTAAGTCTCGTTAATACCCAAGTGAGAGCGATAGAATAGCTAAAATAGGACGGTCTCGTAAATCCCAGGAAGATTCCTCATGGGAACTAGAAAAGCTCGTTTTCGATCGGATTCCAAGTTTCCAATCTTCTCCTAGAGACAACCTACTGCTGGTTGTGCAAGCAGTCGTTGAATGAACATACATTTTACGCGTGTGACTGTAACAATGGAAATTAAAAAAATAAAAAAAAAATATCTTTCTCATTGATAGTTCTTTCCTTTCCCTTCCTTTACCTTTTTTGTTTAATTCGTAAAAAAAAGTAAACGTTAACAAAAAAAATACTCAAATTAATTTAAACTTCAATAATCAATCATTCTACCCCACTCCTCTGAGCTAATTATAATATTATTTATATATACATTTTTTTTTATTATATATAATATAATATTATAAATAATATTAACTTTAAAATTTTATATAAATACTAATTAAAATACAAAATAAATGTCAAACAATTCTTTGGTTAACTCGTATTAAAATTGTACATAAAATAAAATAAAATAAAATAAAGTGTAGGAAGAAATAAATGCATCTTAAGAAATATAATAATTTTCCTACTAAAAAAAAAAAAAGAAAAAAATAAAGTAGGAAGAAAAAGAAAAAGAAAAAGAAATGATTTAAAAGCGAAAGTGTCTAGCATAAACCACGCGTTGGTCGGTTCTTTGAACGGTGCTTTTGAATAATATCACCTTGGCGTGACGGCGCGATATTAAGCCTCGCGTTTTCAGTGCAACCCGTTATTAAAGCTTCGACGCCCTAAAGGGGTTAGCCCGTTCGTGAGACAGCGACGGCTGAAAGGGGGTTGAAGTAGTAGATACCGACCTCCTGAAATGACACTCTGAGAACAACATTTTCTCCTGTTTTATATATCTCTCAATTCTCTTTCTATTTCTCTTATCTTTTATCTTTATTTTTTTTTTTTTCATATCCTTCAAATATTTTTGATCATACGTCTAAATGTATCTTTGTTTTTTTATTTTTATTTTTTTAGAAACTCCTTACTTAAAATCATACTACTAATTCAAAACAAATCTTGTTTGTTGATTTTCATAAAAAAAATTGAAGTCTACAAAATATATTTAAATTCCATCGTTATTATTGTTGTTGTTGTTGTTGTTGTTGTTGTTGTTGTTGTTGTTGTTGTTGTTAACAAATCAAATCACGTTTTTTAAAAAGATCATCAACGTCTTTTTATATTTGAAATGATTATTCGTTCAATTTAAACACCCGATTTATGAGAAACGCGTTTTGAACGAATTTTTTTTCCTGAAAATTCATCTTAACTAATTTGCACGAGAAAATACATGTATAAAAAAAAACAATTATTGACCGAAATATGTTCAACTAACGTAAAAAATAAAAGGCAAAAATGGTATTATAAATGACAATTCGAAAATAAAATACTCGTTCGTTGATACAGGACAAAAAAAAACAACCCCCAGAAAAAAAATAATAATAATATAATACAAAATGCAAAAAGTACTCTTCTACTGTTCGTTGACGAATCAATTTACCTCGGTTATTTTAAATGTGAATTCTTTTTAATTTTTTTTTTCGTCTTTCTGTTGTTTTTTTTTCGTCTTTCTGTTGTTTTTTTTTCTTATATATATGAAAATCCTATTTCATCAGAATTTTTGCAACAATTTCACAACAGTAGTATTTATTTCTTTTTTCAATTTAATTTTCTTTTTTTTCTTCTTCTTCTTTCCTTTTTTTGCTTTTTTTCTTTCATTCTCCAATGGGAATCGTCGAAGGCGTCTAAGTGAACTGCCACCTTGATACAAAATAAATTGTGCTCTGTCTCTTTCTCTTTATTTTTCTCTTTCTCTTTCTTTTTCTTTCGAAGAAAATCAATTGACTTTAACATTAGATTGCCGGATGTTAGTCTATTTGACTTCTCATTTAAGATTTTATTACTATATATATGTTTGGAAAAACGTAAATAATAATAATAATATTATTATTATAAATCAGTAACATCAAGAGAAATAAATAAAAGGAAAATGTTTCATTTACCCAATTCTTCAAGAATTATTTTAGAAACATTTTTAAATCGACTTTTAAGAAAAAAATAAAGAAAAGAATAAAGCACAAAAAAACAACAAATAGGTAAGAGAAAGAGAAAGAGAAAGAGAGAGAGAGAGAGATTATTTTTAACGATCTTTTGAGGTGAAAATGAAGCGCTACCACAAATAAGACGAGGGGAAAAACACCGAGGAAATACACCGCGTGCATTGCAAACACGCATTCCAGTATAAGAGGTCTGTGAAAGGGAAGGTACACGGATAAAACGAGAAAAGGAGGTGGTGGGGGTGTGGTTCAGGTAAAGACAAGGTGAGGGGATGAAGGGACGGATGGAAGAGTCGATGAATGACTGAGAAAAAGATCCTTTGAGGTTGTGCAATAAAAAACTAAAAAAAAGAGGGAAGGGGTTCTACGTCTGTTTATTCTCTTTTAAATAAAGAAAAACAAAAAGAAAAAAAAAAAAAGAAAAGAAAAGAAAAGAGAAGAGAAGCAAGTAAAAAATAAGTATCGAGAATGCGTGTACGCGCAAGAAAAAGAAATTTTGTGTACCATCGAATGAAACTTTCCAGATTTTTGTTTACGATACAAATCTTTTGCCTTAGTTTTTCTTTTTTTATATAAAATAATACAAAAAAACACACGAAACTAGGAACATCGAATAATATTATCATGTTTAACGGTATAACAATGTTTCTCGAACAATGAGAAAAAAATACAAGATTCAATTATTAGCGTAATTTAACTTACACAATCGAGAACGAAAAATTAACGCAAAAAGAAATTTGATTAATAATTTAATAACTATGATAAAATATTTCAGCCAAGAATTCGAAGAAATTTCATGGCAATACTTAGTGCAACGAGCAATAGTAGAATGATTATTAAATATTTAACGAAAACAATCAATAATCCGAGTACAACGGGTTAATTAAAAATTGATATCGTTGAACATTTGATTCGTTGGTTACGACAAACTACCAACATAATTTTTTATCTAACGCAAACGAAATCATTGACCAAATATACAATTATTATTATTATTATTATTAATAAAAAATATATATAAATGAATATATTTTTAAATTGATACCCAAACGAAAAGAAAAAGAGAAAGAAAGAGGAAATAGGGTGGTGATGGTGGTGGGTGGATAGGGTGGGGTGGGGTTACGAGTAGGTGCATGAATATTCATAGATATGCAAACAGTTCCAACACCTGAAGCGTACACTTGCAGTTAATTGCAACGTGGGAACGTCCTGTAATAATAGGTTAACGTGTTTTCCTAAACTCACGAAGATGATAGAGAGAATGAGAAGGAAGGAAGGAAGGAAGGGATAAGGGATAAGGAAGAAGGAGGAGGGATGGATCGATCAATCGATCGAAAGCAAGTAAGGCTAGTAACCTCGCTTCATAGATAGTAAATAACTTTATACCTGTAATGGTGCTTGTACCTTCCAACCTATCTCACATGAATAAGAATAGAATAAGGAGTAGTAATAGTTGAAGGAACAAAAAATTATGTGTGGGTGTGTCTTTTTATTATTATTATTATTATTATTATTATTATTATTATTCTACTTTACTCTTCTTCCTTGTTCCTTCTTCTTCTACTCTCACACTTATATAAAAGACAATAAAATATCTTGGAAAGTTCTCGATCGGTGGTAGCTCAAGGAATTGTTAAATATGCCCCTAGGATCTGTTTGCAGTACCCTCGTGCTTAGCTTAGTAAGCGAGGTTGGACAACATTTACCTTAGGACAAGGTACCTCCTTCGTCCGAGACGTCTTGGTTTCTTTGAAGTATCTTCACAAGACTGATGATGGGGGGATGCAGTCTCTATTTCTAAGCTACACTAGGTACAGGTTTCAACCTAACTCCCCTTTTTAAACGTCTATCATCTATGAAGACTCTTAACTCTTTGTGCTTAACTTGTTGAAAACTGATCCAACTTGAAACTCTTTCTTTATCTTTCAATTTTTATTTTTTTTTCTAAAGGGTTGGGGATAAGAGGAACGGGAGAGAGTTAATTTTTTTTTTTTAATAAGATTAAGTGTTATTCAAATTAATCGTAGTTCGATGTTACTACATGTAATGTGATCACTGTTTTTTTTTTGTAAGAAGTTATACTAATATGAATTTTTGGGTTTAAATTAATTGGAATATTAATACGAAGATAAGTAATAAATTCAAATGATACATTTATAAACGCAATGTTTTCTAATAGATAATTATTTCGAATTGGTAACATCGTGTAATTTAGTAAATAGCACTAACCTAAAGTTAGCATCGTTGCATTGGTCGACTCGTTAACAAACAAGCCTTTATATATCTATCCTAGGTAAAAGTTAGTCTGCTAGGATATCATAGGATAGGATAGGAAAGGATAGGATAGAATAGGATAGTATAGGCTAGCCAGTTATCTACCTAATTCGTAACGAGGCTGAGCTTTACCAATTACATAGTTTCGATTGCATATCCTTTTGAAAGTCTATCAAGCTTTCAATACCAACACTGTACTTCACAAATTCTATTTCCATATAAAGGAATATAAAAATAAAACGTGTCTTCTATTATATTTGACACGTTTTCAAAAAAAGAAAAAAAAAGGCAAACTTCTTTTTCAAATATATAATTCTTTTTTTCCTTCATTTATTTCCCTTTTTATTATTCATTTGCCTAATAAACATAATTCAACATGAACAAATTAATTGAAATAATATCTTCTTCTTCTTCTTCTTCTTCTTCTTCTTCTTCTTCTTCTTCTTCGTTCTTCCAAATAGGCACAATTGCCTGTTCCTCATCGCGACTCACCAGGCGAGTCGTTGGATTCTGTGATCCTGTTCTAGGTTTTTACGTGGGACAGGGGTCTAACCTAACCTTTGACAACCCTCATCCTTTATCCGGGCTTAGGACCGGTAACATAACCAAACTGAGCTACTCAATCCACCCAGTGATCATGCAGGTGGAAATAATATATATTTGTATATTATGTCTAATAGGATTTAAATTTAAATTCTCAACTCCTGTATATTATTATTATTTTCTTTTTAATAGAAGAATAAAAAAGTATATTATATCCTTACACAATTTGATAAACGACGATGAAGAAAGAAGAGATCGTTAAGAAGAAGAAGAAGAACAAAAAAATAGAAAAAGAAATATCAAACATCTTTTTACGATTTATATTTTAATATGCTTATTTCGATTGAATACGAAGAAGATACGTGAAAAGTCCTCTGACACGTTATAATGTAAAATCGTATTTTTCTATACACATATTTTTTTTTCTTTTATCCTTTCCTTCTTTTCAGAAGCCAATCGCGGAACGTAGAATTCTCGATACGCTTTTACCTATCTATCTGTAAGATCTTTTTTCTATGGCGTAATAATAACGTGAAAATCAAGAAGTGAGGTTTCAAAGGATGTATTAAAATGAGATAGAGATAAAGAGAGAGAGAGAGAAAGAGAGAGTGAGAAAGAGAGAAATTCTTAAACAGGTAGTTAGACAAGGATGAAAGAAATATTACAAAGCGTCTATTTTCTTTGAAAGTATCTATACGTTTTTCTTTCTCTCTCTCTCTCTCTCTCTCTCTCTCTCTCTCTCTCTCTCTCTATCTTTCTATGTTTTTTAACTTTTTTATGTCTCCATCTATCTATCTATTTCTCTTTCTTTCTTTCTCTAGGGAGAAATAAGTGAACCGAAGCTCACAATGCACTGCCGTTACGCCGATTGCATAAAAAAAAGAAGAAAGAGAAAGAGAAAGGAAGGGGTGTACGAAAGGTGGGTGGTAGGTGATCGTTGTAAGCCTTAGGGTTCGTGCTAGAATGTGATGTTAGAAGTATAGAAGAGAGTAGTAGAAGGAGAAGTACTAAGAAGAAATAAAAAATAAGAAGAAAACTAAATCTTGTTTAATGTTGAAGAAAGAAAGAGAGAAAGAGAAGAGATTCCTTTCTTTATATTAAAAGATGGTTGGTAATTGTCACTTTGACTGTTATCAGCCCCATCAATGACCCACCCCCTCTTCCCCTCTACCTTTAACCCTTTGACTGCGGCGCGCTCTCGAACGAATCCATTAATATGAACGGCGCCATTTTCGCATGTCAGTCGCTGCGACTGTTTTTCCGCTGACTACTAACCAAAACAGATAATAATGGCAAATGAAATAAAAATATGAATTTTTTTTTATTTTTTTTAAGTAATTTTTGAAGCTATTTTTTTTTTTATTTTAACCCTTTGCACTCCGCTGTCTCACCGTACGAGACATCATGATTCTAGCCTATAACTCCGATGTCTCAACGTATGAGACATTAAAGTTTATTAGTGATAACGGGGAATTAAGTTATTTCAGCACAACTTTATGAGACATGTATGTTTCCCTGTTGTTTTTTCTTAAATATTACATCGTATCGAATTTCATCAATAAGTGTTATAATTGTTAAATTTAATGCATTTGTTTTTTGTTATTAGCCTTTTATCCAAAAATTTATATCGCAAGTTGAAATTTTGTATTATTTTATATCTCAAACGTTAAAGATTTTTGTTTTTTTTTTCATTAGAAATTTGAACGACTTTCAATACCTCGTCAATCATATTTGGATGATGACAGCCAATAACTAAGAGAACGTTGTTAAATAATATTTCATTAATTAAATCTTACACATCATAATCTTGTAATCGTATTATTAAAACTTAACGTAATAACGATATAAAATATTTATCGATAATCTTAACGATATAAAAAAAAAAAACATGAAAATTCCCATTCGAACGAATAATGGCAATTTTTGTAAGAAAAAGTAAATAAATCTTTCCCTACTTCTGAGAAAATCTTTTCCTCTCTTCGATAACACAAAGTTTAACGATAAATGAAAGAAGATGAAAGAAGAAAAAGAAAATGAAGGAAAATGAAAGTTGGTAAATGAAAAAAAAAAAAAAGAAAAAAGGATATGAAAGTTAAAAGCAATAGTCGAGAGTATTGAGCAAAGTGTTGTTGAAACTATCAATAGGGTATTTCGTAATTGAGGTAATAAAGAAGATAGACAAAGACAGAAATAGAGATGAAGAAACATGTAGGATAGGTAGAGAGATAGAGAAAGAGAAATAGAGAGAGTAGGAGAATATCGAACAAACCACCAACGAGCGGCTATCGAGAACAATTCTACTACGACACTTCGATACGACGATTGGAAGGCAAGTACCACGAACTTCCCGTTACGTAGCTTTCAATTTGGTGAAACTTGTCCTCGTAACAGGGGGTGAATGAGGGGAAGAGAGAGAGATAGAAGAAGAAGAAGAGCATTGAAACTATCTGTTCCCGAACTTTCCTACTTTATATTAACACAAAATATATATATATATACAACAATTAATTGAACCAAGTTATATCGAATTGTTGGTTTCGTTCGCATAATTAATTAAATTATAAAACAACAGTACTTACATTCCCTTATAGATTCGTTTCTATTTATTTGAGACGTTCTGTTTTTTTTTGGGAGGAAAAATTATACCTAAATGAACTATATTTTCTGTTTGTTTTTTTCTGTCTTTTATTTTTGTCTGCTCAATGCTTTTTATGAAAAATAAAATCCGAATTTTTATGTATAAGCATTGCTCTAAAGTCAACGACAAATAAATGATTAAAACAGAGTTTAGGTCTGTTTCGAAATAAACGTCTCATTTATTTTGATCGATATTTTTTTTTTTAAAGATCTATCTAAAAATGATCACACGGTATATACGCGAATATTTTGTTTCTGGTTTATTTTCCTTTATTATTTGTGTTTTTTATAAATATAAATAATTATTTATTTATACGTTCGATAATTAGGATCGCATCGGGAAGGGGTCGTAATATTTTTTATCGCGGCTTTAAACGGTTTTTTAACGGTTTAAACCCGTTAAAACCTTTTTTGATATCGCATACGATGCGTTATATTTAAAGGATGATTTTTTTTTCTTTTTCATGTAATATCATGGTTTAATATACAGATATATGTAAGCTTCGTGGAAAAAATTGGACCGCTGGACTGACTGGACCGGGACTCGAAAACCCGGATCTTTCGCTTTTCGGGCGACTGCTCTTTTAACCAACTGAGGCCTCTATCCAGGGCCCAACGACCAATTCCTTTCCACGAATGCTTAATAAGTTTGTCATGGAGGCGCTCGTCCCACATATACTATCACGTATAATATATGGATTTGTTCACGCTGAAGAATAAATTATCTTTCTTTTTTGTTTATAACGTATACGATATACGGACGTAATCAGTTAACGGGAGATATTTGTTATTTTTAGCATGACATATATTTTAATATTGACCTAAATAATTCGTCACTTACAATTAGATTACGAATAAATTAACAACAAATGTATTTTAATTAAAAATAATTAAAAATATTAATAGACTACGTTAGAACGTTTTAAACAACTTAATTGATTTCATTGTTTAATTTAAACAGCTTTAACGATCGGTGACAAGATTTATCGTTTTTTTTCAAACTATCATTTTGTTTCTTCTCTTTTTATTTTCTTTTTTATCGAAAGATACTAGATACGACGATTTTTTTTTTGTTCTTTTAATCCTGGGACAGATTTTAAGTTGATGCGGTGTTCCCGGTCATCTCCGGTGGGATAAGTAAACGTGTCGCGAGAAAATGTTAGCTGACTTGGTTGCTTCTCTCAGCTAGGTATGAGGAAGTGAAAGAGAGTTGGAAATAGAAAGAGAGAGAGAGAGAGAGAGAGAGAGAGAGAGATAGATAGAAAGCGTGAACTTTCTTGCGTCAGACGAGTTTAGCAAGAAATCAAGCTGCTAGACATTGACAAGGGTTGCTTGCTTGCCTGCCTGCTTGCCTCCCTTCCTTCCTTCCTTCCTTGGCTTTACCTCACTAAAGAAGAGAAAAGGGGGTGGAAAGTTAGAAGAGGGAAGAAGGGAGGAAGGGAAGGAAGTAAGAAAAGGAGGGGGCTGATTGTTGTCGGTTCAAGAAGCTGCAAGAAAGCAATGGAGCAACGAAGAAGGGCTGCCAATGTGGGCCTACTATTACCCACTTCGATCTACGTTTCACCCTTAAAATGAAAGAGAAATCGTTTTCTCTCTTAAAAGAAAAAACGGACGTTTTACAGAAGAGTTTTATTGCTTTTCAAAAAAAAAGAAACAACAAAGAACACATAAATCATAGTAAAAATAAAACATAACTTTCGAAATCGAAACTACTAACTCTAGTATTGTCTTTTGAATTTTATCACTTTTTTTTATCTTATAACGCTTCATTTTAGTTTATTTTTCTTCTTTTCGGTGTGAGAAGGAAAGAGGGAAAAGAAAAAGACAATAAAGTAGATATTTAAACGCAAATTACCATAAATTAATCTAACAACTATCTCGTGTATTCAACGCACGGAATTACATTTTTTTGGGGGTAGTGTTTCCGTCTAAAAATTCAAGAATAAAATCCTCAATTGCGTTGAATAAACGTTGATATAAATTTTTTTTATTCATCCATTAGATTTTCATTCTTATTTATGTTTTGTTTTTTAAATGTTTTGAAAATTATTTGACGAAATAACAAAAAATTATTTTACTTGTTAACAAACCTTACTAAATGTTCTCTTATTGTTATTATTATAATCGTTTATAAAGATTTTTGAAAATTAATTCGCCTGCAAAAAATAAAATAGAAGAAAAAGAAGAAGAAGAAGAAGATGAAAAAAAAAAAGAAGAAAATAAATAGGTGGCCAACATATGTTGGAGAGGACCAAGGGAAAGAATCATAAATCCCACCACTTCCGGTCCGCAACGGAAAGTAATATCGAAGTTCGTCCCACCGTGCAGTTCCCTTTAACTCCCTCCACCCACCCACATCCTCATCCTCATACCTTCACCGTCTATCTCCCTCCTGGTTCTGTTTTTCCGCGATGCTTTACGTTCCCTCACATTGAACCAACGATAAGCGATATATCGACGCGAAAATGGCGCTCGAGACGCCACAAATTTATTTACGTCGACGTGCACCCAATCCTACCTTACCCCTTTAACCCCCCATCACCCCTTCAACAAACCCCCATTTCCCTAAATTTTCCGTTACCTCACCTCTCCTGCGCGTTTCTTTTTTCATTTTTTTTTTTACCGATTTTACGCACGGTTATACAATTTTTTGTTTTTTTTTCTTGCTACAAGCCAAGAATACACCTTGGAGATTATTTTATAAACTACCATACAAAGCGAAAATAATAGAATGTAATGTTTAACAAATATTGTTCATTGAACTATGAAGATATGTATATTGTTAAAATATACAAGTTCAAAATGTTTTATTTAATGTGTCTAAAGCCGGTTTGCCCTAGCGAAAAAGGATCTCGAAAACAAAGTGTTAAAATTAAAAGAAGATTTAAAGAATGAACATTATCGTTTATATAATCTTTCGAAAAGATCTTACTATCTTGTTGTTGATCGTTTAAAAATAGAAGAAAATAAAAAAGTAAAAAAAAATATCTGAAACCGGTAATGGATGATATCGAATAAGAGAAATACACGGAAGTAAATCCGATCTAGAGAATGCGGGACTTGAAAGAGGAACAAGAGTGAGAAAAAATAGAAACGGGAGAACCGATTCAAGAAAGGACCAATAAAAGAATAGCAACCGGAGAATCACGATACGTCACGTTCCTGCCACTTGAGAAAGCTATGGACCGATCAGAAAGGCAGCTAAAGTGTGAGATAGAAAGGAAATGGTGGACACTTGAGAACACCCGATATGGAACACAATTACACTCATACACTACGCATACACACACACACACGCATATATACACAAATATACGTACTTATATATAAATTTATACGAGTACGTGAATTATTACTCGTTTCATTCAACTAACCATTTTAATTGTTACAATGGTCGTACATATTTCATTTTATTCTATTTAATTCAAATTTATGAAATTTAATGTATGATAAAAAGAAAAAAGGTTTTTTCTATTTTTCCATATCTAAATAAGAAAAAAAAAATACACACAATTTTAAATGCGTGTGTTATAAAAATATACACGAATATGTATATATCATGAATGAAATTATACACTTAATCGAAGTTACGTAATAATTACAATGATAATATTTTGTTATTTGTAATTAATATTAAGTAAATATAAGAAAAAAAGAAAGAAAGACAAAAAAAGAAATAAAAATAAATCGATAGGAGGAGGATGATTATTCAAAAAGATATTTTTACTTTTGATTATTTTATTTTTTTTCTCGAGATAAAGGGAATAGTAAATAAGAGAGAAAGAGAAAGAAAGAAAGAACGAGAAGTAGGATCGATTTAAAAGCAACTTTGTGTTAAATTACCTGTCGCTCTCGTTTAAATTACCTGTCGAAAGTTTCACCGAGCAATGTGTTGCATCGTCCGTCGAAAGAGAGAAATCGTCAGAGAGAAATTCCTTACTCCTTGCAAGAAGAAGAAAAATAAAAAGAAGAAGAAGAAGAAGAAGAGACGAAGAAGTAAGGAAAATATTTCATTTCCAAGAAGAAATATATCAAAAGCGTAGAATATTCACATCCCTTTGATGATAAGAAGGATTTCGAGATGAGATACTTCGAAGTATTAATCTAAATACATAACTTCGTCCTATTCGTAATATCCCTTAAAGCAAATCGTTTCAATATATATAAAAAAAAATAAAATAAAAATATACAACTCCAAAACAACGTAAATTTATAAAAACAAAATGAGAAGAAAAGTTTATTTAACACGAACAATCTTATTTCTATCGGATCGAGTTATAAAAGTTGTTTCGTATTTTCTTTTCTAATAAAAATGACTTTAAAATCTCATTAACTCTTGTTAATATTTAATCTAATCTGCCAACATTAGCACGCGTTTGAAAAAACTGACCGATATTATAAAGTAATTAAAAAAGAAAAACAATCGAAACTATGTTCGTTTAAAAGAAACAACAAACAAACAAGTTTGTGATATTTATAACCCGATACTTTGGATATCAATGATGCAGTTAGGTCAGCAGATTGATCAAGCGATGAAAGAAGAAAAAAATTTTAAAGAAAATTTGCACGTTAACGTGCAACGTAATCGGTACAGAATTAAACAATGATTACAAAATTAAAAAAAAAAAAAACGATTAAAATACATTTTATGTCAATTTTAAATTGAAAAAAAGGAAATTCAAATTAATGTAAAAAAAAAACGATATTCATCTAATCATTCGTAAACGTAAAATATGACCAGAAACGAATATTATTTTATCCGTCGAAAAATGAATGCTAAAAACTAACAATTACAAATCGATAAATACGTTTGTTTGTTTATTTTTTTTATTTATTTTTTTTTTATTTTGACGATAGTTCTTGAATCCTGTCGTCGATCGAATCCTGTAGGATTTGTGAAAACACCACAGGAGGACATACGCCGAGACTAATTTGACTGTCGTAATTAGCTTCGTTTATCGGACCACACCACGTTCATCCTGTACAACTCGTAGAGTGCAATGGGTGCAGCAGAAACGAGAAAGAGAGAGAAAGAGAGAGAGAGAGAGAATGAAATGAATAGAATGAGAGAGAAAGAGAAAGGAGAACAAGCATGGGTGATAATCTTCCTGCTTGCCACTGGTGCAAACAATTAACGTTGTTCCGGTAACTTTGCCATGATTAGCGTGATTTTCGAATGAACCTATATGGTCATTTACAAGACCGTAAGCAATAATCATATATAAAGTGAGAGTGTATCCTTCTAGTAATTACTATGATTACTAAAGGATACCCTTAACTGAACTATTAATTATTTTCATTTGTTCATTATTATATTAAATCTCGTATATATCCATTTCTAATGGTTATTTCTAATTCAATTGTAATTTGAATAATGCGTTATAATAAATATGTATTATGTTTATAATAATACAAAATATGATAAAAAAATGTTATATGTTATATATATATTATCATATTTGTATATAAAAATAGATTTATTTATAAAAAAATTAGAGACAAAAAACACAAAAAAAAAAGAAATAAAATTAAACTATGTCGACTCATCGTTGTCGTCGTCGTCGTCGTCGTCATCGTCGTCGTCGTCGTCGTCGTCGTCGT
>NW_015149024.1:152560-163739 GCF_001465965.1 Polistes dominula | reverse complement strand
TCGTCGTCGTCGTCGTCGTCGTCGTCGTCGTCGTCGTCGTTGCTCGCTCGCTCGATTGGATAAAATGGGTACAGTGGTGGTTGTTAAAAGCGATTTCGCTTTTACCGGCATGCGTCCTTCCGTCCGTCCGTCCACCCGTCCCATTCGCGCTCACTCTCAACGCGTAGAGAGAGAGACCGGACATCGATCGTGTCAGGAGCCGTGAGAAAGATTTTCATTCGCGTATAGAGAACTTACATACACATATATATGTACATTACAACTTATGTAAACATACATATATACATATATCTGTATGTATAAAGATATTCATATACGTTAATATATAAACCTAGACATAAGAATGTACTTACGTACACGCATACACACACATATTAGTTAGTACGAATTATATAGAAGGGGAGAGAGGGGGGATAGTTTAGAAGAGCATGCTTGAGAATGTTGAATCGGAAAAGTTGTGAGTACGCAGGATCAAAAGACTGGCTGCTGCTGGTTGCTTATCCCGTCATGGATATTGGCGCCGAAAATTGTTGCAATAAAAAAAAACCACCACGCATGTATGCATGCACGCACGCACGCACGCACGCACGCACGGAGGTATTGAAAAAAATAAAAAAAAATAAAAAAAGAGGAAGAAAGTCTATAAGGTTAGGAAAAATAATAAAATTAAATAAATTATTAACGAGAGAGAAAGAGAAAAAGATTGTAATTTTGTATGTTACTTACATTCTTTACTTTTCTCGGAAATGACCGTGGGCGTGAGTACAGTGACGAGAATAACCAAGAGGACGAATTTAATGTTGACAATATTATTGACGATGATTCCTCTTGTTCTTCCACTTCCAAGATTAGGCGTCGTCCTCTCGATGATCCGTGTGGGTCCGCGAGCGCGGGGCGGACCCCGCGACATCGCGGACATGTCTTCTTCCTATTCTGCACGATGTCTTTTCCACTATTTTCCTTTATTATTATATTCAAATATGTTTTTGACGATAAATCTTTTTCCCCTCTACCCTTTTTTTATTTTTTTATTTATTTATTTATTGGTTAGATTTCTAAATAACGTCAACGACGACGACAAGACGGTAACGATGACGATGATTATTATTAATTTAATAATGAAAAATAATAATGGAACACTCTACTACGTTATCTTTTTCTTCTTTTTCTTCTTTACCGGCACTCCCGTTAACACAAGCGTACACGTTGGTAATATTACTACGATTATTATTATTATTATTGTTATTATTACTACAATGTTGAATAGTATTTTCGTATAAGGTAGACATAACTCCGAGAGAAATAGATAAATATATAAAGAGTCACTCGGTGAACGAACCGATGATGATCACGCTAACGAAATTTCCAGTAGTAGTAGTTGATGGTGGTTGATTGGTTGGTTGGTTGATGGTGGTTAAGAAAGAAGAAATGTTATAAATAAGAAGTACAACCCTCGAATTGTAGCAATACGATTAAGGAATATGCACATATATATTCCTTTTACTTCTTAACTCGTTCGATTAATATCTAGTAACACTATTTTCTCAAACATATCTCTTGCGAAGGGTATCTTTTAATCCGAGTTACTCTCATGGAACGCAGCGCGAGAATACGCGCGCGTTTCTCGCGCGAGAGAACCGGAGCAGGTCGCAAACGAAACGACGATGCTGCTGCTACCAGTGGTGGTGGTGGTGGTGGTGGTGGTGGTGGAGGTTATGGAGGTGGTTGATGATAGTGGTGGTGGTGGTTGGTGGTTGAAAGCGCCGGTGCTGCTCGTTCTGATATTTCTACTACTAACAGTCCTGCTACCGCAGGGGTGAACAACGCGTAAGGGATGAACGGGAATACCCACTCCTACACACACAATTCTTCCTCTCTCTCTCTCTCTTTTCCCCCTTCTAACTGCTAACCATCCCCTCTCTTTCTTATAAGAGAAAATTGACTATTGTCGATCTACTCTCGCTTCGTCCGTTTACTCGATGACCGTCACCACCGACGAATACTATCACGACGACGACGAATACTACTATTACTACTACTACTACTAATGCTACTACTACTACTAGTACTACTACAACAACGTAGGTGCAACGATGTGGTCTTCTTCGCGCACTCTCGCGTCTTCCATATCGATCCGTTAGCTGGAAAACGCTCACTCACCCCTTTTCCACCCTCTTATTCCATAGTACTACAACGCCTACTCTACACCTACCCTCACCATCACTACGTTGACGACGACGACTCTTATAACCACCCCACCTATCACATGCGTCTGCGCTTTAAAACCCTCGTTACGACATCAATTTGAATATTCCCGCGATATTTATTTCTTTTTTTACTTGTTAACGATTGTTTATACGTTAGTTTTTATTATTATTATCAGACATTTAAATAGAGATCAGTTTTAATATATTTTTCATTTAATCTATACTTATAGTATACTTAATCTCTTAATCTATAGTCTACTTAATCTATACTATAGTATATACTTAAAACTTTTTTTTTTCTTTTATACTGAAATATCAAACAATTATGCAAAATCATGGATTGTTTGAAATCGTTTAAAATTATTCTTAAAACATTTATTATCGATGTTCGTAGTTTTATTTGATATTCTTTTTTCAATCGTATTTTTTTCCCCTTATTATCCTTCATTGATGATTTAATGTGTATCAAATTCATCGTAAAATAATACTTCCAAGCTAGATCTTATATATAATATATATTTACGTAAGACTTCATAATTACCGCGAAACGAGACACTGCATGCGGTTTTACTCGAATAAATGAATCGTTTTATAAAAAAGTTTAATAGTTAGTATTATCGTTGTTTACGTAATCAATAAAACAAGGCCAAATATATTATATTTATACATATTAAACAAAAGGTCTAGATCAAGAACCTAATTCAAAAAAAAAAAAAATCATTGAAAATAAATGAGACCCAGATATGTGTCCTGATCCTAAATGGATCCTAACTGTACTTAAAAATAGTACGAAAACTCTTGAAAGAAAATTTATGTGCATAGAGTAGGCTGCTGCTGTGTTGGTGAAAAAAATGATAGACTATCTGACGAGGTTTGAATTTTAAATTATTCTCTTCTCCTTCACCACTACCACCACCACCATCACCACCATTTTCCTTTTATTTTCTCTTTTTCTCCTCTTGTTGAAGCTCTCAAAAATGAAGAACGCAGCATCAAAAAAATTTAAAAAAAAAAAAAAGGGAAACCATTTTATGCAGACACATAAATCGAATTGCATTCGTACAGATTACAAACACAACATACACAAATACATGGAAGATATCCAACTCACACACCTGTGAAAGTAAAAACGTATATGAGTATCATCGTTCACGAGCAACGTGTATCATCGTTGATAACGTTATCACCGATACGGTGAACATTTTTATCATTGATCAAGGCCATACGATGTAATATTCATGAATATTCCTATTAAGGAGTTTCCTAAAAATCCCCTTCTTAATCCATATGCGTTAACACCGAAAATGCTGACCTTTGACCGAAAAAATCTATAAGAAAAAATGAAAATCAGCATGTAGTCTCGAATACCCGACAGAATCCATTGCTCTGGATAGACGGTGGTAAATCGTACCCTTAGACCACAGGCTGATTAATAGAAAAACAACTAAATTAGCTACAACTATTATAACTACTATACGCTTCGATAATCCACAAGATGGCGTTCGAATGATCCTATCTAAAAAATCTTCGTATATTTCCCGCCAACAAAACTAATCAAAATTATACAACAACAACAAAATCTCACCTGTAACTATCTCAATTATAAAAAAAAAAAGTCTTATTTTTCAAAACATTAAATTTGTATCATAAAATTAACATACTCACCGAACAATTCGAGATACATTTCTTCTTTCATTCTGTTACACATTAATAAGAAAATACCAATACTAAATATAATTCAAATGCGATCGATGAATAAATTTACGAATAGCGATAAAAAAAGAAAAAAAAACCGAACTAACAGATATAGCCAATAACTTTACGAAATCGTAAATAAAAGATAAAAGAAAATATAATTCCAAAACGTATTACAGAGATAAAAAAAGAATGAGGAAGAAGAGGAGTATGCATGCATGTATGTATGTGAGAAAGAAGGGGTAACAAAACGAGATTTAAAAAACAAAAAAAGAGAAAAAAGTTGCGTGGTCAAGGTGTGAGGAAGAAAAAAAAAAGGTAATAGATGTATCGAAAGGTGTTGGTCTGGGAGTAGATCACGTGACCATTCATATCATAAATGCGATCAGGTAAAGTCTGAATCATAAGACAGAAAGAGAGAGAGAGATAGAAAGAGATAAATAAATAGATTAGTAGATAGATAATGATAGAAATAGAAGTAAAAAGAGAGAGAAAAAAGAGATCTCTTTACGACGAACGGATGAGAAGTGAAACGATATGTGAAGTTAGTATAAGTGAAGTAGAAGTAGGTGGGCCAAGTTACGATAACTAAGTCTTAGCTAATCGTTCCTCGATAAAATTAGTCTTTGTCGGTTTAAATGGAAATTTCGCGACGGTACGTGTGTTGTGTAAAATGAAAGAGAAAGAGACAGAAAGATAGAGAGAGAGAGAGAGAGAGAGAGAGAAAGAGAGAGAAAGATAACGAGACCCCTCACGTAAACGAGGAGTGAATAAATCGTTTCCTCTCTCTCTCTCTCTCTCTTTCTAACTTGGTTGGTTGGTTGGTTAGTTGTTTAAACAGCCTTTAAAACGGAAGAACGTTCGTGCTACGAGGTCAAAGGTCAATTTCGATATAAACTGTGAGCGAATTAAGAACGTGCAATTTTAGAATTTAAGTTTTATTTCTAATCGATAAATCTTAATACATCGAAAGATGTATGTGCTATTTAAAACGATCTAATCGATAAATCGAACGAGTTATTAAAATGACATTGTCATTTATTAAACGGAGTTATTGTTTTGTATGGAGAAAGATATGTATTTTTAATATGTTTTTTTCTTCTTATTTTTGTATATACAAATTGTCGTGCTATTAAATTAATATTTTGAACGATATATATAATAGAAATTTAGAAAAATAATATCTTTGTATTATAATTAACCTAATGACAGATAATCGTGAATCTCAACAAATATCTATCCGCATTGATTGGATCTAATTATTTAATTAAAAATAATACTTATTTAAAAATCGATTAGAGAAAAAACAATAAAATAAAATCGTAAAACTAATTTGCTTGTATCTCTCGTCGTTTAATTTAAATGAATGAAAAATTAAGCAAAAATTTGTTTCCCTTTTTTTTTTTTAAATTAAACACTTTGCATTTAAATTTATGCAATCCGTAGATCATTGTCTACGATAACTCGGTACTCGACCATGATTATTTAATATTTTATATTCATAATTAAAGATCTATTAAAAAGTATCAAAAAAAATATTTAAAAAAGGTAAAAATAAGCAAAATTAATTCATCGTTGATAGTACGACCGACTACTTGCAAAACGTTATAAAATACACATTATATATATATAATATATGTAATATATACATATGTATATATAAATGTAAAAGAGAAAAAGAGAGAGGATATTGTTTGCTATGACGTTAATTCTATCTCTCTCTTTCTTTCTCTCTCTTTCAGCAGTTGTACTCGTTGCAACTGCGAAATAAATACTGTGTCTGCCAAACGTGGAGGATCTAGTCGATCCGGCTTTGAGTCAGCGAGATTTATCACTCGGTACAGGGGTCACAAACAGTTTATCGCTAAAAACACACATATAAGAAGAAAGAGGCCAGGCCAATCGTGTCTCGAATGCACTAACTATAAAAACAAATAAAAAAAGAAAACAAACAAAAAAGCAACCTATGTACAGCTCGGATAAATATAGAATCGAACCTTGTTACAGCGTTTTCTACAATTTTCCCTAAGTAATCGATGAATAACTCGAACGTAATTGATGCAAAGTAAATTTGTTTAAATTAAATCTTATCTATAGAAAAAAAAAAAGTAATTCTTCTTTGATAATATATCTATATATAAATAATAAATAAAAATGAGAACCAAAAATGTTTTTAGTATTTAAAAGAAATTCGATAAAAGTGGTGTGCATTCTTCTCTCTCCCGTGTTTTTCTTCTAAGCTCTTTGGTAAATTTTTCTTTTCCTCCTATTTTTTTTTTTTTTTATATTCTTAATATTTAAAAAGAGATCGAGAGTTCATTGCACTTGTAAATCTACAATACGCGGTCAATGTAAGAATATTTTAAAGGTAAGTGAAGAATAATAAGAAGAAGAAAAAGAAAAAAAATGAAGAGGAGGTGAAAGAAATAGAAGAGATAAAAAATATCAGGTTTCTAAACGAGAAAAGGCAACGAGGGAGAGAATCAGTTGGGTTTAATTTAATTAGCAATCGCTATGACGACAAGCAATGGTCGTGTAAAGAGTCTCCACGGTTGCTATAACGTTTGACCAGCAGCAGTTCAACGACGATGACGATTACGAGAAGATCGAAGCGCATTTTTAACATCTACTACGTGTGTTAACATTTCAATTCATCCAAATGAAAAGAAGGAAAAAAATATTCAGAAAAAAAGAATAAAACTAAAACTAAAATTAAAAAAAAAAAAAAAGAAAAACATGGAAATTTCAATAGTCAGCCGTTTACAATAATAATAATAATAATAATAATAATAATAATAAAAATAAAATACGTAAAAACTCGAGGCTCGTGAACTAAATAATAATATATTTCGTTTTCAACGTTCGGAGTATAAAATAAAATAAAAAAATAAAAATAGAAATATAAAAAAAAAAGAAAAATGAATATCGACGTTTTAAATATTAATTAAAATGTTTACTCGTGGGGTTAGGGGGAGAGGGGGGACTGGGCTTGAAAAATAAAACTAGCGTTTATCGATGACAGATGGAGGAGTAGTGTTAAAGAAGAAGAAAAAGAAGAGGAAAAAGAAATACCTGGTGGCTTTACCAACGTAGACAAGAGACATCGCGAATATTTTTTATTCTGCCCTTTTTTCTTTCCCGTCTTTTTTTTCTTTTTTTTCTTTTCTTTTCTTTCTATCACCGAAGACTCTCTCTCGTCAGTTTTACGTCGCCGCAGAAGTCGTACAAGTGTTTTTAAATCCCCTCATTGACCAAGTCTGACATATCCCACAGAACGTATGTCATCATTATCATCATCATTATCATCGGTTAAAATGTTCATCGCGACAATTTTATCCCACTAGTTTGTGATATTCGTTCAATAGTGTGTGTGCATGCATGCGGTGTGGTGTAGTGTATTGTGTTCCGCTTTTCTTCTCTTCTGACATTGATGTCAAATTACGCTTGATTTTCATTTCTCAAAATTTTTCCGGAATTCGTCTCTCCTCGTATTGCATTGCATAATCAAATTCGTGAGTTGCAACGTTAATAAAATTAATTTAATTGCACATACAAAGTTATTGATTTATAAAATTAATATTGAATGAAAAAAAAAGAAGAAATTAATAGCCTAAATAAATGAGCACAAATATTAGTGAACAACAAATTTCTCGCTAGTTTCGTAATAATTATATTATTAGAAATTAAATAATAAATAATAATTATAATATATTTGAATTAAAATATAATTAAAATAACGAATACTGTATACGTGAATTTCAAGCTAGAATAAATTACCATAAAATTATTAACGCAAAAATACAATAAATAATTTAATGTGATAGAAAAAATTAATTAAATAGTTTTAAAGTGATAGAAAAAAAAATTAACTAATCAAATGAATTGTGTGCTTGAACAGTGCATGATTGGGATCATTGATGATGTTTTATCTAAACGGAAGGATTGCTGGTGGTGAAACAGCTAGGATCGATAGATCACCAGGAAATAAGGAAGATGAATTTGGTTGGTTCATCGGTGGATTGGAATGTCCTACAAATATGACTGGAAATAATAAAAATAAGGATTGCCGATCGTCAGGATCGTCAACTTCAATGCTATCGTGCATCGATTCGGACGAGGCTGATGCTTACACCTTTGTATCGGATTATTCGAAGAATCCTGATGACGATAACGACATCGATTACGCTGAAGAGACCTGTGAAAATATAGAACTCACTACTTTAACCAGAAATTCTAATGATGAATTGGACAACGATCTCATTGAAATGGACGCTCTTCGTACATATCAATCGGTTCGATGAATAATACCTTTTCAGTTTGATTATTATTTTTTTTTGTAAATAATTATATCAAACAAAAATTGACTCTCAAATTATTTCTTCTTTTCATAGGATACAACAACGACGACGACGATGACAACGACGATGACAACGACGAAAACAACCCAAAGAAAAGATCATAATGTACACGATGAATTGGCAGGCGGTGAACCAATACTTCAAAAAACGCGAGGAATTTGTTATACTCCAGAAAGATTGATCAGATGCGAGGAATACAGGATTTTAATACCGTCCCCACGTTTTCTTTCTATGTCTCGTATGAGTTCTGAAAATGAGAATCTACGTAAGACTAGGCTAGCAAATAAACGACTTAATTATCTCATCGATTCGAAACAAATTGGTACTTATCTCTCCTTCCTGTTCTTCTTCTTTTTTCTTCTTTTTTTTCTTTATTATTTATAAAAGGTTTCCTTTCGATCCAATGCTTGGAAACCTATAAAAAGAATAAAACCTATAAAAAAATAAAGAAGAGGGGAAAAAAAGAGAGAGAAAAAGAGATAGATGGGAATGGAAATTAAAAAAAAAAAAAAGAGAACAAAATAATTATTTAAAAGAGAGAGATACTTAAAAAATCTCGTTGAATAAATTACAAAATATATCGCAGTTCTAAAAAGAAACGTTCGAAATATGAATATAATTCATTCTTTAGGACGACTAGAGATGATATGTATTTACAATGATGTTATAAACTAGGACACGCGATTCCTGAACGTGACTCTTGACCTCAATAAAACTTCGACCATTTTACCGATATATATACTTCTATGTATAGACTCTCTTTCTCTCTGACGCACGTTTCAAGCCTATTTTGATCTCTTTTTCTCTTTCTTGCTTTCTTTCGTGTGACTGACTCTCTTCATATATAACTATGTACCTTTTGACATTGGTTTCTTGTTAGAATTAATCGACTATATATACATACTTAATAAATATTCCTTTTATATGAACAAAAATTTCTTTTGATATTATGAAAATGTAAAATTTTTAAATTCTTTATCTTCGAAACACGAATCTACAAAAAAATGTCTTTTTTTTTTCATTTAAACAATCGACATTATAATATTTAACACTTTATATATATTACATGCTATTCCCCTTTTTAGCAAAAAAAAAGAAAAAAAAATTTTTTAATTCAATCGTTTTAAAAGATGCAAAAATTTATCAATAATTTAAATATAAACTTTAAATATCATAATACTTTAACAGGATACTGTTTTTAATCTTTAACGAGTTTAATAAAAATAAAATTAATTCAGGTGACCAACGTTTAAGAGCATTATTGGAATCGTACAACAAGAACGAAGATAATTCAAAAATACTAATAAATCGAACAAGCTCTCCTAATCCCGTCGTTAATACGACGAGCATCCTTCAGGATGACGCCGTGCTCAAGAGGATGACAACAACGACAACAACAACGACGACGACGACTGAAGTATCGAAAGCTTCAACAACCGATACGATTAGCAATAGATCGAGTTACGAAAGGCTAAGTGTTACCTGGGATGATTTAAAGAAGCAGTCAGTAGTAACAGCAACAGCAACAACAACTCGTCGATCATCTGTAGAAGATACTTCAGGTATTCAAAGCAACGATTGGAGTTCTGAAACTCAAAGTGACACACAAACAAATCCTCCTCTTTATTTTTGCGATGAACTTGGTAATAATTCATCCAGTGATGTTTGCAGTACCGATTTCATTCAGGTATTTTATCATTTTCCCATATTTGATAATATTTCTGAAAATAAAAATAAAACTACATTAATAAATAAAGTATCAGAAATCTTATCTTCAATATAAAAATATCAATGTACTTTATAAGATCAATATCTGAAGATTTTGAAAAAAATTATATATATTTTTGTTCAATTAGATTAGATTAGTTTTTTGTGTGTATTTAATTATAATAATAAAATATTTATACCAATTTCTCTTTGTAGGTACAATCCACGCCTATAAACGAGATAGTATCGATTCTACAGGAGCTCGAAAGTAATCCAGAAAAGGCAAGGATCCTGTTGGACGATGATCGTTTTCGTGACAACACTTCGACTCACGATAATTTAACAAGATTAGCATTGACCATAGAAACCGATGGTAATGTACCACCCGTTCACGGAGAACCAGATAAATCGGTTTATTATCTTCGTAAACGTGTTGAGAGACTTCAAAATACGAATAAGGATATTTTCAAGGATATTTGCGAACTGAGGAAAGACTTCGAGGTATCTACACAATAAGAATTTTCTAATCTTCTTCAATATATCCTTTCTTTTCTTTTTAATAATAATAATAATAATAATAATAATAATAATAATAATAATAATAATAATAATAATAATGCCAATGATGATTTTTTATTGTTATTTTTTTGATTAGTACGAGGAAGAGAAGTTACTTGATTTATCATCGGACGTTTTAAGACTGAGACAGGATATACATGAAGTGAAATGCATCGATGATTTATTAAGGCTTTTACGAGGTGAACTTGAAAGGATATCGAACAGGAACTGGCCATTTGTAATCGGTCATACTGAACAACAAGAAGAAATGAATTTAGTCGTATAAATTATTTTTCTTTTTTTTCTTGATACTAATTATTCCTCGATAATCATATCGAGATATACGGAAAGAGAAGATAAAACAACAGTCTTGAAAATAATTACTGCCATAAAAGTCGCTTACAATATTTTTTTTCTTTCCCCCGACCCCCAAAGGAAGAACAAAGCAAAATGAAAAAGAAAGAAAAAAATAATTCGTTCATTCGTTCGTTCATTCATTCATTCATTCATTCATTCATTCGATGTGTTATCTTATTCTTTTTCTTTTTAAAAAAAGACTTTTTTTATACAGGTTATCGTAAAATTGGTATATATGAATAATAGTAATATACAATCTGATCAAAAATGAAATTCGATTGTTATTGGTTATATATA
>NW_015149024.1:79472-152510 GCF_001465965.1 Polistes dominula | reverse complement strand
TTTATATATATATATATTGTTTTTCGAAGCATTTTATTTTACTTATCCTTGTTGTGTACGTATGTTTATATAATAAAATGGTAACATATATCACGATTCGTGATTGTGTTTTATAATTCTGACTCCTTATTATTTTTTTAATTGTTTTTTTTTTTTTAATCACTTTGTACAATACTTATGTACAATGTGTATAAAAAAAATGATGTATAATATATATATATATATATATATATATATATATATTATACAGGATGTCTTTAGTTTTTTTCGGCTAAATGGTTTCAGCCTGCTCTATATATAAAAATAAGAAAAATTGTTAAACAATGTATTTAAACATATAACATTTTCTTTTCTTATTTTCATGTATAAAACACGCTGACACAGTTTGACTGGAAAATCCTCAGACGTACTGTAAATTACGAGAAAAATCATAAATCTAACACTTCTTTCTATCGTCTCGTTGAATTTGCACAGATTATTTAGAGGTTTATCCTATTTCCTATTATAAAAAAAAGAAAAGAGAAAGAAAATACAAAGAAAACAAAAGGACAATAGATTTCTTATGAGATACATAATTAAGAACGAAAGAGGCTTAATTAATTAAATTATTCGTAGAACTTTGATAAAATAAAAAATAATAAAATACAAATGATAAACTTAATTTACTATATATATATAAAAAGCACTTTTCCCACCAAGTTTAACAAGAAGAAAAAGAAATTATTAAATTCTATTAATAAAAAATATAAAATAATATAATAATAATATAATATAAAATAAAATAAAATACAATAAAATAAAATAAAATATAATAAATTCATTCCCAATTGGGAGAGAAGAAAAATAAAATTTAAAAGAAAAGAAAAAAAGAAAATCTCTAATAGAATTATAAACATAAAAACGTAAATGTTCGTGTTTAACGATAAGGTCGTAAAAATTAGGTAACGTCGGTACGTTGCAAATGTCTTGCATGTTGTCTTGAAGGATCATGATATGCTCGTAACATTTCACCATGTCGAAAAACATCATGCGGAGATGAAAGAGAAGGCAGTGAAGGCAAAGATGGTAGTAAACAGCCAAGCATACTGGCACTGGTATCTGACGTATAAATCCCGTTGTTGGCTGGTCCCATGGATACGCCGCAGGAAGTAGCCGTAGATATGGAATGTGCGTTTTGTTCAGCTGATCCTAATACACTCGAACCTGGTCCCATGAGATTACCTAGATTTTTTAGGTAAAACAAAAAATATGTATCTTTGTTTCTTTTTTCTTATTTTCCTTTTCTTTTGTTTAATAAGAAAGAAGAAATAAAAAAAAAAATTAAAAAAAAAATATATATAGATTCTTACTTTTGAAATCAATTCATTGATAGTAGGCAACGTCGAAGCTCGTCGTGTAACAATTTTGCTTTTCTTTCTCCCTCATTTTTTATCAGCCAGGAAAATAAGTACGCATGTGTGTATGTGTGTATTTTAAGTACTACATATACTCGACGTACCAGAGCTCACCGTCGAAGGAACAGATAAAGGTGTCATCGTGGGGAAATCCGTATGTTCGTTAGCTCTTGGATGATGAGAGTCCGTTCTAGGTGCGTGCGGTGTACGAATGCATGGCAAGGATGGTCTAAAATAATTTCCGCCTCTGTCGTTCCTTCGATGTCTCACATGTAGGCCAGCTTTGCTACCATTGCCAAGTCCAAAATGTAATAATTCCAAATGTCTTCTTAAGTTCCTTGATTGGCGTAACATCGCACCACATAATGGACAAGATATTGGTTGATCTGACATGTTCCTTGTTTTCGATTGCCCATCTCCTAAAATGAATTCCATGAAGAAGTATATCTTGCATAGAGAACAATATATCTATAAACGAATGATATTACCTAGTAATTCATATAAGCGCGTACGTAAAGCATGTATTTACATAAGGTATACTTTTTTGTTATATATATATATATATATACATATATA
Source organism: Polistes dominula (assembly GCF_001465965.1). Next base: position 150,540 of record NW_015149024.1, on the reverse strand, counting down.
TATATAACAAAATATATATATAAATATATAACCTTACGGATATTATTTATAAAAATATAGCACACACAATACACAATATGTTTTGCTGTTATTAAAATATCTTGTATTGTAAATTCATATATGTATATGTATATGTATATGTATATGTATAGCCTTTATCTAAATTCTAAAATAATCAATAATGTCATCAGTACAACTTAATAATATCAATAAACAAAACAAAAATATCGAATTGCCAGGATGCACCGTGTGCATTTAATACATTGCACACAATACAGTAATATTATTTTAATAATTACAAAATACATAACGTAACACTACGTTCTCCTTTTCGTAATATCTATATTGTTATTAAAAAATGATATCACATATATGTTTTTTATTTACAAACGCAGAGAGGAAAAAAATTTTCTTTTTTTGTTTTTACTATACGACATGTTCTTATCGCTTATTTTTATATTTATATAATAATAATAATTTATATAGTATGCATGTGTATATGAAAATCTGTATCTTTAATTAGGACCCTTCAATAGTCTCTTCTGCTTACAATTCCTGTAATTTATAAAAACGATAAGGAATGTGCAAAAAAACATTTTTGTTTTTCTTTCTTTTTCTTCTTCTTCTTCTTCTTCATTATTATTATTATCATCATCATCATCATCGTGATTTTCAAAATTTTATTTATGATATGACTATTGATGGATCAAGACTCTTATTATACCATTAAAAATTCTTTTCTTCTTTTTTCGGAAAATTTTTTTTTTAAGGTAAAAATATTTATTTGATAAAAAACGAAATAATGTTTTGATTAATGAGTTTTAACATTAGATAAACGATGAGAGGAAATAATTATCGAATAACATTAAACGCAAATGAATAAAAAATAATAAAAATCACATATATATACAAATATATTTGCATTTATATTGCGAGTTTTATGAAAAATGAATGAATGAGTGAATAAATGAATGAATGAATGGATGGATGAATGAATAACGTATCTTTATATACGTTAAAAATTCGGAGCACATTTTACTATATATACCCCATCCCTTGCACTATGACTACAAATTTAATCGACTGCTACTCCCATTAACCCTAGGATACTGCTCTTACTTGCTATCATGGAAGATTCTACATGAGATGAAATGAATTATAAATATCTCAGGCCGCATATAACATAATTTATGTATGTATTCGAAGGAACATATAATCGTAGAGAAAAAGAAAAAACAAGAAATGTGTGAATCCAAGAAAATAGATATGTATAAACATAAAATATATATATTATGATAATCTCTTTTTGGATATAATCCAAAAAAAACGTACGATATATTATCGTATTACCGTCAAAAAAACTTGTGTACAATATGAAACTTACATTGAAAATAAGTACTTCAAAACTTATTCAAAACTTGATTGGTTTTTAATTAGGTGGGACAAAAAATTAAAAAAGAATTTCTCTAAACGTATGATGTTCCTTTTAAACGAAACAAACAAATCGATTCGAGCAATAACACCACTAGTGCTAAGTAGTCTTGTCTTTCAACTTTTTCCGATATTTTCATCTAGCTATAGTCGGCGACGGTGCATTGCTGCGCGGAGATACAACATTAGATTCGCGCGATATCGGCGAAGGAAGCGGACTGGGTTTACAAATAATTCGTTCACTATTATTCCCACTGTCAGTTCCATGATTGGCTGATTGATCACTGTATTCTGTTACTTCGACTTCTGGTTTAACTTCGATCAACATTGAATCGGACAATGAACCTTGTAATGGATGACTACTAAATCGACACTTGCAAGAAGATAAAAGATGCCTGCGTAAATTTCTTGCTTGACGTAACGTAGCACCACAAAGTGGACACATCCCAGGACAATCTGAAGCACCACGAACTTTTAAACTTCCTGCTATATTACACGTAGCTGTACCGGCTGCTGATCCTTGTGTTAGAGAAAGCGGTACACCCGGTGGATAACCCATGTTTATTGAACCAGGAAACTGAGGTATATGCAGTGGTGAATATTGTTGTATCGACGTCATTGTCTGTAAGTGATGTTCACTATCTGACGTATGTTCCTGATGAGCTCCTGCTTGAGAATTTTCGGTTGCTACTCGCTTAGCCTCTTTGGAGGGAGGTGAATGGCTATCCTGATGATTTGTATATCCCAACTGATCGCTTGCTGCTAACAGACACAAACACAATGTTACCATGCAGGGCTGAACTGACCTTCTTATCTGAAATTTCTGATATCTTAGATATAATAACATATGGCGTTACCAATTTTCATTGCAGTTCAACCCAACCGATGGTTGTGCTTGTGTCCGTATTAATGAAAAGGATAACCTAAAGAGATTTCATATATCTCACAGATAGATAAATAATATGCTAGGTAAAACAAATATATCGGACACAAAACACAAATTAATTGTTTCGCTGTTGCTATTAGAAATATATATATGTATATATATATCTTAAACCACATCATAAAAAAGGACGTATTAAACTAGAAAATTTTAATCTATTTTATACAAGAACGTATCGACTTATCTCTTATTCTTTTAACCTTAACTTTTCCATAAATAAATTTACAACTAACTGTACAATTGTTTCTTTTCAAGAGATCAATTTTATCTCACCTGTGTCATCACCATGATGAGCATCGATATCCTTTGGATCATAATCAGTAGTAGCATGGTCATCTGCGTGCGTATTTAAATGTCTATTTTCATTATCATTAGTCATACTTCCACGTGGCCACTTTCCCGACGATGAAGAAGACTTTCTTCTCTTTTTTCTCCTTTTTAAAGGGAAATACGAACTAAGAGTTTCACGAGACAAAGCTTCACTAGCTGCTGGTATTGCAGATGCAGGTACTTCTTCGCCACTCTAATAAATATAATTATTATAATATAAATAAGAGTATAATAGGTATCTACAAAAGTATTAAAAACTAAATAACAAAATATCTAAAGAGGCATACTTCGGTTAATATTGTTGGTGGTGTTAGACCATGAATACACAAACAATGAGCAGCTTGAAGAAGAGAAGGTAGTTGAGATGGTTCGACGCTGACTTCACCTCGATAAACAAACTCCAATAATGATTCTAAATCATCTGCGCCTATACCAGCTAGCATAACTACTGGATGTTGACAAGGTGTACTCTGTATTGAAAAGATCATCGCATTGTGTTACAAATAATGAAAACTCTTAAACGTCAGATAATATCCTAATATCGAATGTTATAATTGATATAAAAATGTCGATGTAACCTTCAGTAAATCCAGCAAAAATGGACTTGCCGCCGATAGAACAATCTTGTGTGCAGGAAAGCTACGCCCTCCTGCTGCTAATGTTACATCGACTAAATCTCCATGTCCTCTAAGTAATTGTACAGCAGAGGCCAAAGATGAGCTGAATTCTCCCCACGAGAGACTATACAACTGACTGGTACTCCCCATTCTGCGATTCAAAATAATAACAACATGTGAGCACGTTGGATTATGATGTTGACCAATAAATAAGCCATAGCTTGAAAAATTCTTTTATGATAAAAAGTAGTACACTATCTCCATATTGTTGTAAAATTGGTGTTCATTAAACTTATGACAATTTATATACATTAAAGATGACTTGGCAAAGAGTCATGACAAATGTTCACTTTTTGACAGAAAATAATGTACTAGTAAGATAAATATCCGGAAAAATCATTCGCTAACGGTAGCGATGCTTGCCCGTTTCCCCCTACCACATATGCTTAATTAGTGCCCCCACCCCAACAAATTTGACCTCAGCGTCGTCTTTAAGCTAACCTAACAAATATGCATAGCTTTTTTATTAGAAAACATTCATTTAAATGTAATATAACATATTTTGACATTTGAATAGTAGTCGTGGTATACTTACTGCTATGAATGTATGAAAATAGGTTGGTGAAAGTATAAAAACAGGGTCAACCGAGCGTGAGTTACAATAGATTTAAAGCGATCACTAAGTCCGACTTATTTCAAACACATAGACTTAAATAATGCACTCCGACAATATTACAACCTTATTGTTAAATATCATACATTGTGAATGTATAAGCCTTTTAATTAAATAGACAAGCGTCTATAAGATTCCTCGAGTGAAATTCAAACGCTTGCAGAAATCATTTCGAACGTCACACTGCGTGAGACTGTGCTGCCACCACCTAGCCGGCATGTTCCCTATGAACTTTTACGGATGTGACGTACTGCTCAATTAACCGCCAAAATTCAAACGCTACAATTATATTCAAACGATTACAAATATGATTTTATAAATTATTAAATCTTTAATAAACCAAAAATATATATAATTGATACTTGATACTAACTGATGATATTACAATATGTGAACTATTATATAAATTTTTTATTTATCGATAAATAAAATATTTATAATATTAATATTAATTTGTTAATTATAGTAGCCATATAATTTATAAGGTCACAAGAATAAATATTTACAAGTTTGATGTAATCTATTATTTGTCAGAAATATAACGTTATAATTAATATTGTGCCTTTATAATCTTAACAAGTGTTAATTAAAAGAATTAAAATAATGAATACTTGGAATAATAATATTGACAAAAATAAAGAAAAAGATAAGAAAGCGATAGAATCAAGAGTTATAAAGTTATTACGTATGCAAGGTAATAACTTAATATACTGTATTTCTTAATATTATTTTGCAATTAATACAACAATGAAATATACATTTCAGAATACACTTTGAATGCTGTTAATAATTATGGTGAAAATTTATTGCATGTTAGCGCAGCATACGGTTGTTGTAATATTATTAAAGAACTTTTAAAGAAAAAAGAAAATCATCAAATTATTAACAGGAAAAATAATTTTGGCTGGACACCATTGATGCAAGCTATTAGAAATAGAAATATTGATACTGTTAAATTACTTTTAGAACAAAAATCAAACGTTAACGATTCGACCTATCTTGGTACATTACTACTAGCTTTGTTTCTTTCTTCGTAATTGTTAATAAAAATTAATAATTAGTATATTTCAAATATAAACTATTTATGATATTTATAAATACAGAGTTTCAATATATTTAACAGGAATGTCAGTAATTGGTATAGCTTCAGCAATAAATAAAGAAATGTTGCAACTGATATATGAAATTTGTCCATCTATATTGAAAAATGCAGAGAATGATGATATTACTCCTCTGTGTATAGCCGCATTAAAAAATGATAAAGATATGTTTTTTTCTTTGGTCGACATGGGTTTAGATGTTTCCAAAGCTAGTAAGATATATTATTCTTTTACAATGTATATGTAATATATTAACTGAAAACACACAAAGATATATTGTAACTATTTTATAGATGAGTATACACACATTATGATGAAACTATCTAAGATACCAGAAATATCAAATTTAGCAAAACATTATTATGAAATAGAGGATTATTGGAATGATGAATCAGATGATATTGAAAGAGAAAATGAGTCAAGTCATGATATTTCTATATGTGAATGCATATCACCATATATTTTAAAACCACAATATGATTTAAACAATAATAATGAAAATAATCTAACTAATATTCCTCCAATATATATTGATATAAGTCATACTAATACGAATAATCAATTTAATTTAACAGAAACTGCAGAGAGTGCTCATAAAAAACAAAATGTACAATCTAAATTTCATTTTTTATCTATGAATACATCAGAAGAGGAATCAAATCAAATATCGCCTACTTTCTTAGAAATTTCTCGAGAAAATTTTCCATCTTCTCCAAATATATATTTTATTCAAAATTGTAATACAAATTTGGCAACTATTAATGAAAATGATGAAGAAGAAATTGAAATAAAGTACAATAAAATAATGGAATCTTGTAAATTTCAAAATGATTCCATGCACTCACCAAATGTAATGCTTAAAAGGTAAACAACTGTAATGGATTATATGGTGAATAGTGATATTATTTTAAAAAGAAAGATAATAAGTAATAATTCCTTCAAAGATTACGGTCTATACGACCAGCGGACTTGGATCTCACATCTGTTCAAAATGATCACAACACTACGCTTGAAATAGTACTAGATTATAGTCCTACGTCTTCGCCAAATGTGCCTGAATACATTAATGATGAAAATGTATCAGGCGACAAGACGCCTACACCGCCTCGTTACAAAACTCCTCCAAAAGGAATGATTCTAAACTCGCAGCAAACTAAAATGATTATTTTTTTAAAACGATATGGTTTGAGTCATCATATGTCTATTTTTCTTAAAGAAGAAGTAAATATAATTTATGATACGTGTTACTTTTTAATGATTTAAAACAAAAATAATATTGTTTTCTTCACAGATAGACATGGATCTTATGCAAACGTTAAATGACTATGATTTACAAGAAATAGGAATAAAAGAGGCTGCTGAAAGGACAGCCATATTAACAGCTATAAAAATGTATCAAAGTATTGAAATGTGAAATATTGTCATAGAATGATTTTATATTATTGATTTTTATAATGATACTGATTTTATCAAATTAATTACCTATTATTTTTTATTCATTTAAACTATAAGAAACAAACTATTATTTATATATAAAACTTTTAATACGTACGTGATTATATGCATTTAAAAAAATGTTAGTTACTTAGTTCTACTTGTGAGTTCCTTTCTTCTTTATGTGGTTCATTATTTTTGATATTAAATCAGATTTTTTGTCTTTGACTTTATATGGAATTGAATATCTTTGTAACCAATCTCTTAAAACAGAACTATTACATTGATCTAATCGTTTAAGTTTCGCCAACAATTCTATGTCAACTTCTTGATTCTGTAAATTAGATTATTATATATTTATTTATAGATCATATTAATAAGAATAAAATATATGTATATTGCAAAGCATACACAAGATGATTTTTACTAACCATTTTTATACTATTCCTGGTATTCACAAATGTTTGATTTAATTTTGTATTAGTATGTGTACTTTGTTGTATGGAATGCATTGATTCTGTGTTGATATCAAAAGCTGGACATTTTCTCTTCATATGCTGTACACAACAATTGGAAGATGTAACAAGTGTTTCATTGTAATTTAATAAATTATTATCCATTAATTTACCATCGTTTATTTTTTCGTGATCATTAAGAATTGTTTTTTTATTATTAACAGCAACAGGTTTACTCGTAGTATGAATTTGTTCAATTTCAGTTAAATATCCAGTTGGTTTTAATGTTTGACACATTGGTTTTTCTGCATTAGTTAATAAGCAATCTTCATATTTTGATGAAAACTCTAATTTCTGTTTTTTCTCAATATTTGTCATATCCATAAAAACTGAACTCTTTTCTTTGTTTTCTGGTGGTGATAGTTTATTCTTAATACTTGATGTATTCTATAAAAAGAAGTAGAAAATTCTATGTACACTCTATTATATAAATAAATTAATCATAGTATTAAATAAATTATTCATACTTCATTTAACGAAAATAATTGTACATTTGGTTTTTGATACGACAATATTTGTAACCGTTTGCCACATATATCAGATATTGTCTCACATATATCATCAATAAATTGAGAAATTATATGCTCGCTTTCGTTGCAAGGAAATAATTGTATAGGTTTAAAAGCCACGCATGTACTTGGATATGTGAAACGATTAACATTGGAAAATGGAAATTTAATATTGTAATAAATAATTCCTTCAGGTGTTTGGGGTAATCGATAACCATACTGCAAGTAATTATATCAGCTGTATATAAAAAGTTTCATAAATTTTAATTAATCATATTTAAGAATAAACTATACCATATTCTTCCAATGTCTACGTAATTGTATATAATCTTTGAATGGACAACTTGATGGAATCTGTTTAGTTACAGATATGACTTTTCCCTTACACATACTGAAACAACAATTTACGTTAAAAAATTTGTGTTACCAAAATTTACATAAAAATTTTAAAACATTTGAAAATACCTTGGTAAGGCGTATACCGATTGAGAAAAATCTATCAAATTGATAAAACCGTTACAATCTATTAGAAAATCAACTAACATTGAACGTAACAAATAAAAATCTTCTAATTGTATAAACGGTATTTTGAGTTTCTTCGGTTGAAATTTAAACGACACGTTTTCATCTGTAAATTTGTTTTAATATAAAATATAATTGATAAATATATGCATAAATCATTTGATAATAAATAAAAATACCGTTTATAGAAATTTCCAATTTTAATGCATTCATTTCTTGCATGGACATATAAAATTGTTTTCCTTGAACAAAATATTGTCCAACTTTGTTCCATCTTGGTGCTAATTTACATTCTATTGTATAATTAAGACAAACAATATAATCTTCTCTTGTTACTGGCTGTGGATTTTTAAACTATAAAATAAAAATTAAATTAAAAAAAATTTCTTTATTATTTAAATAAATAAAATTAATATTTACTTAATAAAACACTTGCCAACATATTCAAAGTTCGTAAAGTTTCCTGCAATTTTCCAGTCTTCAAAAATTCATTTGAAACGATAATAACTATTGAATTATCTGTACCAGGTTGGGGAGATGCAATAATTTCAGGAAAAATATGAATAATTAATCTAAAAATGAATTTACATTAATCAGAATTATTTAAATTAAAAATAATTAATCGATTATACTTCAATTATCGATATTCTACTGAAATTATATCCTTAGTTTTGAGAGATTCTTAAGTAAAAATGTTCGTGCGGTAAAAGGCATATCACTACTTACCACGCTCACTTTTTTTAAATAACAATAATAATGATAATTAATTAAATAATATAATAATCTTACCGACATTTTAATGTTTGCCAATGATTATTCGATTTTGCTAACGAATTTTGAACTTCGATAAAATCGATTTCACAAACAACGCAATGAAGCTCTTCTTTGCGTAGAAGCGTAGCATGCGAGACAAATTCTTTATTCTCATTATCCATTTTTAATAACCCCTATTGATTAACGACAATGGAAAGAATGATTGAAACAAAGTTTAAGATTAATTTTTAGTAAAATAGAATTTTGGAAAGTTAATTTAATACTCTAATTTAAACATTCATTATACAATACAAATTTCAAACAATACAAAAGTTTCACTTGAGAGTTTCTCGAAATTATGGTATAATTTCGCTAAAATTTCGAAAATTAAAGTATAAATTTAATAATATCCTAAATCTTAACACTAAGGATATATATTTATAATAAAATATTATTAAATAATTGCGTAAAAAGATAATAAAATTATTAAATTAAAAAAATATCGATTGTGATGGTAAAATTCTATTTACACATAAAATAATGTATATTTGTTTATAAAGTATATACGATTCACTTTATTTCTTATAGATTTTTTCTTAATTAAAGATGATGCTAAAATATTTTAATAATTCTAATTAAAATGATAAAACTAACGAGGTTTGAAATTACGTTATAAAACGTTCTTATTCTTAAGACAACCGTCAAACAATTGACAATCACACTACTTTATAAATCGCGGCAAAGACGACGATACTCGGTCGGTAATTAGTTTACTTCGTCGGTAATATATAACAATACCTAATATAAGATGTTTGTATAAAAAAAACATTGTTTTTAATTATTATAATTTACTGGATAAAATGAAAGTATTTAATTTATAAATTAGATTTTGCATTATACTAATTATAATAAATAATATAAAAACTCTGAAAAAAAGGAAAGAAAAGAAACTCCTTGATTAATGTAATGGCAGATTACAATAGGTATACATTACTGTAACCATGAAATATCATTGAACTATAGAAGAAGTAAACTTTCAGATGATTCATAATTCATACTGATGTGATAGTTACTTGTTTTAAAATAAAAATTAGCGCCATTCAATTATTAAAATTAAACATATTAGTTCAAAATGAAAGTACGTAAATAATTATTGTTACAAGCTAGACAATAGGAAAAGAAGAAGAAACGATTGTGATATGTAAATGGAAATCCTTTTATACTTATAAATACATAATAATGGAAAAAGAAAGGTAAGCCGATTATTATTCCTAATATAATTTGCACCTTTCGTATACGTTTGTTAATAATAAAAATATTAAATAATTCATTGTGCACTCAATATGTGTAGTATTGTTTATCAGGATTTATTAAGATTTATAATACTCATAATGTCAAACTAGCCTGCAAAATATGCACAAAAAATTATTCCTTTCTCTCTTTTTTTTTTTTTTTTATAGATTTACTATGCTCTTGTTAGAGCCTGGAGAAATATTTTTTGAAGATTATAGTGTACAGATGAGAGCGGTAAAATCTTCTTTTCCAAAACAAAAAGAATGGATTGACGGAAGATTGAAACTTTGTTCCAAGTCTTTAGTTTTTGTTAATAAAGATTTTATTCAACCTTTGATCAAAATACAACTTAAAGAAATCACAACTGTTGAGCAGGATAATTCAGAAGATAATATAGAAACGTAAGCATAATTTTTCAATGTTATCTAGATTTCTTCAATGCAATATTATTAATTTTTATTAATTACTGATGCATAACAATTTTTCAGACCCACTAATATGTTAAATATTAAATGTAAACAGTACGTGGAGATGTTAGAGAAAAATGTTCTTGCCCCATATAAATTTATCCATAAAAATGCAATGTTTCAATTTTGTTTCAATTATGCTAAAGTAGAAAATTGTCTTCCTCAAATATTGCAATTGCATCGTGCTGCTACTTTGCCAACGGCTGAACAAAACGCAATGGTATATCATTTTTAAATATAATATGTGTTCATTACTACGTTTTTTTTTGCATTATAACAACTCTTTCTTTTTATAAGATAATGACTATAGTTCACTCCAGACAATCTCGTGTATCCTTCGATACATCTTGGTTAGAAGATTTGTATGAAACGGTTGTGTTAGAAATTCAAGCTAATAAAGTATTACCACTCGTTATTAATCCAGGCAAGGTATTATTAACTACATCTAGATTATATTTTCAACCTTATAATAATATGGATCAGGTAGGTTCGTACATTTGTATGTTCATTCATATGAATCATGAAATCTTATAATATATAATATCATGAAATTTTATAATATTATAAAATTCTATAACTAATTAAACTATTTTTTTTTAGCATCCTGTTTTAAAAATACAATTGAAAGATATAAGTAGTATTATTCAAAGAAGATTTCTTTTGAGACAAGTCGTACGTATCAGAATTACCAATTATAACACATTTACATTATTTATTTATCTAATAATAATAATTATTATTATTGTTAACAGGGCCTTGAAATAAAATGGCAGAAGCAAGCTGATAGCAAAATCGAATACTTGTACCTTTCTTTAAATAATCAAAATGATAGAGATGAACTTTATAAAAAATTATTAGATCAATCTGCTGTATCTCTGGAAACTGTTCCTCAAAATCAAATGACGATGAGATGGCAAAATGGCTCTCTGTCAAATTATGATTACCTTTTGTATATTAATAGGTAAAGATACATGAAAATTAAAATAATAAATATTATTAATTAATTAAAACTTATGTTTTAGTTTGGCAGACAGAACTTTCCATGATTTGACTCAATATCCTGTAATACCATGGATACTAAAAGATTACACATCAGCAACATTGGATTTAAACAACCCTGATATTTATAGAGATCTTTCTAAACCTATCGGCGCTCTTGAACCTACTAGATTAGAACGATTGAAGGTAAAAATCATTAATAAAAAATTATTATTATAGTATCTTATGATTATATATTATTTTATGTATAGGAACGTTACTCAGAAATGGCAGAACAAAAATTTCTTTACGGATCTCATTACAGTACGCCGGGTTTTGTATTATTTTACCTAGTGAGAAAGTATCCTCAATATATGCTTTGTCTTCAAAATGGAAGATTTGATCATCCTGATAGAATGTTTAACAGGTATTATTACAAACCTAATTATATTCCTCCCCTATTTTTCTTTCTCCTTTCTCTCTCTCTCTCTCTCTCTCTCTCTCTCTCTATCTCTCTTTCTCTCTTTATATGCAAATTATAATGAAAAATATTTTGTATTTAATTTAACGCTGATAATTTATTTGTGATATAAGACTAGAAAATTGAATAGCGTTGCGTATTAACAAAATAGTATTTCATTGTACTTGCCTTTAATATCAGACTCATACTTTTAATACCAGAATGCAGAATCGATTTTTTGTTTCACTCTCTTGCAAATAAAATACCTAACAGTGTAGCTGACGTATGGAAAAATGTTTTGGTGAACATGTCTGACTTTAAAGAATTGATCCCAGAATTTTATGACACAAACAATGGTGGTGATTTTTTAGTAAATAGTTATGGCATTGATTTTGGTTATCGACACGATGGTACTAAAATCGGTGATGTGCAGCTGCCACCTTGGGCAGAAGGTAAAATATTTCCTATGTGCATACTTTTCTACAAACTGTTAGGGATTTGATGTATACTTTTATTTTTTTTTTATTTTTACTTATTAAAATATTTTAATTTAATAATTTTTTTTTTTTTAACTCTATCGATTTCAGGACCTTCAGATTTTATCCAGAAATTAAGAAATGCTTTAGAAAGCGATTACGTTTCAAAGAATTTAAATCATTGGATAGATTTGATCTTTGGATACAAGCAAAAAGGAATTGAAGCAATAAAAGCTGATAATGGTAATAATATCTAATGTTAGTTCTTTTTTGTTAACGTGGTTTTGTACATTTATTATACGTATATACATTTTTAGTATTTTTTCACCTGTGTTACGAGGGTGCAGTTGATTTAGATACGATTCGAGATATTAATGATCGACACGGATATGAAGTACAAATAATGGAATTTGGACAAATTCCTAAACAAATTTTTACTCTACCTCATCCTAAAAGATTAGTACCGGTTATAGATGCGTTACATATTTCAATGTTAACTATTTCAAACACGACAGACACGGGTATGCCTTCTATCCTTTGAATTATATTCAATTATTGTTAATATTATTTTATTTTTTAAATCGTTTTTCAGATGACAAGTCTCTCACAAAAAGTTCGATAAATCTATCCGAATTTCTAACATTTCAATCACATAAGGACGGAGTAAGCTGTATTATAGTAATTAATAAAGGAACATATGATGAAATATTATCTGTAGGTCATGATGGTATGTTTAAATTATATTCCATTAAAGACAAAAAACCAACACGAAGTGTTCCTTTATCATCTCTGCCACTTTCATCCTGTATATCATATTATACAGCATCGTCTCATAATATACTCGTTGTTGGATCATGGGACAATTCACTGTAAATAAATATCTAATTCTATAATAATGAAAATATTGCATCTAACTTAACGCTATTATTTAATAACAGTTAATCGACGTTTTTGTTTTCAGAATATTTTATGATATAGAATTTGGTAAAACGATTGATACATTACGAGCTCATGAAGATGCAATTTCTTGTTTGGCATGGAGTCCTTCACGACAAATTGTTATTTCTGGATCGTGGGATTGTACTGCCAAGGTTTGGCAGAGTTACGTTTCTGGATCAAAAATTAAACCATCAGAATATTTTATAGCTCAACTAGATCATGATTCAAAAATAACGTGCATGGACATATCCAGGTAATTCTTTTATTCGTCATTTAAAATTTTTAAATTCCTTATGATTCTTAAATTGAAATTGAAATTAATTTTAATATATTTATAGCAATGAAATGTTATTAGTATCTGGTACAGAAGATGGAGAATTATTTTTGTGGAGTATGGAGAATTATAGTTTACAATTTACCGTTAAAAGTAATATTATTTTTACGTTTACTTCTAATTGTAAATGAAATTTAAAAATGTGAAATTAATTACTAGAATTTTATTTCATTAAAAGGTCACACTGGAAAAGTAAATGCAATGACGTTTGATCCTGAATGCAAGAGCATTGTTACTTGCGGAGAAGATCGAGCATTGAACATCGTTGATATTCAAACAAGTACACAGATTTATCATACAACTTTGGAACACGAAGCGCTATCATTGAAATGGATCAGAATGTTATTGTTAATAGGAGACAGTGCTGGAAATGTCAGTTTATGGAATTTTCCAGAAGCTGTTTTTCTATCAAAAATCCATTGTCATGACGGTATTATATAATTTATTACTACATACAACTTTTAAAAGCTATTAATTAATTAATTAAATATATTTAATAATATAATTAATTGGTTATTTTTTTTAACTGTTTCAGGACCAATTTTCACAATAGCGATAACTACTAACAATAATATGGTTATAACAGGTGGAAAAGATAGAAAAGTTTTAGTTTGGGAATGTAAAAAGGAGTGATGAGTAATTTGCCTATTATAAATATTGCAAATAAAAAAAAGTAAAAAAGAAAAAGAGAAAAAATGTAATTTTTTTTGAAAGATAAGTTTAAATATATTTCAAGTATTCTTTACTTTATTATTTTATTATTATTAATATATCTTTATACGCAAATATATTTAATAAAGATTAATTATTTTGTTGAAATTCAAGAAACGTTTTAAATATATATATGTATATATTTATATTAAAAGATAAAATTAAATATACTGTTTAAAAAAAATAAGAATCCTTCTTCTTTTTGTTTATTTTGTAAAAAAAAAGTGTAAATAAACTGCAGGAGGATGTTTAAAAATTTGTATCGATTATTTGTGAACATTTATATTTTAAATAATAGTTACATGTGTGCAACAGATCTTTTTATGAGTATCCTAAAATGATGATTTTATATTATAAAGTAAATAAAATTACTTATTTTTTGACGATAATATGTATTATCTATCTACATATATAATACCGTATAAGATCCCTCAGAAAAATATAAATATTCAATTTATATTTTTATATATATACTCTACGCGTGCTTTAACATATTTTTCATTATCGCTTTTAAAATCTGAATTATTTTTATAATACTTAGCAGTTTTGGATTTGAAAATTTTTCATTTGACTAGATATAGAATTTTTTTAATAAGAGATTATTTCGTTATGTTTTTGCAATTCTTTTGTTTTTATAGAATATTTAATATCAATCATTATTTTTTTAAATATACTTTCAAAACATTTCTTTTAAACAGTTTATTTTTATTGAGAAAAATATATATCGTTTCTAAAGTATACTAGACACATTGTATGTACTTTTTCTTTCTTTGTTTTTTCTTTTTGTTGTAACAATGAAATGCAAATTTAAGATCGAATGCAAACTTTTAGATTTGTCGTTTTCTGTACTTTAAAGAATTCTGCTTTCGTTGATAAAAAAAAATTATGTTGTATACTTTTTACAATGTCATCATTTAAGGAGTAATCTGTACATTAATTTCTATTAACTTTATAACAAGAAGACACGAAGATAAGTTAATTTTAAAAAAAGAATCTTAACGCTAAATGCAACAACAAAAATACACTAATCCAGTTTCTATATATACTGTTAACTCTTTTAAAGCATAGGGTCAATACTTAGACGTTTTTCTTTTCTAAAATAAGCTATTAATGATTAAAGTTGTTTCAATTGTTCGTAAGTAATAAAGAATATAATGTTCCATGGACCCATTCTAAACCATGTTGGTATAAATCCTTTATACAATGCAAAAAATCCTTCATTTTTTATGGTCTGAAAGTTTGAAGTATAGAATATAAATTTGTTTTAATTTAAGAAAAAATGAAAATTGTTATCAACAATTACCGATACCTGAATGAAACAATCCATACTTCCATTATAAATATGAGGTGGTAACTTGCCATTATAAGATGATACTCTTCTTTGATTCATCAATCGTGTCTAAAATTAAAACGTTGATGCAAATTAAATTTGTATAAGAGATAAAATTAATCTTTGATCTTATGATTATACAATTACTTACACGTACAACATCTATGGGAGTAGAAGCGACTGCACTTCCCATACTGGCGATAAAACTAGATCTGAAATATAAATTGGAATCTAAATTATATCAGTTTGTTAATTCTCTTCAATCGTTTTTTGTTTGCAGGCTCGGTTATTAAATAATTTATAATTTTATTGTAAAGTATCGAATAGTGAAATAAAAAGAAAATTTTAATTTAACAACTACGAAGATTGAATTTTCGTTTTGTGAATAGTTATAAGAGAAGAATGTACTAATAATTAACATTATTCATATTTCTATAAAACACATATTGTCAATGTTGTATATTACAAGAAGAATAAGAACCCTTATCCAGGCATTATGCATGAATTTGTATTAAAATATATGATGTCTGTGCTGATGTATGATTATTATAGGAAAGCATACAATATAATTTGTTAGTATCGATTAATGCATTTTGGGATCAAAATAAAAAAAAATAAAACAATACTAGTTAAGGAAAACAAACAGAAAAATAAGAGGATTTTTTCTCCGTTGCGATGACTAGTTGTAATAATAATATATATATATTGATGTTTAAATAATGCACTGTTTAGCAATTAGTAAATGGATTTTCTAAAGCTCGGGGGATGCATAAATTGCTAACCAAAAAAGGTTCTTGTTGCAGAACGTTTGCAGGAACGTGTCAATAAACCTATACTCAACACGGAGTGCTGAACACTTTAGTATTAAGTCTCTGAGGTCATCTCAATATCATCCATGTACTGCTTGCGCCCATGTGTAAGATAATGAGTATGGACCTGGAAATAAAATGTTGATATTTTAGGAAATGATTGTTCCTTTTTTTTCTCTTTTAATACAAACATTAGATATTACTCCATCATGTAAAATGATGAAATCCATAGCTAAAACCTAAATAAAGTTTTGAGTTATAAAGTATTATTATTATTATGTTATTAATGACAATTAATGTCAATTGTTGTCATTTTAACAAATGCATTAAAAAATATAAAATAATATATGACTAACAAAATGTTATATAAAATAAAGCATATCAACAAAATGCACATCGAAACAAAATATTAATAAGGAAGGCACACCTTTAAGATGATAGAATATATTTTCACATGACATCATGTATTATACGAGATTTTTCGTTCATACACATTTTGAAAAAGCTAATTATTATTAAATTGAAATATAATTTATAGCAAAATAGAAATCACTGATCTTTTTGCTATATGAAGAAGAGTACAAAATTTGCTTGGATAAGGGTTAAGCAGATACAATTAGTATCAGTAATACACATTGTACAACACGCATTATGTAATACAATGTATTACAATGTACAATATGCTTATATATAAATATAATGTAAAAGTGATAAATTACAATTATTACAAATTATTTTCAGAATTAAAAGAAATCAAATTATTGTACCATAATAGATTGGAATATTGCAATAGTCATTATAAAAAATCTTTCTAAAACATTATAATTTGTGCCGATGCACACATAAAGTATTAAATTTTGTTTTGCTGTCAAATGTTTTAATTTGAGACTTACACAAAATGGTTACTAACGCTGTCCCCAAGAAATTCCATAAATTTACTCTTACTAAAGTCATAAATAGGTAATTCTACTGCCGCGATAATAGCCGCTCTTTGAGCAGTTGGCCCTACACCCTGTAAGAATATTAGAAAAATGTAATTATTTGCAATGGAATTCAGTTACTACATAGAACTATTAACTTCATTTCATTTGTATAAACAAAGTTTATATTTTGATTAGAATTGTATACATTACCCTCCATAAGCCACGTATGCCTTCATGTTGATAAACATCTTGGAAGCAACTCATTAAGGATAAATTAGCATCGATACCTGTTACTTGCATACGAACTTTTATCACATCGGTAGGATTAGCTATAGCACTTGATATTGCACCAGCTAACGCTGCACATATAATATTAATAAGTACTGCGTCATCTGTTCCCCATTTTTTTGTAGCAATTTCTTGCAACGAATAATATGTTCCAAACTTTATTGTTCCATATGTAGCTTGTCTAAGAATAGCAGAACTAATCCTATGAAATTTAAATCAAAAGTAAATAATAATATAACAAGCAACAAAAAACTAATACTTCTATAGACTTAATAAAAATAAAATACCCAGAATATAAAGCTCGGAATCCTTCTTCTTTAGATATTTGAAATAAAGCATTAGTCATACCAGAATACTTTAAATGTGCATGCTTTCTATCTAATTTTTGACCTTGCACTTGTAAACGTGTTTTTGTTGTATCTAAAGGAAAAGTACCTAGAAAAAAAATAGACATAAATATTAAGACAAGACTAATTATGAATAATTAAAGTTTATTAATAAAATAGTTATGTCAATTCGAATAAACTTACCTAACTCTGCAACGATAGAAGCAAGGCCTCCATAAACAAAAGGTCGCCAATCGTTAGATTGTCTAGATTGTCTTTCTCCCATCACCTTAGGTTATTTTTGGAGCAATAAATTCTATTAATTAATAAACAATTTTTCGTAAGTATCAATATAAAACAAAATATAGATTTCTTATCGTTATAGTTATTACAATAACAGTATATAATAAAATAATATTTAAAAAACACTTATTTACATTACCTACAAAATACGTTTAACAAATATAACAATTTATATTGATTTTCTTAAATATCAATAAAATAATAATGAAATTCTTTTCACACAAAAAATATGTATATAAATATATATATAACAATGTCCAATCTATACTTAAAAAAGATTAATTTAAAATATTCTCCCTCGTATACGGTCACGAGAGCTCATTCGTCAACCAGAAACTAAAAATTACATTAGACGTGATCATAGAACTTGTGAAACAAACAAGATATGAAATATCTCATCATAATTATCATCAAAACATTTACCATTATCACCAAACATATTACGAATGAATTGTTTATTAGCTGATAATATTATAAATACCAAGTTAATGTGAAATATTGTGGTTATTTGTTTCACATTATTTTTAACATTGACTTTTTCTTTTAAATACCTAACCTCACATTTCACTAAATATTATTTACCATTATTGTTAATATTAAAAATAAAAATATTAATAATAAGAGAATAAATATAAATTCAACATTATAATTATAGTAATTTAAATTTAATATACTAAAAAAAAAATGATTTAAAGACTAATATATATTTAAGATTATTATATAAAAATAATTAAAAAATTAAAATGTGTATTTAAGTTTATTATTAAAAATAATTACGAAATATTTTTATCCAATATTGTTTCCTAAATCTGCCACCAGATGCACATTGTATACACCTAACCTAAATATTACACTCCATTACTTAGTTTTTGTATCTTCCATGATTCTGAGATCAACAAGATTTATCGATTTCTTTTAAATACAGTAATAATAAGTTTTTTTTATCATGGATACACCGGTGTTGACAAAACAGCAACAGAGACAAAGTTTGTCAGGGAAACGATCATCAAACAAATTGCGTAATGTTCTAGCTCAACCACACGATAATTATTGGTACATTGTTTACTTTTTTTTATTTTTTTTTGTTTATCATAAAATATCTCTAACTTTATAAGAGAGATAGCACTTAAAAATGTTCTTTTATTTTTATTCTATTAATAGGCCTGTGGTAAAAGAAGAAGATAAAGTGAAATTAAATTCTATACTAAAAGAGTAAGTTGATACATTGAAGTTTGTTTGTGTATTCATAATTAAATAAATTATGTCAATATTTTATAGATTACTTCCCGTGTTAAAAAGACCAAGTAAAAAAAGGAGATGTATAGAAAATGAATCAAAAGAAGAGCAAAAAGTTAGTGATGAACCATTCTTCAAAAGGGATATGTTGTAAGTTTTTTTTTTTTTTTTTGTATAAATTTAACATTAAACCTTAATGCAACCTTAACACCAACATTTATTTTAAATAATTTGTCTTGTTTTTTTTTCATTTATTTAGAAATTCAGTAGTCCTTGGTGTAAATACTGTTACACGCTCATTAGAAAAGGATGCAGTATGTTGTGTTTTATTGGATGCTAATGTGGAACCGCCACTTTTAATAAAGCATATTGTCATGATGGCACAAAGAAAAGAAATACCATTTCTCCTTGTACCATCTTTAAAAGTTCTTACGTTAGAGACTATTGGATTTTCATCTACAGCACTTGGTTTGAAAGTATGATATTTTTACATTTAATTGACAAAATTCATTTATTTTATTTTGATTCTATGTATGTTTGGTTATAGAAAATAGTGTTATCTTCGGATCATCATTTTTATAAGTTGTACGATATTGTATTGGATATCTCTAAAAATTATCCTGCACCGAAGAGATCATTACAAACACTATTTACAGATATGGATACGGAAATGACTTTAGATTGTACAATAATTGAGAACGATAAAGTAAATGATAGTGTAACTAAAAAAGAAAGTACTTTTAGGGTCAATGAAGAATTTACTTCAATGGAAAGTATTTATAAATATAGATCTTCGTGTAAAGAAAGGGTGTTTATTCCGCCTAATGTTATTTGTGATGATACTAAGAATATTGATCACGAAACCTCTGAATTTATTTCTCTTAATGATGTTAATTTAAATGGTATTGAAATACCAAGATTACAGAAGTATACAAGATATTTTTGCCCTCCCTCTGAAAAGGATAAATCTAATAATGACAATACTACGTATCTACCCTTGAAAATATTACAATTGCGAGGGAATAGTAATAGGACGAAAGCTACTAAAGCCCCTAAGAAAAAAAGACCAAAAATAAATAAGATTAATTAGTTATAAAACTAATGATAATTTCTGTAATTATTTATACGAATATTGATTTTGTACAATAATAGTTTTATCGTAAACAAAAAATATTAAAATTCATTAATTTTCTTAGAAAATAACTTACAGAGGAATGTGTATATGAAAATGAATGTATTAATGTAATATGTACAAACAGATGCATAGATATGCGTTAACAATGATAGAATAAGATTAAACAGTCTTTGAAAACTATAGATTCAAATGCTTTGTACAAAAATTTGTTAATATTATAATTATAATACTACAAAAATAAACATTTCTTAATATTATAAATGAGTAATACTCAGTACCTAAGATATGATATCATATAGAGAGTGTAGAACCAATTGATGATTTGCACATTCTGCTACAAAGTTTGCTGGCCAAAGATAGGCTAGCAGTTCCACCTGGCATACTCGATATAAGAAATGAAACCAGAGCAATGGATTCTAACAAGCAGCACAATGATGTCAACACCAATGATTTTAAACAGATCGTACAATACAATGTAGTTATCAACATTGCAATATAAAATAGCGCATAGTATCTTCTTTTAGGCGCAAGTAAAGACTGTATATAATTACGCGGGCCCCACAGAAAGCACAAACTGTAAATGACAAATTATTTCATAATATTGATACATTTTGATAATTTATAAAATAATAATTAAATTAATAATATTTAATACCTACCTTAATAACAGTAATATACTTCCTAAGGTATATAATCCGACAAATTTTCTTTGATGTATAAGAAGTACAGGCAAATAACATGCAGATAATAATAAGCACAAAAATCCCGAGAAACAGCATAATGCAAAGGCTGCGATTCTTTGTTTACTTGTCTAAGAAGAAAAATCAAGGGAATAAAGAAATAGTAAAATATTAAATATTAATAATAATAAAAACACTAAATTATACTGATATGAAAAATATTTCAATCGAGATGTCAAGGTTATATTAGTGAAGCTTTTTACCATACTACAAAAATATTCTTCTCCGAGTCTATTATACCATGTTTGTTTTACGCTATTTGTATGTGTTATTCCATGCAATTTTATAAAATCCTGTGAGGAATCTGCCTCCATGGATATTTTACATTGTTCGTCATTTTTACTTTTTAAAAGATACTCATTTAACTCTTTATTGAGATCGGCCATTTTAATGATTTACTGTTCTCAACTGCACATGCGCATCAAACTTTTGATAGAATTATTTCCTACCTTATCGACTACTATCTTTTGAAAAATAATAAATAATATTATATTTATCAATTATTTTTTTTACTTTAATTCATTTTTTTTTTTTATAGAATTGAAAGAAAATAATTCGATAGAACGTTTGGTACGAGTTTTAAAAAAATATTTTGTTTTTTTGACATGGGCCAATCGGAAACGATTTGGCGCGAATATACAAACTCACGATGGATTTTCAAACTTACATTTATTTAAACAAAT
The DNA here is from genome assembly GCF_001465965.1 of Polistes dominula. The sequence continues at coordinate 128,282 of NW_015149024.1, read as the reverse complement.
CAACATTTACCTCATATTTACGGATTGTATACTGTATTTCTTGTACGGGTAATGCATCGCTCTCTCTCTCTCTCTCTCTCTGTTTCTTTCTTTCTATATCGCAAAAATCGTGTATGTTACGCATGTTTCAATCGCATATGGGATCGTATGTATCAATGGAATTATAATGAGACTAGAAGATTTTGACTAGAAACAAGAGATTTGTTCAATGTTTATGATCGAAGACAATAACGTTGTTAATAACTAATAATAATTATATCAGTAATAAACAATTATAATCAATAATCAATAATAATAATAATAATAATAATAATAATAATAATAATAATAATAATAATAAATACAATCACAATAATATTAAGCAATAACTGACAAATGACGATAATGTTTAACATTAAAAATCACAATGTAAAAAAGAAAAACATGACAATTTTAATTAACAAATCGATCACATTCGATTAAATTAACACGCTAAAGAGAACCATAACTTTTGTGTAGGTCCACACTTGTCTTCTCTTATTTCTGGTTTATTCATTTCTTATTAGTTTGTTTTATCTTCTTTTTCTCTTTTTCTTTCTCTTCTTTTTCTTCTTATCATTTCTTTTAACCACTAAATACGTACTGTTCGCGACCGCTCGATATCTCGATTACACGATATATGGAATGAGAATGCTAATTAATAATTATTCAACATGAAGGATTTCCTAAAATCATGCTTGTACCGTGAAACGAAGTATTTTTGTTTCCTTGCTTAGGATTTAAAGGCTTTTACACGATTACATCTCGGGTACGTAATTTATGCTGCGTGCGCTTTTGTGTTAATATGTATATGTGTGTATACATGTGGATGTGTGCGCGTGTGTTGATCGTATTTGGTATGTATTTTAATAAGGATGATTTGAAAGTTAATTTCTGTGTATATATATATATGTATATGTGTGTGTGTGTTTCCGCGATCGTATGAGTGCTTGTAAATGTAGAAGGGGGATCTTGTTGTTTAATTATATACTTTGGCTTTTCAATTATTTCATTATTCACTTCCTTTTTTCTTATTCTTATTCTCACTCTCACTCTCTTTCTCTCTCTCTTTCTATCTCTTTCTATTTCTTTTTCATGGTTCTTTTTTTTTTTTTTTAATCTCACACACACATTCTTATTTTCACTCTCTCTCTCTCTTTCTCTCATTTTTTAATGCTAATGGCAGCACAGATACAATTTTTAATATTGTTAGCATCTTAACGTGCCGAATCTGTTCTTATTACAAATATTACGCGTAATGATTAAAACGCGGCCTATTTTTAATTAATCTTGGAACCATCGTTCTCGTAAGATAATAAAACGTATAGAGCTGCGTCTTTATCGGAGATTAAAATACGCGAATAATTATAATCATTATTTATGTTTATGTATGTAATATACAATACGCGATATATTACGCCTGAATTAAATTGTGTGCACTACGAAGAAGGAAACTATAGTTCGTGTGTCTATGTGTTGTTTGTATGTGTGTGTTCATGTATGTTTGTATGTGAATGTATGTGAAGAATATAGATAGAAGAAACACTTTCATTATACAGCATCTAATAATAATAAGATAAGCAAAATGAAATAATTTAGATAAAAGATAAGAATTTATATCATCTTATTTGTTCCTCATTCTTTCTTTCTCTCTCTTTTTCTATCTTTTAAAAATCATTGATAAAAAAGAAGACAGATAATTAGATTAAATAAAATGCGAAATGCAAGGAAGAAAATAGGAAACATTTGGTTTTTTATATTACATTAATCAGTTCTTATCGATAATAATCGATAATTATTTTATAAAATTGTTTTCTTGAGTAAAAAAAAGATAGACACAAAGTGCAAAAGAGAAAGGGAGAGACAGAGAGAGAAAGAGAGAGAGAGAGAGAGAGAGAGAGAGAGAGAGAGAGAGAATGAGAAAAAAATTCGAAAAAGGGAGAAAGAAAGAGAGAGACAGAGGTTAAATACGATTCTAATTGAAAAATGAATCGTTAATTTTTCGAATGATATTAATTGACAACAATTAATGCTAATCATTTGGGAACACAACTAACGATAACACTTTACTCAATCTAAGCTGCATTTTTGCTAAATTGCTGATTTCTTCTAATTACGTTCAAAGGAATTTAACAAATAGAGATTTATCTTATTAGAAATTTGAGAGAATTTAAAGATTCTCGTATAATTCTTTTTTGTTTCCTTTTTTCTTTTTAAATGACGGTAATGGGTGGTTAGTGGGTGGTATCGTCTAAACAAAGAGCATCATTTAGATTTTTGCAGAAAGAACGACGACGTGTAATTTATTTTAGATTGGATGAATACTCACGCACGATTGTTTTTGACAAAAATTGCGTTAATTAATGAATTTGGCAATGGAGGGAAAGAAACGAAATTAATACAACAATTAAATAATAATTAAGTTTACTTTCTAATACTAAATTAGAATCGATTTTTTTTTAAATTTCTATTCGCTTGTCAATGAATTCCGAGCAATATTTCAATTTCAATTATCAATTTAAAATTAATCATAATTCTACGAAGAAGTTCGTCAATGAAAGATTCAACGAGCCAATGATATACGATCATTGAAACATTTTGTACACATCGTAGATACATGTGAACTTTTTAAATCGTTTTATTGCAACGTAGAATCATCGAATATTTCGTAGAATTATTTTCATCTTTAAATCGATGATCGTGAATAGTCCAAGATTAATAATCACACCCTTGGATAATTTATTCTTATCTTTCCCTTATCTTTCCCTTATCTTTTTCTTTCTCTCTCTTTCTCTTTTAATTTCTTTCCGTATAGTATAATTTTTTGTCACAATTCATCAATACGGGTCTTACCAATATATTTAAAATATAAATTTCACAGCACAAGAGCAAGAGAAAAAGAAAAAGTGTGAGAGGGAGAGAAAGAAAGAGGGATAGAGTAAGAGAACTGAATAAAAAAACGACTCGTATTTTTCTATTTTCTTTCCCTTCTTTCCAATCATTTCTATTTCGCGAGCGAATCATATTTTATATAGTTTTTTTTTTTTCTAAGAATGTGGGAATAAGTCGAAAGTTCTTTCCATTTTTTATTGTTGTTAAATATTTTTCATCGTCGACTTTTTTCTCGATGAATTTTTTAATTGTTCGTGTAAAGTCTTTCAGGAACGAAGCCTTAAGATTTATAATTCTAAACGAATGATTTTATCGATTATCCGTTTTAATGTGTACAGAATTGATACACGACATATACGTACGTAAGTATATATATGTATGTATATATTTAATTATGTATTTATATATGTATTAATATATATATATAATATATATATGGCACGTGACAACGCACGAATGCGTTTCAGTCTCGTAATATCGTTTTATTTTATTTTACTTTATTTTATTTTATTTTATTTACTTTTCTATTATTATTCACGCACGCGTTCATTTAATATTATTATTATTATTATTATTAAAATGATTTAAATCAATCTCATCAAACGTTCGCGATGTTCCTTTAATCTTTCTTGTGTTAAATATTTAATATTATTTTTTGCTCTTTTTTTAAATCATTCTCTTCGTTAAAACGATACACCTCCCTCTTTCTCTTTCTCTATTTTTTTCTCTTCTTTTTTAAAATGAATTCTTTGTTAAAAACAATTTGTAATTATATTAATTATATATGCTAATTTACTGATTAATAATATTGAATAATATCGATAATGTAATATCAAAAACGTATGAGAATGAGCAGAGAAAATGAAATAAAAACAAACTTTTCTTTTAAATTAAAATTAAAAAATAAAATATGATACAAAATTATATTCACATACATATACATATATATATATATATATATATATATATATATATATATATATATATATATATATATGTATGTATATATGTGTTTATACGTTATGTTTATAGTAATTAGTGTTTGTTTATGAAAAGAGTATTATGTATACGGTACTCGAGAGTTTCTCGACTAAATTTGCAACGCAATAAATCGCGCGATAAACTATATTATGCGAGAAATACTGATGCAGTCTGTGATCGAATTTATATTTGAGAAATATAACGCAGCTAATAAAGTCCATTTTTATTTTTCTTTTTCTATTTCTCTTTCTCCTTTCTTCCTTTTAAAATACCGATTAATCGAAAAGTAACGTCGTACGGTATTTTCAAGGATAATAGTTCCATTTGCTAATTTTAAACGACATCATTAAAGTAAAGGATTTCACGTTTGACTCTTTAAAATGTGAACGATTCAACATACAAATTAGTCAAACATCTATTCTCCCTTTTGGTTTTTCATTTCATTGTTTATCTTCTTTTTATGTGTCGTTTTCTTACCATACGTTAGAATAATGTCTTAATAATTCAAATGACTTTTATGTAATCCTAATTCATATTGCACTCGCCGGCACAAACGAGTCATCGAACTTAATTCAGCCGTTCATTCCTATATTTTTATTTATAAATTATTATTTAAATATTTTTTCTTTTTTATTTTTTTTTAGAACGTAATGTATTTAATTTATTCTTAAATAAAAAAAAACATAAATATTTATATGAATATATATATATATATATATATATAAATTGAGTAATTAAAAAAGACACAATAATAAACGGCCGATAAATGTTCTTTGACTCGTCGCGAAAGAACAGAAAAACCAATTAATTACGCATCGTCATACGCAACGAGATTTTCTTTTTCTATCTCCCTCTCTGTTCTCTTTATGTTACATTTTTTTTTTCTTTAGTTTTTTTTTTGAATCAACCGAGAACTGTGGGATTCGTAAATCCCATTGCATTGAGTACGGAAATCATTATTTAATAATATATATATATATATATATATATAATATATATACTCTCTCTCTCTCTCTCTCTCACGCACACACACACACACACACACACACACACACTCACTATTTAATCTTTGAAATGAATTCGTCGTTCGTATTGACGATTAATTATTTATTCGCGAATAAAAAGAAACAAGCAGGTTGACCCTCGTCGAACATCGAGCGGTCGGGTCGACCAGGGCAACCCGTTTATATTCGCTCCCTTTTTTTTTCTTTCTTCCCTTCTTCTTCTTCTTCTTCGAACCTTTTTATCCCTTTTCTTCATCATTTTTTCTTTTTTCCTTTTTTTATTTATTTATTCATTTATTTACTTATTATTATTTATTAATTTTCTCTCTCTCTCTCTTTCTCTCTCCCTTTTCATATATCCTTTTCTTCTCCTCTTCCTCCTCCTCTTCTTCAGCTTGCCACCCTTTTTCGTCTTTACCGTTATTGGCTAATTCGAGCGTATTTACCGATATTATTTATAACTAAATTCTCGCATATTAATTGTATATCGTATTAACTCGATTCGCCAAGAGGTGTATATATATAGATAACATATACCTCTTTTCTATATACCTACAGCCCTATTTTTTCGTTCTTCTTTTATTTTCCCTTCCCTCATTTTTCTCACTTTAGTCGTCATTTTTCTTCTTCTTCATCCCTTTTTTCTTGTCGTCATCATTCCCCCTCCCCCACATCTTTTTATCGTAATTCACACTCTTTTTCTCTCTCTCTCTCTTTCTCTTTTTTTACACGCAAAATGTTTTACAACTAATGCTTACGATCTATTGTCCCGTATTTGAATTTTTTCCCTTCTCCTTTGTATCATCTTCTTCTTCTTTTCTTTTTATCGTGAAATGCACGCTTATCTTTCTTTTTTCTTTCGTTCTTTTTATTTTTTTTTTCTCACCATCAACGTCATTATCATCATCATCATTATTATTAATATCATTATTATTATTATTAAATAATATTATTATTAATATTAATTATTATTATTATTATAATTATTCTTATTATTTTGTATTAGAGTTTTCTATATTCTTTTCTCTCTCCTCTTTTTTCCCCTTTCGATTTTTGTGTTTTTTCTTTTTTTTTCTTTTTCTTCTTTCTTTTTTCATTTAAATCGTTCACAGCGTTTTATACTTGAAATGTTTTTTTTTCTTTTTTTTTTTGGATAACTATATATCGCGTATTCTTTTTCTTTTATTTTCTTATTCTTTTTCTTTTTATATTTTCTTTATTCATCATTATTTCTATTTCTTTCTAATGCTTTTTTTTTTTATCTTAGTCTGCTGCTTCTTCTTTTTCTTCTTCTTATTGTTAATGCAAATCGTCGTTATTGATATATTGTATTTTTAATTAAATTCGACGACATAAAACGACAACGACGACAATCTCGATCGCGGAAAAAAGAATTTTTTTCGTATTTTTTTTATCGAAAAATGTCAACAATGTTCTTCATGTTTTTATCTTTTTTCTTTTTTATCGAATAAATACTCGCGTCATGTCTCGTATGTATTTGCGTTATATTAATTGTTAACGATAATATTGATAGACGATAGATTTTTCGTCGATACTTGACCCCTCCTCTTCCTTCTACTTCCCTCTTAGTCCTGTTAGAAGTATTTTTAAGTAAGTTTATTTTATTTTTTACGCAACTCCTATTTTGGATTTATCGAAAGGATCGTAAACGTCATCAAGTCATATTATTTCCTTTTTCCTTGTCCCTTCATTTTTTTTATATTTCATTATTTTCGATCGCAGTCCAATGTAGGCCAACGACTAGGTTCTCTTCTTGTTTCTTTTCAAACATCAACTTCGAAGGACCCACGTTGAAACTTTTCTTTTCTATTTCCGACCGGTTTCATAACAAGTTTGCGTTAAAACAAAACAAAAATCATAAACGAAAATCAATTAAAATGATAAAGAAAAAAAAAAATAAATCGTAAGTTATTACCGTCCTTCAAATATCACAGGATTCAATCGTAGAATCTTCAATGGCGAAGGAAGGCAAATTTAAAGGTTTTATTTTATTAGAATCGTTAAATGAAAATAAGAAGAAGCGAGTTTTTTTGTTTTGAAAACGATTAAACATTATGGGGATATAGATGTGGTTTGGATGATTGAAATGAAACAAATAATTTTCGCCTATTGATAACGAAGTTAGACCGTCGTGACGTATTGCCGTAATTCGGCTTCACCGTCCTCATTGGAGAACCAAGGATCTTTGTATTTAGGCACCTCTTCGCTTCTAGCCCTGTTGGGTCCACGTGTTAATTCACGAGATCGCATTCGTGGTACTTCTTCGCTGAGCGATCTTTTGCTAGGATCCATCGTTGTTGGTACTTCGAGAAGTGCTTTCGATCTAAGCAATAATGGTCTTTGTCTGCCCTTTGGTTCCTCGCTGGATGCACGTACTATCGTATGGATTGGTGGTGGTGCTAATCTTTCCTCCAATTGATACCCACTTTCCGATCTTGCACGAAGGGCAGCCTTCTTTTTCGATGCTCCACGACGTTCGTGTTTGATGATACTTTTCTTCTGTTGTACCGGGGAATAAGCTTGTACCGATAATTGTTGTTGTTGTAGTTGAGATTTTTGTCTTTTAATCGGCGTGGTTGGTACTTGGGGTGACCAAACAGGCGAAGATTCTACCGGACTCGGTGCTCTTTTCGGTGGTGTTTTCTCAGGTGACTCGTCTTTCCAAGCACCTTGATAAATTGGGAACGGTGATACTTGGTTGAGAAAACGCCAACGAAAATCTTCCTCAGCGGCACGTGATTGTTCGGTAGCCATTGGTGGACAATGAGTTGGTGTAACGTTGTGGAAAGGTGACCAATTTTTCGATTCCTCTGATTCGATTGTTGGTGCTCGAATAGGTCCAGCAATGCTTGCGTCACTCGGTGAACCATCGTAAGGTGTCCATTTGATCTCGCTGATATGCTTTTGTTCACGTTTTTTAACCCCAACGTTTGGCAACGGCGAAGCGTCCTCGTACGGTACGAATTTGGCATTTGTTACCGTAATTTCGGGTGATATCAAACGTCGTACGACTCTATTTTCTAATTTCGTCATTTGCCTTGGATCCGGTTCTGGTGACATACTCCTGCGAATGCTGTATCTTGGCCTTTCTCGTAGACTCTTACTTTTTCCTGAATCCGCGGAATCACCTCTCGACCATTTAGATTCCTTTTTATCAGCTGGTAAGGAAAAGTGCGGCTTCATTGCCCACTTAGAACGAGGTTTTCTAACATCCTCGGTTGGACTAGCAATAGGTTCCTTTTGTTCCCATTTTTTCGACATACCAGTTATACTGAGTATGCTTTTGGTTTGGTGAGCTGATCTAACCAATTTCGGTCGTTCCTTGATTCTCTCTTGTTTAGCTAATCTGGATCCTTCGCTTGCATGTTTCTTCAATTCAGGTCTCTCCTGTGGCGGCGCGATTGGTTCCTCGGGTGTTAATGACTTAGAATAAACCATTCTCCTTTCAGTATGTTCCTTTTCTTTTGGTTTCTCTTCTTCTACCCTGTCTTCCGACTGTTCTACTTCGAGCTTTGGCGGCTCGATCGGCGACGGCGGAGGTGGTAAAGTTTTAGCCTTAGGACAAGTACATCTAGGTTTTGGATTAGGTAAAACCTCAGGTACCTGTAACGTCCATCTGGCTTCGCGTGCCATCCTCGTATCATCGCTACTGTGTTTTCTAAGATCATGCATTGGTGGTGCCAAATAATCAGGTTTAATCGACCATTTGTCAGTCTCAGCACTGTGATGCTTTCTAAGATCACCACGTTGCACGGCATCATGGGGTCTCTTCTCTTCGGGCGTTAAATTGTGACAACTGCACTTGGCTTTTCTAGCCAAATCAACGTCAGTACTCGAAGTATGAAGTGCCCAACGAAATTCTGTACCCTCGCTCGCGTGTTTCTTCAAGTCCCAGATCGCGTCGTCCGGTGAGAGGAAACTCGTGTTGGCCCATCTAGCATCGACGCTACGATACTTTCGAAGTTCGGCTTTAGCCCCGTCGTCATCCTCGATAACGGTCTGCGGTGCATCAGTAACAGACGAGGGGATATCGCAGCTGCATGCACGACTTGCCGATGGGGGTGGTGTTCTCGTAGATTCCAATGGCGGTGCTTCGATCGCATCTAAATCTTCGATCGTATAAACTATTTCCTCTCGTCTTCTTTGACCACACGATGGACAACGACCCCCTTGAATGATTATATCCTGATGTTGCTTTTGTTGTTGCTGCTGGTGGTGGTGTGGTTGTTGCGGTAGTTGGAGTTGCTGTTGAGAATCTTGATGGCGTTGCAACGTCGACGTCGAGGTCGAGGCCGAGGTCGATGCAGAGGGGTCAAGCTGCGATCGCAGCTCCTCGTCGTCGTGACGACCGTCGTCAGAGCGTCGTAACGTCGCAACCGTATGGGTAGATGCGCACCCGCAGATGTGTGTAGCTCCGTCAAGCCGCCTTGGTGGGTACCGCGACTCCGGAGACGACGAGACTCCGTTCGAGGCCACTTCCAGATAGGCTACCACGCTCGTCTGTTCCGCAAGCCTAATTTTATTCAACAAAAATTCTTATCATTCTGATGTAACATTTCAATTTTTTATAATAATATATATATGAAATCATTAGGAATGTTTAAAAGTAATGAATTTGGCTCACCTTCAGTTCGGCGAAAATTTCGGTGAAGAAATTAGGCTCGCTGTTGATTCTTAACATTTCAGAGCTCAATCGATTGACGATCAACAGACACCTATCCCAAAATTTATCCTTGCTATCCTCAACGAGGAATGGCTTCAAAGGATAACTAATCTCATTGCCCATGTAACTGTAGCTCAAATAGAGGCACGTTAGCACGGTTGCTTGAAGTTCCCTCTCGGAAGCTTCTTCACCATCGACTAATTCTTTTACAAGCATATACACGAATACTACGTTGGCTGGGTTGATGAATGTGACATCCTATAAAGAAAAGCAAAAGAATAGAATATAAATTGAATAGGTCGTTGAAACGTATATCGAAATGTGATGAATATACTCGTTTAATAATAAATAAAATAAGTTTTCCACGTCCTTTTCACTCGTAATTTAATAGGATACGTTTGTAAAAATAAGGGTGAAATGGATGATTCATGTAGCGCAGTGTCACGTTACTTCCACTGCAACGAAGTACAATCGATAGTTCGATTACTAAAGAAAGACTTCTTGGAAGAATAAAAGGAAATTTAATCCGCAAATTTGATAAGAATAAAAGCCTAAGAAGATATAATGAGATAGAATACGTACAAATATATGAAAGATAAACAAAACTGCTTAATGAAAATCTTCAATTATAAAAAACCGTCATGTAAATGTTTTCCAGCTTCTTGATTTTAACCAAAGAATTAAAAGAACACTGAATTTGAAACAATTAATCGTGTACCTTTTATTCTTAATTTAATCGATTTCGTATTAAAACATAAAGGATAATCATTCGACATGATAAACATAAAAGTTCCACACCTCTTGCTCTAGAAACGTGGATGTTCATTAAGAAATTAGGACACGATAGGTAGGTCGAGATATCTAACTTGGCGAAAGTATCTACCCGTTCTAGGGTAGCATTGGGGGTGTGGAAGAAAATGAGGAGATGTTAGTTAGTTATGGAGGGTTGTAATCGTTTGATAGTGTTAGTCTAAAGTATACGTTGTTCACGATCTATAATGATATAATCATAATATGGCTTTACATGTACCTATCTTCCTCTCTCTCTCTCTCTCTCTCTCTTTCTCTTACTTTCTCGATAAGACCGATATTATATGAGAATAATAGAAGCTAAAGATGTGAACAGAGTAACCGCATGAAATATCCCATGAGCCGTGTGATCGTGTACACGAATAGAAACGGCTGCAATATACTGCTATTGCTACTACTACTGCTGTTGTTGCTGCTGTTGGATATTCGTGTGCGCAGGTGAGCGCATCGAGTCGTGTGGGTGCACGTAGGTGCAATGGTTCGAGGATTGCACATGTAGGTGCATTATAACGGTGAGACCCCGCGATGACCCGACAGGATCGATGCCCCCAATACGTTTTCCCGCCAACCAGCAACCTGCTGCTTGCTTGCTTGGTTACTTGGTTGGTTGGTTAGTTAGTTAGGTAGCTACCTATCTACCTACCTAGCTGTTAGTTTCTATTGTCGTTCTCCCTCCTACTACTGATTCTACTACTACTATATTTAGTCCTTAGTTATACCTACGAACATTCATACAGAGCTTATATTCCTATTAACGTCATTCTCTATTATCGTCATCATCGTCATCTTGCTTCCGTTTACAATAACAACTCCTCTCTCTGTATCTCTCTCTTTCTCTATCTGTCTATCTCTATCTCCGGTTGTCTATCTTTGTCTTTTTCTTTGTAACAAGTATCTACGTAATCATTAGTACGATATATTCAAAGTATATCTATCTGCTTGAGATAGATATTTTAAGTCTGTTACAAATTTAGAATGCTGAAAATTATTGGAGACTTTCTATTTAAATTAATACAATTATTCGTAGTTCCTTTCATAGATAATTTTAAATAGATACGATTAAATAATTTTTATAATATTTTATCATTAATTTATCATTAATAATTTATCATTAATTACTATCTACATTAAATTTATTTCTTCCCTTAAATTTTATATTATAATATTTAATATTTCGTACGTGATGTTTGTAAATGTAAATTTTAACTACGTAAGATAAATTGTAATAACATGCTAACAAACATATAGTAATATATAAATATAGTAACTTGATGCAATGAGAGGGTAAAGTAACAAGGGAAAGATATAAAGGTAATACTAATCCAAAGTACCCCCATACGTTCGGTCGATATTGGTCAGGGGTGAGCAACCTGTCGTTACACCTTGTCTACCTTCTCCTAGTCCTAACTTAGATTTAATATATATATATATATATATATATATATATATATATATATATGTGTGTGTGTGTGTATTTATGTATATATCTTAGCTTGAAAAGTTTATTCTCTTTTGAAAGTCCCCTCTATGATGATACGATTAATCGAACTAAAGGGACGAAAGAGATAATGTTTCTTTGGCTTCCACGTGAATCAGAAATGCATATCTACTTTTCCATCTATCTATCTATTCATCTATCTAATTATCTTATATACATATATATATTTCTTTGCTTTATTTTCTATTCCCCTTGCACGTGTTTAGAAATAAAGAAAAATAAAAAGAAGAAGAATAAGAAGAAGAATGCATTTTTCCTTTCACCTACAACATATGGCTTCTTCTTAACCAGATTCTTATGTTTTCTTTTTTTTTTACTAATGACATTCTAAATCATAACATACCTTATAAACGATTTGTACTGTGGTTTGTCTAGACGGAATGGATTAGTTTTTATGTTGGGTCTAAACAACTACGTGTTGCTAGCATACATTATATAAATCTTTAGTTTATGTTTATAATTATTTAAATATAATTTTTTAATAATAAAATATAATATATATATATATGGATATAATTGTTAAAAATTATTTGTAATAATAATTGATTGATTGAAAATAAAATAGATTTCTTCATGTTATAATTAAATATCGTAAAAATATAATCGATTGAATATGTCTATTCTCAACATAGTGAGAAGTTTGTAATAATAGAGAATTGAATAAATGTCACTGGATATAATAGATGAACTTATTGTTAAATGGAATTTTACTAAAATTGGAATGAACTGTGATAGAAAATGTATATAGAACATGGTCTACGAAGATATCGGAAGATCTGGAGTTTCTATATACGAAATATTTATTGGTAGACTTTGGTATCCGTTTACACAAGAAAAGATCTAATAGAAAATATAAGAATTGGAGAAGATCGAAGATAAGACAAAAAATTCATTCATCTCGAAATTCAATCGTTCTTGCACGATTACTTCTGCAATTACATTGCGTTTACTTTGAATATTTATTACTTGAAAAACATTAATTTGTCTATGAATTATTTAGAAATTTATGATATTTTGTAAATCCTTCGAAATCTGAATTTTTCTATAAAAAAATTGAGGTGAATTCAGTTCCTGAGAATTTCTTCGTAAAAATTGTTATAACAAATTTTTATTAATTATTAAAAATATGTTTAAAAAATAGAGAATCATTTAAGCTTTAAAATAATGTATTAATCAAGTTTCTACGATTATTATTTCCCGAGATATTCCCATAAGAATGAATTATTTTTACGTTAACCCACTGACCTACATAATTTTATTCATAATTGGATCAATGACCTATATAAATTCTACAAATTTACGCACTTTTACTACTACGAACAGATGTTGCATGAATTATGAATGGAAATCTTCTTTTCCTTATATCTTCGGAATGAAAAATCGTAGAGACTTGATAGTAGTACCATTTTAAAAGATTATTTATTCTCTATTTATTTAAACAATTTAATTATATTGTTATAATTAAATCAAATTTGTTAATAATTTTAAAAAATAAATTTTTTTGTCCTTTTTCCTGATGAAGACAATCACAATGGAATCATTTAAATGTTCATTATAATTAAGCAAACTTGATTTTTTTTATTTAAAATGAAGGATGAAAGATCTATTAATTATAAATCAAGTTACTTTCATAATTTTTAAACAGAAATATTAAAAAATGTTTAAAACGTTATTTTCCTATTCTGCGTATCAAGTTTCTAGAACAAGTAAAATACGTTAAACCCCAAAACTGATTAGATTTGACACGTGCAGCTATAAGATCAGTGCTTGTTGATGTCACGTGGAAACCTCAGAATCGTGCAAACCGCAAGTGATTTACCGTGGTCAGGATACCTTGATTTTTTATTACTCGTCATATTGAACGTTTTAACGACAGGTGTTCTATGAATGTCGATATGCACCTCAAAGTATCGATAGTTTATCAAACACATAACTAACACGTATATATAAATATATACATGAACGATACTCGTATAATGATTCATATTAAACATAAAAGAAAGTATATCAAACATTATACACTTATATTATAAATAGAAAAAAATATGGAAAAATACAAAAACTTAAATAAACGTTCATCAGTTTTTGTTATCAATAAAAGGATAATATATACTAATTAAATGAAATGGAAAAAATCGATCCATGAAATTAGGTATCTCATTGGTAACACGAATAGCACATTAATGTATTTTCCTTCTCTCTCATTCTGTTATCCCCTGGGACACCCCATAAAGTTAAGGGTAGAGTAGAGGCCAATGTACGAAACGAAATCCGAACCCTCTCCACATTCGATAGCAGAGGGGTGAACGTCCCTGTTCGAGAACCCTGCCGCATTTTTCTACATCTAAGGGGTGGCTTTGCAACGTTGCCCAGCGCAGCCCTCTTGCTGCATGTGACCACCCCTTCATCCCTGTGGTTTATTTCTCTCTCTCTCTCTCTTTAACTTGGAATCTTTGTCTTTGCCTCATCCACGCATAGTTCTACTTATTTCCCATGACAGTGTTGAAAATTCATAAAGACCGCTCATATGAACATCCTTTGTCGGTTATTGCAACAATATTTCTCGGTACTTTTGAGATGATGAGATGGATTGAACGAAATGATTACGCGCTCGCGTTTTTCTCACGTTTTTGAGTCCTAACCAACATCGAAATTGTTCCTGTCTTTACCAGTTTTCGATTTAAGCAACATCCGGTTCTCTGTTAAACGATTTTTCCCTTTCAGTACTCTCAAAGAAACGTTCTAATGATCTCGTTGCCGGTATCGGATATGATAATGTTTTTAATTTTTTTTGCTTCGTTTTCTACCACAAATTTTAGTATAATCAAAGTGATCGTCTTCTCAATAATCTAATCTCAAATAATTTATCTCATGCTCAAAACTCATTAATTATACATAATAAACAATATCATTATTCATCGTCAAATTACTTTCGTCATTTTTTAAATAACAAAATCTTTTCCATTATAAGTTCATTGAAGATACTTCTCAATAGATAATGTTTCTTAATATAAATTAATAAAAAAATGTTTTATCAAAATAAATGAAGTTTAAAAATACGAACGAAAGAAAATATTTATTTGTTTTAATACTTAATGAAATGTGTAAAGTTATTTATTATCGTATTATAGAAGAAAATGTATACGAATCACGCATATATGTTTCGTTGAAACCATTTGAAAATAATTATCTTTTAAGTTTATCAAAGATTGCATAAAAACACGCAAGGAGAACGTTCACCAAATGTTAGACGAAACATAGCACGAACGCATCCAGAATTTTAATGTCCTTTATCTTACACTGAAATTCGTTCGATCATCCTTTTTTTTTTGTAGGGCCAACGCCCTTTGAAAAGAAAAGGGAGCTATAATATAATTTATTCTAATTAAATAGCATGTTATTTTACAATAACATTGCTTTTCTCCTGACGTATGTTTTATTATTAAAAATATGAATATTTTTTTTTCTTTAATAAGAAAGAAAGAGAAAGAAAATGACAAAGATCGATGAACATAGACGCTGACGTAAATGCGCCCGTGTATTTAAGTGTGTTGTGTGTGAGTGTGTGTGTCTAGCGCGCGCGTGTGTATGTGCGCGTGTACGTTTAGGTAAGTCAATCGATACACGTTTTATCGCGATCGTCGTGAAAACGCGATGATCTTTTCACGTGACGGAAGAAACTTTCTTGGAAATGTAAACGTTCAAAGTTGACCATAGATTATGTTAAAATGACGTTACTTTTTAAGTTTTAGATATGTTACATATCGTAATCGATATTCGAACGTTTCGTAAGACGATCGATAAAATCGTAAAAAAATTGTTTCATGTTTGTTCGTATGTGGGATAACTATAAAAAAATTTTAATTTATACTAACTACAAAGAATATTAGCGTAAACGATAAATTTCTTTACGATTTCTTACAAATAATCTCTTAGAATCGAATAATAACGTGCTCGTATATAAATTTTGTTATTAAATTTTCAAATGTTTCTTTATTTCTTAATATTATTATTATCATCATTATTTGTATATTTTCAAATAATAATTTAAACAATATATTTAGTAAATAATCAATTATGAGTATATTTTGAATAGTATACCATATGTATTCAGTTATTAAAATTTAGTAAAACTTGAAGTGTATCTAATGTAATTATTAATATTTATAAACATTGTCTTTCCTAAATAAAATCGTACACGACATTCTTGATTATTTGTATACGAAAAGAAAACAACAAAAAAACTGTACTGACAGGTTAGTTCTTAAACAAACAAACATTAGAATTGACGTATGTGAACTTTTCTACACTTTTATTCCCAATGGACGTGGACAAGAATCGAGAGAGAAGGGATCTTTTGATGCATGTTACCAATTTATGTTATTTCCCTTTTGGGAATGAGTTTGTTTCTTGAAAATTTAATGATACATTGACAAGTATAATTAACGATATTGTTGATTAGAAATAAAACAAATGTATGTATCTTACTCAAAGAAGTCTCTCGTAAAATTTTAATGATTATTTTTGAATATAGAAAATTTTTGTTATTTTATTATTTAAAATTATTTAAAAGATAATTTACCTGCCAACCCTGAAGCAGGAGACTCCTATCGACTGTTCTAAGCCACATTACTGCATCGCCAGCTTGGAAGTCCCTTAATCGCGTGCATTTCCTGCGTAAGAAAATGCCGAGGCACTTTAGCAGTTCTGACGTGGACGCTTGGATGACGGTTTTCCTTGGTCCAGGTGGCAATGGTTTCTGTACCAATTTTTCGCACGTTGGATTGTGCGTTGTATGGTTGTTGTTAGACGCTGGTGCTTTTGTCTGTGTCAAATTTATTTTTTATTTTTATTATACTTATTTCATTTCTTTATTTTTCTTTTCAAATAATTATTGTAGAACATTTTTAATCAATAATTATTAGAATAAAACTGAGTCTACGAAAAAGTTAATCAACGGACGAGTCTATAAAATAAGCGAATTAATAATTATTGAATCACACCCGACACGATCTTGTTTAGTCACATATTTGTACCTAAATTATTTATTTAATTAATATAGTATGGTAATATATAAAGGAAATTTGAATATGCAATTAAATATTGAACAAATTTACGTAATCTAGGAAATGATGTTAATCGATGGACGAGTCTACAAATAAAATAATAAATCTAGCCAATGATAGAAATAATTTTTAACATCGTTATAACCGTAAATTAGAAATGATCTCTTTCATTTATTTTTTTTATTTAATTAATTTTCTAATGATTACAAATATAAATATATGTATATATTTTTAATTTTCTTTATGAGTATGAGAATTACGATTTAACGTTTATCAATATAAATACAAAACATTACCGAATACATCGTGTATAAGCAATGTAGAAAATACACGTGAAATATATTACTCAAGAGAAACTTTTATAAAGTAGTTAATAATAGGGGATGAAAGTTTTTCGATAAGAGTGAATTGTAAAGTTCAAATAAAAAAGTAACGATAATGTAATCTTACGAAAATAAGATAAACATTTATGATAATTAGATGAAAGCTTACCTGAGGTGTTTGTATATTTTTGTTCTTATCGACAATGGGAATGTTATCGAGTGGTTGTCTAAAAGCGATATTTTTGTTTTTGTTATCGAGTTTTTTCTTATTATTGTTTGCCGTACTGAATCGTTTCCACGATAACGCATTAATGAACAACGAATGTTTCTTCAAATTCTTTTCCAATGCATTCTTTTCCGATATTATTCTTGCATTGTCGTTATTGTTAAGATTAATATTATTATTTTGCAATGAATTATTGTTCGATGGTGGATGACTCGTAGGTGGTGCCGGTGCTACCGTAGCAACGGCACTTTTGTTCTCCCGATTTTTCGCATTATTCAATTGCTCGTAATTGAAATTGTTGAGCGTAAAATCGCTAGGATGTTGATGACCCGTTGGTGGATAAACGGTGCCACGCCGATCCCTAGGACTGAATGACAAAACAGTACCCATGGTTGATCGTTGTTCTTGCTGCTGCTGCTGCTGCTGCTGCTGTTGTTGTTGTTGCTGTTGTTGTTGTTGTTGTTGCTGTTGTTGTTGTGTTTGAGCTTGTTGGGGGTGAGTTTGAGTGGTCTGGGCAGTTTGATGAGTGTTACTACCGGGATTACTCGTTTCCTCACTGGTATCACCTGGATTGCCCGAGTGATCACCCGGATTGTTGTGTGGATTATGCTGTTGTTGTCCAGCAGGATTCGAATTACGTTGGGTTTCTGGATTTTGGGCCACCGAGTTAGTTCGCGATTCTTCGGACTCAGTATTAATATTAGTATTAGTATTAATAGCAGTAGAAGTAGTAGTTGTTGTTGTAATGGTAGTGGGCGGAGGTCTCGGTGGACTTTGTGTCGTAACGCGTGGCGGAGGGGGCGGGGGTGCTCGAGGAATCCAGGACTCCCTCGAGGGTCCCGTCAGCGGGGTTGCATCCCCTGGCTCGATGGCCTCCTCCACGACGGGACCCACCGCCTCGCTCAGCCGACCTCCCAGCCTGCTGACTTCTTCCTTCTACCGGAAGGACACGACCACTACCACCACTTGCTCCTCCGCCTCCACCACCACCACTTCTTCCTTTTCTTCTTCTTACTCTTCCTTTAACTCTTTTTCTTTTTTTCCTTTTTCCTGGTCGATCCTTTCACACAAATATCCTAAACGAATTCCTTGGATCCTACTTAGACACCTCCTCTTTCTCTAGTTTTTCTTTTTGTCAATACTTGTTCTTCAATTTGTATAACTTTGGGGTATTTACGATAATTCACCCACGACGCTACTGCACGTACCCTTTTCGAGGTATATCTATGTGTATATGTATATATAGAAAAAGAGAGAGAGAGAGAGAAAGAGAGAGAGAGAGAGAGAAAGTAATATGGCCGTAGAGTCAAACGATCGATAAAACTAACTATAAGAAGAGTTCGTCGTCTCTACCAAACGATACCAAATCACACTTTTTAATTTCTTCTCCTCTGTGTTATTATTTATTTTCGTTCCTTTTCTTTCTTTCCCCTTTAACACGTAATCGGTAATCCAACTTGATTATATTACGACAACACTGGACACGATCGTTCGTAGATAATATTAACGATCAAGATATATCGTTTAGATTTATTGATGAAATCTTTTTCTTCTCACTTCCTCCCTCCCTCTCTCTCTCTTTCCCTCTTTCTCTTTCTCTTTCGTTGAAAGAGGTGTTCTTCCTCCTGAAGGTTGATGATGGCGGCCGATGAAGATGTCGGTTGCCGTGCAAAATGGCCGTATCGATCGATCCCACGTTACTTCTTCGAGGAACAGAGACTTGGAAAGAATATTTTACTTTCGAGCCCTTTAGTCGAGTTATAATCGTTTTTTTGTTTTTTTGTTTTTCTTTTACTCGATCTCAAGTCTTGAGAGAGAGAGAGAGAAACCCGACAGGGGTAAAGTAAGAAAAGAAGACTTATTTTATATCCGCACAAAATTACGAATTTATTTATGCTTCTTTTTTATTTTCTTTGTTATTAAAATTATTCTCATTCAATTATTTTTTCCCCCTTTTGAAATATATAAATCCTCGTATAACGATAAACGTTGGAGAGGAGATGTGGAAAAAAAAGAGAAAAAATAGTTTTATCAATAAAACGTCGTCGTCGTATAAGACGATAACCTTTATTTCCAATTTCTTCTTAAATATTTTGGAGAAGAAAAAATAAAAAAAGAAAAATATTCAAACGAGACGTTTGTCAATGGAATATAAACACCGCAAACGATGATTTCGATTTATTAAAAGAAATTGCACACGAGTTGTCGACAACGACGACTACAACTGTTGTGTCCCTTCTGTATCTTTCACTCCTTATAACTGAAACTCCGAGATCCGTCGTTTGCTATCTCAACTTCCTGAACGAGACGGCCACAGAACAGTGTAGTAGTAGTAATATACTAGTAGCAGTAGTAGTAGTAGTAGTAGTCACCACCAACGTTTTGTTGTTTATCGGTTATAACGCGACACGACCACGGACCACGATCGCGAACGAACGTTGTACGGACGGACGGACGGACGTACCGTACGCGTACCGTACGTACCGAACGAACGAACGAACGTACGAACGAGCAAACAAACGAACGAGCAGCTCCCGTCGTGTGGCTGCCCCGAGGCTGATTCGTCGCGCTCGGGAAACGCGCGCACGTAAATGAACGACGGGGGCGGATTTAGAGATACGTTCTTCCTTTCCTCTCCTCTATAACCCCCGCCTTCCCGTTCCTAATGACAAAGAGAGAGAGAGAGAGAGAGAGAGAGAAGTGATATTAATATCAAGTAAGTAAGAGAGAGAGAGAACAACAATTACATTGACAAGGAAAAATTTGAGAGAGAAGATTTATAATGATACAGATAAGAGAGGGTAAGTGAGAGAGAGAGAGAGAGAGAGAAAGAAGGAGGGAGAAAATTAGATCAAGAGGGAAAGGGAAACAAAAAACATTGGAGTGACAGAGAATGAAAATGCGAAAGAAAATTATAGTGAGAGTGGGAGAGAGAGAGTGGGAGAGAGAGAATAATTAGAGGGAAAAAGAGGGGTTGCAGAAAAGAGAGAGAGAGTTTGCAGAAGGAATGATGGGTTAGTTGGATAAGGGGTGAGAATGGTTGTTTAGCATGAGCATGCGCATGATTAGAGAGAAAAAGAGATAGAATATTGGCGCGCTTGCGTTTTCAAAGACAAGAAGAAAAAGAGAGGGTGTGAGAGAGAGAGAGAGAGAGAGAATTGTGGAGAATACGATGCTCTCCAAAGTTCTCGGACCGATTGTCGTCGTCTTCGTCGAGATGTTCGTCAGAGTCTAACGTCCTCGTCGTTTTCGTCGTCCTGGTCGTCCTAGTAGTTTTAGTAGTCCTAGTCGTCCTTAGTCGTAGTGGTTGTTCAGTTCGTGATGATTTTCGTATACGACGATTTCACCACAATCAACCAACCAAGACTTAGCACGCCCTCCCCCGTTCCACTTGTGCAATGCGCGCGCATTCGTTCGATAAATGTGAAAGGCGAACGTCGATCGTCGGGGGTGGTAAAAAGAGAGACGACAAGAAGAGGGATAATATGAGAGAGAGAGAGAGGGACAGAGATGTGTTGTTTAGGAAGAGGGTATTGCGTTCGGACGAAAGGCAGGAACTTGTACCCAAGACCATAATAAAGTGTATACGCCCTGAGATTTCTTTTCGGTAAAACATTAGTCAGATTATTCTTATAACAATCTATCTTATTGTTCTTTTTATTTCGATATTATTCAATATTATCAAGTTATTTCCAAATTAGTTTATATAGTTTTTTGTTAATTTTTGTTATTATGTCAACAAGGTGATAATATTATTGATGATTATTATTTTTATTTTGGTTATGATCTTTATATTCTCGTCGATTTATAATAAATATATTCAAATAATTTAAAATAAAAAATAAAAAATGAGTTAGTAAATTAAATGTATAAAGTTAAATGGGAAATATTAATCGTTCGATGGTTAACGAGATAATTCGATGATTATTTGTATTGTTACAGTACGAATTGTTTACATTCTCGTTCAATTTAATATATATTTAAATAAATATGTGTGTTGATTTTGATTAATTCAATGGAAGATAATTGTTGATAATTAATTGAATCATATTTTCTTGATTTCTCGATAAATAAACATCCACAATTTGAACTCTTATAAATATCTTGAGAGTAATTCCCTCTTATGTTTCTACTTTGTGGTCTCTTAATGGTTTTCTACGTAGATCCTCTTGACTCGAGGTAGGTCGAGATTTTCACGTCGAGAGAGACCCCCCTGGAAAACAGAGACTCTAACCGGAAGTACTGCAAATCTCTTTATCTTTATTCCGTTTCTTTTTTTCTTATTTCTTTTTTTATAACCCTGAAAGAGGACTATAATACGTTTCGTTATTAATTTAAAGCTTTATCCTCGAGGCTTAATGCATAAATCTTTTACGTTTTTAGGTATTAAATAAAGAAGGAAGGTTCTTCTTCTTTTACTTCTTCTTTTTCTTCTTTTTTATTTTTTCTCCCCTCACAAGGTCTTATCCTTGCTCATACTATCACGTCGAACCCTCTTCGATCCCCCTTCGAAGACATCTTACACGTTTATCGACTTCTAAATAAAAATGCTTTTTACTAGACGATGAAAAAAAAGGAAAAAAAACAAGAAAATAATAGAAAATATGTAAAAGAATAAAAAGACATTTTACGACGACGAAGACAACGACGTAATTTCAATTTTTCTCTTCTATTATCTTTATTTACCTTTAATTATTATTTTACAATCCTTAAGATACGTAAAATCGATTGTTTATTTTTTTTTTTACAGCTCTTTCATATCTCGTCCTTTTTATATACTTTCTTCTTCACAAAATTAGATGTTGACCCAAATGTCAATTCAATTTCGCTTTCTATATTTATTTCTTATCATTCTAACAACTTACATAAATTTCTGTGCATGGGAAAGTTTCTTCACGTGTATTCGTATGCAATTGAAATATCACTGACCTACTTAGAAAT
This sequence comes from Polistes dominula, assembly GCF_001465965.1. The sequence continues at coordinate 105,839 of NW_015149024.1, read as the reverse complement.
AGTTTAATCTCATTAGTATTAAAATAAATGTTCTATGACTGTCTGGTCTAACGAATGTTACTACTTTCAATATTTAATATGTTTCATATTCAAATTAAAAATACAAATCATTGATATATCGATGAATTGAAAAATTAAATTTGACTATCCGATCAATGGACAATTAACTAAGTTAATATTTAACACGTATTTTCTTATTTAATTTAAAATAAAATTACAGATTTGTGTGGATTTATTTAAAAATAACATTTTATATAAAAATTATTGATAAATGATAAAATAAAATGTTATATCGTTCATAAATGTTGTGCAATCATTTTTATTTAAAACAATAATTAAAAATAAATCAAAGGATATGTGTGCGTGTTTATTTAAATATTTATGATATTCAATAAACGAGATGAAAAATGTGACCTTATGAATCTCTCTTCATTGAACCATTAAAAACTTCCTACAAATTTATTAGAATATGATTCAATAAATTACATTCGACCGATCGATTAATACCAAAGTAAGTAATCGATTATTCGAAAATCCTCATCTCCCAGGAGATGAGAGGAACACGTCAGCCAACGTTTGGGTGGAATAAATTAGAGGAAAATCAAAAAGGGATGATACATTTTCTTCTTCTTTTCTTTCTTTTCCTTAATTTCCTTCTTCAAAATAAGAAAAAAATAGAAAACAAATAGAATAAAAGACATTAAAGAAAAAGAAAAAAGAATGAAATATAAAAAGTCATTCGAAGAAATACGTAGGAGGTCTCCTTTTCAGACGATTGAGGAAGGTCAAGGATATTCCTTCCTACGTATCCTTAAATTCGTCATAGTTAGTTGTTTATTTCCATTTTTTTTTATTACATTGACGATTTACTATTATTTTAGAAAAGAAAGAGATTCATTTGTCTCCAATGAATTATTGTTGAATAAATTCATGGTAATAAATTATTATATATAAAGGTTCATTAAATTTCAACTTTGGTAAAAAAAAAAATACAAATTTATGTAGAAATTGAGTTTGTCAATAGATATTAATTTCTTAACAAATTTTAAAGCGAGAAGAAGATAGGAAGAGGAGAATAAAGATAGGAAAGGAACTAGGAAAATTTAATTATCCCATTTGCAAAACTAAATTTGCATCGACGATTAATCCATTTATCCATTGTTGAAAAATATTCAACTGTTTGTTACTTTTACAGTTTCGGTTTCTCTCTCTCTCTCTCTCTCTCTCTCTCTCTCTCTGTCCCTAATTTCTATCTATTTCTCTCTTTAAATAAAATTATTCGTAGAATAGAGAATGTAGGACAAATCCTTGTCATAAAATTTGTCCAAATTGGCTTAGACGAATGGATATTCCGAGAAGAAGATTAAACGAAGATGGATTACTTTAGTAAATGAAAAAAAAAAAGATAAAATAAGATCAAAATTGATATCCTTTTGGTATAATCTCGAAGGAAGTTTTCTAGTCTAAGTCTCTCATCTTTAAGGGATTTCCCAAGTCGTTTGACCTGAATGGAATATCCTTTGAGGCTTTTTCGACCCTCAGCTTTGGACACTTGCAAAAGATCATTTTTGAGATCTTATGCAAGTGAAATTCATTTTAATATGACTGTCTGATCAACGGCAGTAACTACTTCAATGTTCTTATTATTTTATATAAAATTATTTACATTTAATTTCTAAAAGTATAATATAAATAATTGTATATTTTTTTTTTTTTTTTTTAGATAAGAATTATTTGATAGTTTTATTTTTTTGGATGTAAAACGTTAATCATTTTCCTTTTTTTTTTTTTTAGTAATATTAACATTTATTATGATACAATTTATATTTGTTTAAATATCAAAATTTTTTCTCCTTATCTTGAAATAAAAAATACAGAACATTTTTTCTGTTAAATACAAAAAATACCAGCGTTATTTATATAAATATAAACAATTATAAAAGCAGTGTTGATTACTTATCGGTCAATCTATTGAATTCTATTGAAAATAAAATACACAAAAGAAATATCTATATTTCGAAAAGAAAATTTAAAAATCTTGTTATACTTTATCGGACTAAACGTAGAAAAATATTCGGTCGATCAATTTTTCAACGAATCATAGTTTAACGCCGTTGCGTGTCGGCAAGTAGTAAACCGTACGTTTGGTCAAACGCAATAAGAAGAATTGCGAACAATTAATTACATACAACACACTGTACTCTCGAAAAATTCAACGTTACATATGTAAAACAAGTCGATCGATATTTCATACGAATAAATAAAAAAAAAAAAAAAAGAAAAATAAATAAAAAAGAAAATAGAAACCAATTTTCTTTTTTCAAGAAACGATAAATACATCGCATTGTTAATTATCCGGTATATTTTTTTTTCTTTTTCTTTCAAAATATATCATATTCGTCAAATTACGGATTAACAAATTTTAACCTACAAAAAGAAAATCAATGGGGGAAAAAACATTTGATTAACACACTGAATATATTAAAAGTACGCAACGTTTAAAAATGTTGCAATGCGCGCTCTAACTTAAATAGGTGTGTTACAGAATTAAAAAAAAAAAAGGAAGAAAAGGTAAAAGAAAAAAGGTAAAATAAAAGTTACACAAGTGTCAGGTTGGAAGCTGCTACTCTTCGTAAAAGCGATCTAAAAATATATCGTTAGCTGGTGTCGCGTTGGCGTAAAATCGCAGCTCGTTCACGCGGCATGTCTATCGGTGTGACCCTAATACGTACATCTTCCATGATGTACCAACCTATATTAACGTGATCCTTATTTTGGCTACATTTTGAGTATTTTTGAATTTTTATATATTTCCAGACTTATATAACTCGAAATATAAATAAAACAAAAAAATGACTACCCAAGTTTCAAGTCTTTATCTAAATTTTAATCTTTGCCGTACAGCCATGTAAGTTTCCTGTTTAAATAATAGGGGAGGGTATGGTTTTGGCATTGAATGATCCATTTTTTATTTCGGCCAAAGTGGTTGTTCAAAAAGTTTGAAACTTTGTTGACATTATTCTTATAATAGTAGCCATACTTACGAATTTTTACAGATTTTTTTAACTGTTATAATTTTGAAGTTACAGCAAGATGTAAAGAATATCATTTTCTTTTTAATAATTATCTGAAATTTGTGTAAAATTAAATACTAAATTATTACGCATTTTACGTTGCGTATTTTGCATTTTCAATGCATCGTAAGTATTCATTTTTATAAATATTTTATTCGATCTTATTTTAATATGATTTTGAATTATATTATAGATAAATTGTTTTTTTTGTTTATTGAATGTTACAGATTTGTGACGATAGATTATTTTTCTTTTCAAAAATGTGAAATGAATTTTTCAATGGATCTTCTTCCAATAGCAAATTATCAAACAAACATGTCGACGATGAAACGTCCTAATCAGTACCAGTTACTGTTTGTAATTATTTAAATAAATTATTGACGTGCACACAAAAGTAATTCCAACAAAAGAAATTACTCATAAAAATTACATATTTTTCTACGGTCTATTTATTGTTCATGTATTTTTTATTAGCTCGGTATATAGTATATAGGGTCATAAAAACACGCGTTTAAATTTAATTTTATTACTACGTAAAATAGAGATGTGAGATATAAAAATAAATACAGAATTAAATTGAATTATATATCTGTGAAATGGACGATTTATATGTCAGGCTATTGTGGATTGATTGTATAATTAATATAGTTTTATTTATGTTACAAGTTGATCATTGTTGAATTTATCATCAAACCTTTTTACTTTTCTTCTATTTTAAAATATATGTATAAATACATTTCTTTTTGTGAAGATATACATATTAATTAAAATTCTGTAACAAATATAACTTCATATATTTGTGAAGATTTACCAAAGATTTTGAACAAGTTTGTTAATAAAATGTTTAATCTTGTTTCGGATTTAATAAGACTCTAATGAATCAATCTCCAATGGTTTGATTTTGATTATAATAATATTTGTGACAGAGATATAGAAACAACAAAAATTACATACTTTTGTTATTTAAATAGAAATTATAATATAATTAAATTTTGATATTATAATAGAAATAAATTAGATATTGTGTTAATCGCGAAAAATATTATAATATAAGAAATAAGTTGACGAGATAAAATATTGTTATAATTTAATTAACATAAGAAATTAATCGTGGCACGTAATATTTATAAGAAAAGACAAGACTCTTGACGGTAATCTAATTAAATAGACTGTAAAATTAATAACATCAAAGTATTTCCATAATCGTCAACTTCAACATCACCGATGAGTTTTATTATAGAGCAAAGCCCTGCACTTAACTCGAGCGTTAATACTTTATATTCGATACTCTGCTCTGCTCTGCTCTGAAACTTTGCCTTGTTCGAGAATAGATCATTATGTTTAGTCTGGAAATAATAGAACACGACATAATTAACAAGTCGGCTCGGAATATCGTGTCTTTATTATCTCTGACATGAAAAATATCTACACCCGTTATTTTTTTTTCTTTCTTCGTAAATAAGAGTAAAAATAAAAAAAGAAAAGAAAAAAACAAACGTTATGACAATAAATTTCATTTAAAATTTGACGTTTGATAGATTTCTTAATTCACGCAAATATATGTAGACAATTTAATCGAATATATATGATTATTATTTTTTTAAGATAACAAATTGTATGTGAAAGTTACAGTGTTAATGATATTAATGTAAAGTTTATATTTGGAAATATCAATCATTAAGATAAATCAGTAAATAATTTTATGATCAAATAATATTACGATATTTTAAAAAGAAAATTAAAAACAATATTATCAAATGTAACTATATTAAACCTGTAATTAATAATATTAATACATAATTATTAAATATTTAACTTTTGAATATCTGGTGACACATTAATTTTAAGATAAAACAATATAAAAAAATAAATATATGAATATATTACTTGAAAGTTATGATTATACAATTATAAAAATTGAAAAGAAATTTAAAAAATATAATATGTTAAATAGTATTAAATTATAAAATATAAAATGTGCTTCCAATTACATCAAAAATTAATTCAACGTTAAGGAAAAAAAATATTTTCGTTTAAAATATGATGAATGTTATCAAGGTTTAAGAGAATTCTTCTTCTTCATCTTCTTTATGAAAAAAAGAAAGAAAGAAAAAAAAGGGGATGTAACAAAAATCATATACTCGTCTCTAAAACAGCTGACGCGAGTGAGTAGTAATGCGAGTGAGTGGCTCAGACAGACAGACAGCACGAAGAACATCATCCCCTTTAGAAAGAGAGAAGGGGCTCCAGACAGACGAACACCCTTCGAGCAACACCCTACCAACATCCCCCGCATCCCACTTCAATGTCGGCCGTTCCATCGCCATAGCAACCCCGTTGGATTCAGTAGGCATCCTAAGCAACCATTTCAACCTCTTTTTTTCCACTTCCCCCCCTTTCTACTCTCCTCCTCTTCTCTTTTACAATCCTCTTCTTTTACTAAGTCTTCCTTTTTCTTTCCCTCTGATCGCTTTGGGACCTTGTGGCTACAGATTTACACCGAAACACTTCTATTTCTTTTATTTTTTATTTTAGAAAGAAGAATAAAAGGAAAGCAAAGATACACAATATAAATCTTTTCTTTATGATTCTTGATTTCGTTGAAATATTTTTACAGTATTTATAAAGAAGTGATGAACGTGTTAATATTTTCACGAACACACTCTTCTCTGTATTATATTATATAAATTTAATATGAAAAGAATAATAAATATGAAAGAATATAATTGAATCGATACTGCAAAATCATACTTAAAATAATACACATGCAATAATTAAATCCAATTGTAATAAATGCAGAAAAAACTTTAAAGGAAGCATTAATAAAAGAAAAAATATTAAATTGAAGAATAGTTTTCTATAAGAATATGAAAAAAAGTTACTTATATTTAATTTTAATAATATAATTTGTATTATATACTCTCACCGTGAAAGCTTGTCGCGAGTTAGGTATATATTTAATAAAGAAATACGGTGGAAGAAGTCACGTATGATTCTTTCGTATCTCGTCAGAGGAGTCAACGAGCCTAATGCAAATGCACGATCAAACGTTTTTTTTTTCTACGAATTGTTTCTTCACTTATTCGATTATCTCGAGTGTATCGAATTAACGAGGACACGAAGGAGGAAGTTGTGTGTTTCCTTTTTCCGACGATTATTTAAATATCTCGTTGAATCGTTGAATTTCTTCAGTTTTCATTCGTCCTCGTACTTTAGCGGTTCATATTGGAAAGATATTTTATCTTCTTGGATCTATAAGTGACTTAAAATATAATTTGTTTATAACAAAATGTGTTGTTTTTTCATAAGAATTCAGTTTTTTTCTTTAATCAACTTCTTATCAGTCGTATTAATTATCGCTCAGGATTCTAACGTCGCATCATATTTTCCTAACAAAGAAAATAATTCTAATTTGGAATTTGCTGGAAAGATAATCGACTCGACTTTTCATCCAGATTCTACACAGGCCTCTTCGGTTCATATTTCTCAGCAACTTTTACCACCGAGTTATTATCTTCCTGGTAAAAAGTTCATTTTTTTCTTCTTTTAATACCATAAATTGATAATTAGTAATGAAATTAGAAATAAAAGAAAGAGAGAAAAAGATAATGATGCAATAAATATTTAATTTCAAAATAATTATTCGTCCAATTAGTTATCGTTTCTCAATAAATTAAATTGTTACTAATTATCGAGCTAATTTTTATAAATTCAAAATATACGTTTTTCGTACGATAAATAAATATTATCATTCAATTGAAAAATATTCCGACGTATTTATTAAAATTACCGAACTCATAATTATCATCAATTGATCAATATTATTTAACATATAAAATTAATTATTTATTCGCCTTGTATCTCCTTCCTTTTGTATCCAATGTTAAAATTAATTTTAAATAACAAAATTAAAATAATGAATTAGAAAAGAAATATAAAAAATATATACCAGTAGAATGATTTAATAAAGAAAATATTATCATGCCGATGAATAAACGTTGCTCTGTTATTTTTTAGAATAAAAAATAAGATATACTTATTTTTCTTATAATTTATATGAATTTAATCAGCAGCATTGCAGCCACCAATCGTTCATCACCGAAGCGAAAGTTTACCTTACGCCTTTGAATATCCAAACTTCAGTTATCCAGTAGTGCAAAATGTAGAACAAGCGATAGCACCAACAACTTCTAAACAACTTGTGATAGTCAGCTTCATTGGTTTGCTTTTGTTATTTGCTATCATTCAAAATACATTAATTTCGACTAAACGAAAAGATGCATTGATAGATGTACTTCCATCGAAACGTAAACGCGACGTACATTCTACATACGATTTTCATAACATTGTTAGTAAAAATTATTACCAATATCTTTGCATTAATTAATTAATTATTATATTCTACGATTCTTATAAATTAATCAAAATTTCTATTCTTTTTTTTTTTTTTTATTTAATAGACGCCAGAAGAAGAAATTGTATTGAATGATGATGCACGTGTACGTTGCATTCAAAGGACAATTTGTTTAGAAAATCAAAGTTTATTTCACGATCTTGGATTGATTGGAAAATTACTCGGTAAATATTTGACGTAAGTGTGTTATCGTTTATCTTCTTTTTTAAGATAAGATGTTAGATAAAATAAAATTGAAATACTTAGTTTCTTTAAGAAAAAAAAAAAAAACTTATCCGAATATTACGATAATTTTGATAATTTAATGATTAGAATAGAAAATGTATTTTAAATATTGTAAAATTACAGAAGAAACGTTGAAAAATCAGTTAAATCGTCAACAGGATGGGATCGATTGATCGATGATGCAAGATCGGCTGGAATTAGAGGTGAAAATTGTGATCTTTTGTACAGGGACTGCGACATTCCCATAAATTTTCTATCATCAAAAGGGGAAAGAAAAAATTTGACTCTCAAAAGGAATAACACGTACTACGAATTCTAATTAATAATAATCGATATTAAATAATCGATTATTATATACGCAATTATTTAAAATAATACTTGCGTAGTAAATTTGTTCATTTCATTTCACGAATATTTTATAACTTTCATAATGCTCATAATTAATTATTTAATTATTTAGTTATTATTATTATTACTATTATTATTCTTATACTTGTTCTTTTCTTTTTTTGTTTTTAAATTTGTGTGATAGGAATTGTACTAATAATAAGATTTTGTGTGGCAAAAAATGAAAGACGAGCGATATTAATGACTTTTAATTTTAATTACAATATGCTGAATTGTGTTTTTTTTTGTTTTGTTTTTGTATTGTTCTTTATCTGCTACAAACATCGACATCTAGCCTGAACTATTTTGAAACAGCAGTCCGCTCTATACATACACAATTTTATACTTTTTCTCTCTCTCTCTTTCTTTCTATCTTTTCATTTTTGCCGTTCCCTTTCTCATTCCCACGCTCACACACTCAATCATTCTCTCTTTCTCTCTTTCTCTCTTTTCAGTTCACGGAATTATAAAAAAATATTAAATTACGAACAAAACGCGATAGAGACAAAAATGATCCTTCCTTCATCTTCCCGTTGTTTTAATTAGTTTGTTGTGTTGTGTGTGTGTATGTGTGTCTGTGTGTATTAATTTTTTTTTTATTCATTAATTGTTAATCTTCCACTTTGATTATTTGTAGTAATTAATTACTCAACATTTTTTGTTTCTCTCTATCTCTTTCTTTATCTTTTTCTTATTCTTCCCTTCGTCCTTCTTCTTTTCACCACTTCATCCATCTTATCCATCGTCGTCCGTGGACTAATCGATATTATGTAACAACGCTATTCCCATTATTATTATTAACATTAAGGCATTACATATTATTTATAAATTCACCTTGTCGTACGCCGCCATTTCCTCTTTGTTTATTAATTTTTTTCTTGCGTTTTATTTTTTTCTCTTTTTCTTTTTTTTTTCTTTTCAAATAATGTTTCATTTAATTTAAATTCGTTTGGATTTTTTTTATCTATTTTTGTTTATTTTTTAAATTTACCCTTAAAGTAAAAACGCGTGAGATCGCTCGGTTGCAATAATAGTTCAGGCTTAATTACAAAATATAGGAGAGTGAAAACATTAAAATTAAAAGAATAGTAATACTAATTAATAATAAAACCACAAAGAGAAAACGAATGAAAATTTTCTATCACATATTTGCAAATACGTCCAACGATATTATAACAAAAAATAAAAGGAAACAAAAAAAAAACAAAACAAAAATATAAAGTTTTTTCATTTTCGAAAAGAAAACTCTCAATTTATTATTAGTTATTATTTTTTTCTACTTCTTTTTTTTCAAAAATTCGATGAAATATTTAGAAAAGCATCGAATAAAAAAATATTATTTGCACGTACATATACACACACATACATATTCGTAAACGCGTACGTTGCTGATTAAAATTGACACAAATTATTTGGAAGTAAAGATGAAAAGTATGACGAATTTATAATTATTGTTGTTGATGCCATTAGCTATCAACAAAGAGAATAAAATAAAATATAATAAAATTAAAATGAAAGTAAAATTAAAAGAAGGTAAAGCTTTTTATTATTAATTTCTTTCATTCCTAATTACTTTCATACTAATCACTTTCACATATATACTATTATTCTCTCTCTCTCTCTCTTTCTCTCGCTGTATACACAAACACAGTTTAAAATTGTTTAATTAATTATCGCACTGTCAATAAATTAGACACATTTGTCGAGGCAACACAGTTTCTTATTTTTTTCTTTTTCTTTTTTTTTGTTCTATCTTTGCACAGGCAGGCAGGTAGGTAGGTGGGCGGGCAGGTAGGCAGGCAGGCAAGTTCACGAACGAAAATTGAAATGAAAATATCGGAACAATACCTACACGTAAAGTAGTTCGTTTGTTTGTTTGTTTGTTTGTTTATCTGTTTGTCGGTTTTTGTTTTTATATTTTTTTTTTTTTTTCATTATCATTATTATTCAGAACACTCCTATTAACGAAAAGCGTTCTTACTTTCATTGTCACTTTTACTTTCACACATTCTTTCTCGTTCTTTCATTTTCTCTCTTTCTCCTTCTATATTTCTTATTATTAAAATCTAATAATAAAAATGTTCTATCACTGACAATTTTCTTTTGCGGAACGATCGAACGTGCGCAATGTGAATATATTTGTAAAAATAATTATACATTTAAACGAAATAAGAAGATTAAGAGAGAGGTATAATTTTAATCATAATAATACTAATAATAATAACAACAATAATAGTAATAATAAGAATGAATAAAAAAGAAAAAAAAACAAAACGATTAATTGAACGACAACTAATGAAATATTCGCACAGTACATTAATGTGACGATAAATAAAATCATTTTTTTTTAACCTCGATTTAAAAACGATAAAAATAAAAAATAATTAAAATTTGAACAAGAAGAAGAAGAAGAAGAAGAAGAAGTAAAAGTAGAAGAAAAAATTACATTATTTCAAATTAAATGATGAAGTGAAACGAGTAATTAATAGTTCGTTGGTATGCTGTTTCTTTTTTTTCATATATATATATATATAAATGATCAAAGAATTTATATTAATATGAATTGCAAAAATGAACTAGCAGTTTCATATAAATAAAAATAAAATCAGCAGACACATTAGATTTTGAAATTAAGGAGGTCCAAGAAGGAGTATAATCTGTCAGATTATTAAAATTTTTCTGTTCCTATTTATACTGATCCTACATTTTTAATCATCCTACTCTTCTCATTCTAATATTTAAAATATATTAGAATCTGAAGAGGATAGTTATATCCTATATTTCATTCAACCTTATTAATTCCTTCGTAGAAATACTATGAAAAAACATCTTTGATAATTGATAATAGAATGCGAACTCAGTTCTGCTGCAATTGCAAATATTATAAACTAAAAAATAAAATTTACCTGCATTTCTAATAATAATAATAGTAATAATAATTAAAATAGCAGTAGTAATAATGATAATCATAATAGAAATAATAATAATATTAATAATAATAGCAATAATACTAATAATAATAATAATAATAATAATAATAATAATAATAATAATAATAATAACAATAATAATAATAATAATATTAATAATAATAATGATCATTGATTACTAAATTGAAGAAATTATATACCATCAAACGAGACACAATAATTAATTAATCTATCAATTAAATATTAAATCGCAATTGAATAAAATTGTTTACAAATTTGCCCTTTCTTTTCTTTTCTCTATCAACACCAGTATTTTTTTTGTTCATTCATGCACCAAGTGCTCTACATATTTGTATGTATATGTGTGTGTATGTGTATGTTAAGTGTAATTATTTTTTTTATACATACACGTTCGGATTATAATTTATAGAAAATAGCAATAAAGGTACAGTGAGATGGGTGCAGAACGATATTTGTATTTTTTTTTGTTTGTTTTTGGTTCTATCCCCTAAATATAGCATCTATGCGATAAACAACAAAGATTCTTATTTACGCTGCACGTTCTTCATCAAGCACATTTTCTTTTTTTTCTTCTTTTCTTTTTTTTTAAATTATTTTTCTTTTTTTTTATTTTCATTTTATTTTATTCAATCTCTCAGGACATTGGCATATAAGTGTGTCTGTCCTGCTGTGGGTGTCCGTGTATATGTGTATGTATGCTGTGTACACGTTTTTACGTATTTAGATTATATCTATGTGTCATTTATATCAAGTGTATCATCATTAATCATCATTATAATCATTTCATTCTTTCCTTTCACTCTTTTTATTCATTCGTAATTTTAATTAATAATAATTTTGTATAATTTTCATCACTTTAATTACACAGACACGAGTCCGTTTTTCGAAGCTACGATAATAATTGAACTATATAATAATAAAACAAAAAGAAAAAAAGAAGAAAAAGAACAAGAAGAAAAATAAAAAATTGCAAGACAATAAAAAAAAAAAAGAAAACATATGTAAGAAACAATTATTATTTCTTTTTGTTTGTTTATTAAAAGAGAGAAACACGCAACAGTAAGATACAAACGCAACTTTGTTTCGTATATTCTCTTTCCTTTTTCTTTTCTTCTTTTTTTTATTTTCTTTTTCAAAGAGAAAACGAAGGGTATTATTTCTCTTTTTTCTTTTTCTTCCTCTAGATTGGCTATTTCAAATATTATACAACAATAATAATAACAACACACACCTGCCAATTGATTATGATCGAACGGTTTAGGGTGAGTCGTGTTATTTACTTTATGTGTGTGAATCCAATTTTGGTCTTAATTTTTTCTTTTCCCTTCTTTTTCTTCTTTTTTTTTATTTTTCGTTCTTTTTTTTTCTATTTCGTTCATCATGATCATCTAAATAATATTTTTATTCTTTTCCTATGAGAAGAGAGAATGTGCACAGACTGAAGAGAACGGCGGCCATGTTTGTTTGTTTGTTCGTTCGTTCGTATCTTTTCATTTGATTTTCAATCGAAATATTATTTCATTCAATCTTTCTTTCCTCATCGTTTTTCTCGTTCAAAATTACATTTCGCAAAAAAGTTCTCATTTTCTTTGTTCGTTTTTCTCTTATTTTTTTTCAATATCCTTCGTTAAAATTAAAAGAGAAAAAAAAGTCGTCGGAAAGAGAATTGACTAAAATATTATTTTAGAATTAGAAAGATTTTTCTTTTCTATCGATTATCCGAATAAAAAGAACAATATATTTAAAATTGATTGCGAGAATACTAAGTGCGTGTTTAAATTGAACGGCTTTTTAAGGACATTAGAAAAAGAAAAAAAAATGAAATTAGATACAATTTTGGAAGACGAGTATTTTATTTTCGAACACCAAGCGCAAGCTCGCGAATATCAAAAAATAAAATAAAATAAAATTATACGAGATAGACTTGATTTTATTTGAGACAACCGAAAAAAAAAAACAAGAAAATATAAAAAATTTAATACAAATTTCTTTGGTATTTTTTTCTTTTTCTTTTTTATCTAAACAAGTTGAAAATGATTATTATAACTCGCAATCGATTATATTTTATTTTGTAACTGTTCTTCTTTCCTTTAACCCTTTTTTTCTCTTTCTTTCTTTCTTTCTTACATTCATTTATATTTCGCTTTAATTTTTGTTGTCAATTTCTAGATGCGCTCGTCACTTATGTGACGATTATTATTTTTATTTTCTTAAACATTTTTGTTCCTTATTTATTCGTCGCCTTATCGGAGTGACATTATCGATTAACTGACGTTATCGTGATACATATACATATACATATACATATATATTATATTAAATAATATACATATATATATATATATACATATATGTTTTTCATTTATATATATATGTATATATATATACATATATAGTTATCAATTATTAATATTATTATTATTATTATTAATATTATTATTAATATTATTAATTAATATTATGTCCTATGTACAAACCGACAGAGCGCGACCATTTAAATTGGCTATTTTTAATAGTTTTTCGTTTGTTTGTGTTTTCATGTTTTATTTTATTTATTAATTTTCTTTTAAACCTAAGCGACAAACGTAAGAGTAAAGAGAATCACTAAGGACCAATCGTAAGTTGTCATGCTAATAATATAGTATAATAGTTACACGCCCGTTAAATCGTTTTTTTAATTTTACTTTTTATGATTTATTCATTTATTTGTTTTTTTTTTTATGGAGATTATCGTCTCCATCATCGTAATCATAATCATGATTATCAGTATCATCATTATCTGTATTAGAATCGTTATCAATATCATTATTATAATTGTTATTTATTATTATTAATATTATATTATTATTATTATCGTCATCATCATCATAAGCATAATAATCATTATCATCATCGTCGTCATTGTGATCTTCAATAATTCTTCCTATTTTCATATATTCCTCATTATCAACATCCTAATCGATTGAAGCGTCATCTTTAAATCTTTCATCGTCGTGTAATTAATTAATTAATTAATTAATTATTTTATTAACAGTCTAATTCTGGGCAGTTTTAATCATAGTTTTGTGCTGTTTTTTCTTTTTCTTTTTTTCTTCAAAAATTCACACTTCATTATATCTTATTCTCCTAAGATTTTCATTAGGTTTAAAATATTAGAGATTTTCTAATATTTCTTTTTTTTTTTTATTTACGTTCGAGATTAAAACTTTTAAGTCGAGGTAATTAATTTATTTCTTTTTTTTTTTCTCTTTCTTCGTCGTCTTCGTCGTCATCGTCGTCATTATCGTCGTATTCTTCTTCTTTTTATTTCTCATTCACCACAATTAGTAGAAGAGAGTTCGATGATCTTCGTATTCATATACATCATTATTATACCGTTTCATCAACTTTGTAATATTTTATATTTTCTGTTGTCTTTTAAAATTACATTTTAAACGAAGCTATTCGAATCGAAACCCCGCCTCCTTCCTTCACGGGGATTTCTTTTTTTATTCAACTCCGTAAAACTTCACACCACTTTTACTTTGTTATTCTTCTTTTCTTTTCGTTTAAAATCATTTCTACCATTTAGTGTAACAATTTGTTCTAAGAAAATTTACATACACACCCGAGTAGAGTACAATTCAATTAGATCTAATACGCTTAGAAAAAGTGTTGAAAAAACATCATGTTTTTGCAGTTGGAAGATATTAAAACACTATAAACGTATTTTTCCATGCGTCAATTTTATTCCGATGACGTATTACGAACTATTTTCTCTCTTTCTCTCTCTCTCTATTTTCTATGATCATATAAATATTAATCTTACACCGTTTAATTACCAATATATAATCACTGAAAATTATTTCTTGCAAAATATTTTAACAAAACGAAGCGTTTTATTTCTTTAAGTTGATTCCAAGGCCACGCGTGGTCTACGACGTTTCCTCGATCATATGTTCTTTCTTTTTTTCTTTCTCAATCTTCTTTTAATTATCATTACGATTATTATTATTTCTAAATGTTCAACTCTATACTTACATATTCGTTCTTCAACGTTTCGATCTCTCAAATGTTCCTTATATTTGAATTAAACTTCACATTTTGTTAAAAAAAAAAAAATAAGAAAGCAATAACGAAATATTTTTTCTAATTTACATTTCACAAACAAGTCATAACTAAAAAAGCCAACTAAAAATTAAAAAATAAAAAAACAAGATAAAATATAATAATAATAATAATAATAATAATAATAATATTGTTATTATTATTATTATTATTATTATAAATATATAAAAACGCATAACACAGTCGTTGAGTGCAATAGCAGAGAGAGACAGATAACATGTCGGATTACATATGAAAAATTCCATCGCAAAATGGTAATCATTCCAATTTCAACCATACCTTCGAGGGTGCGCGAGCGCACGTTTATTATGTTTTTTGTTGGGTAGATTCTTTTATTTGCCTAAATAATCCATTATAACAATCAATAAAGTTCAAACGATTAAAATCGTACCACGACAACATAAAAACAACAATATTACACCTAAATAATTGATTAAATATCTTTGTAATAATTAATTAATAAAAGAGGTCGTGTAATTAAATCCAAATGTCATTACAATTAAAATCATCATCAAAATCATCATTCAGCATCATCATCATCATCACCATCATCATCATCATCATCATCATCATCATCATCATCATCATCATCATCATCATCATCATCATCATCATTATTATTAANTCATCATCATCATCACCATCATCATCATCATCATCATCATCATCATCATCATCATCATCATCATCATCATCATCATCATCATCATTATTATTAACGTCACATATTTATCTTCATCGTTACCAATATCGTAATCATTCTTTATGTTTATCATTATCGTTATTATTATCATCATCATTATTACTACCATCATCATCATTATCATTATCATCATCAATCATCGTCATTATTCGTATCGTGACGAGAAAGTGGAAGAATTAAACGAAGACGATGAGTAGGACGACGAGTAGGAAGAATCTAACGACGGTGAGGAGGAAGAAGAAGAAGACGAGGTCGAATATGCTGGAGTATTTGAGAATGATTCCAATGACGACGACGACGACGACGACGACGACGACGACGACGACAACGATGACGTTGTTCCGTTTTCATAGGAACAATGTTGATACCATGAGCCCTGGTACCCTAAGGCTAGTCCTTCGCTGGACATTCGTCTTCTTGAACCATCCACGCTTTGCCGTCGTATCAAACGGTTCAGTCTACTAGTCATCAAACGTTTCAAGAACAGGGACACGGATGGATGACTATCATTTTGCTGATGCTGTTGATTCAAGTAGAAATTACAATTCTGTTGTTGTTGTTGCTGCTGCTGCTGCTGTTGCTGTTGCCGATGTTGTTGTTGTTGTTGATGTTGTTGCAATAGTTGTAGTTGCTGTTGGTAGTGCGTTCCTTGGCGTGTGCGAGAGTAGTAGCAAGAGACTATATTAGCCCATTTCTGTGCGTCGTCTAGGTAGCAACGATGTCGCAAAATGCTGACATTCGCGACCTTACTTATGATCGCTTCTTCTTTTAATGCACCACTCGGTGGTTACCTCCTGTCACGGTAAAGGAGATAAGTCTTCATCGCTTGAGGCAGATTTAATTCGTTTATCTTTTCCTCGAGTCTATGCTTGTTAATCCGTTGTCTGATAACTCTTCGACAAAGATCCATCAAAGGTAAAGGCTCAGCTAATAAAAATAAATTTAACATCGTCGATTAATAATATCTCATCATGTTTTACATATATAGAGTACATTAGAGATTTACAATACTTGATATTAAAATACTTACGATCAAGACCGCCGATATATTTCATCGTAATCTCACAGTGTCCCCAAACAGCTGACACTATTGGATGCAATTTTCTTCCTTTGAGACCTCTGAACGCGGTCCCAAGATACTGTCCATCTACTACGAATGCTAATGTGCCCTCGTCCATATCAAGTACGACTGTAAAATAAAAAAATAATTTACATAAATATCTATCTCCTATATAATAAATAAAATCAAGATCGTTAGATGACAAATTTTAACGAGTTAAGAAAATTTTTTTAAATGAAAATAGGAGAAAATTACGAAAAACGTATGATTTACCAACAAAAAAATATTCTAAAGATTAAATGAAATGAAAAATAAAGGATTATACTTACCCAGAAATTTATCAGGCACAATGAAAGTTTCGTCTGGTTTAAGTAGAGCCGGATAAGTAATACCGACATTGTTCTTGGAGTCATGATAGAGTTTATTTCTACCGAGATCCCATCCCCAACTGAGATCGTTGTTACCAACGAGGCTCTGATAGCCGACGCTATGAAGGGGTGCGTCTGCGGTAGCAACACCGACCACAGCGTGTGTACCTCGTTGCCTCGTGCTCCAATAAAGCTCCCACACGTGCATACCCTTCGTATAACCAATCTTCCCTCGTATGCAATCGGTGCTCTGTGCTACGGGGTGCCGATGGAACGTCAGCTTGTCATCGTCCTGAAAACAATCGTCCACAGGGATCGTTTCTTTAACGAGAGATCTCTGAATATGTTCGATGATTCATAGAACTCTATAACCTAGAGATTCTAACTCTTACCAATTTTATCTGCCTGATGTATTAGAGCGTAAAAGAGATTTGTTATACAACGAGAGATCGGTTTGTTGAGATTAAAAGAAAGAAATAGAGATCTTCTTTTTAAACAATTTTTTTTTTCTTTTAGGATATTATTTTTTATAAAAATTATTTATTATTTATATTATATTAATAAATTTGTTACGAACTATCTTAGTCAATCCAATCTTTTGTAAAAATGAAAGATAACGTGATATAAAATTTGCGTTAGTGTGAATGGATTAAAAATGTACCTTAACGAAAATGTTAAGACTGCGATCGTCGGCGTTCCAGCTATGATTAACTTGAATTTCCCGCGATGCGGGCGGCATATCGAGGAGTACATCGAGACGAGCTGGCCTCGACAAGTCTTGTGCCAACTCTCTTGGTACAACTGGTTTGTACGCCACTGCGCCGCCACCACCAACACCAATTCCGTTGCCCGTTCCAGCTCCGCTCTCGCGCGTCACGCTCTTCACGCCGCCTAAATATCCCAAGAGAATAACATAGTAAGAGATTAAAATACCAACAACAACAAAAAGAAATGGATATATCAAAAAGAATTGTCCCATTACAAATCCCTTCTTTGATTATCAACGAAAATAAAAAAATTGCACGAATCTTCATTGTGTACTCGGCATCGTAGGATTTTTTTAAAAACGGAGCATAATTTGGACAATTTGTTAAATTAAATTGGACATTTTAATTAGAGATTAAAATTTACGAAGATCTAATAATCTTTTAAAATGATAAAACCTTTATTCTAATTGGGACTAAGTTATTGTAGAAACAAATCATCTTTTATATGTATATCTTTTATGTAAATTCTAATCTTCAAACCTTAAATTAAGTCGATTTCAGATAATCTTAAGGACCGTAATAACTTTTCTTCTTTAACCTGAACCTAAAACAATTCTATCAAAATTCATTCATTCGAAATGAAATCCTTAAGAAAAAAGATGAAAATCTTATCAACTAGAAATTTTCCATGGTTCTTATTAAGAATTCAGACAGTGTCGAGTGGGAATACCTGTCGGCAAAGCATCCCGATCATGATACCAACGAAAAAATAGACAGAAAGAGAAAGAGAGAGAGAGAGAGAGAGAGAGAGAGAGAGAAAGATATAGAAAGAAAGAAAAAAAGAGATTTATCAAGAGAGAAGGAAGAAAAGAAGAAAAAAGAAAAAACGGTTAAATGAGACAGACAGAGAAAGAGAGAGAGAGAATAAGAAAAATAATGGGGTGGGGTGGGATGAGGGGATTGCTGGGTTCTAGCGAGACGGTGTATAGGGCTTGGGTAAAAAAGTTTTGGAAGGTTTCTTTGGTAAGGGTCCGTAGGTTCTCCAGAACACACCGATCCATATCCTTGGTTTGTAGTTTATTTGCTCGGGCAGCTGTTCCCGTGTTCAGCGGGCTCGATGAGGGTTCTGGAAAGGACCGTGAGGATTTGAAAGGATCTCTCCCTGATGGTAGAGAACGAACGGGCACTAATAGAAAGAGGTCCTTGGCCCTTTCACGGCCATACACCACTATCGAAACAGAAAGAGAGAAAGAGAGAGAGAGAGAGAGAGAGAGAGAGAGAGAGAGAGAGAAAGAGAAACGAGACGAGAAAGCCCCCAGGGTCTCTCTCTTTCTCTCTCAACACGTCCCTGGGTCTCTCCTTTCTTTCTTTCTTTCCTTCTTTTTTTAGGGCGTCGGTACCTTTTCAAAGCTTCACACAGGCAGACCACGTACAATACGATACTCGATCGTAAATTTCATGGGCCCTGAAGTCGAGACGACGATCACAGATTAACGCGATGAAGTATCGTAGTAAATTTGAGGATAGAAAGAAAAGGATTCAAAATTAGGATAAATTTTCTTTTGTTTTGCGGTATATCGATCATTAAACGTTATTACATTTAAAGACCATAACTTGAAAAGATTTACAAACTTAGATTTCTTAGCGAATTCTCAGAACTTTTGGATGTTTGAAAATACTCTTAACGTAATATTTCATCACGTTCATCAATTCACACAGTGATGATACATACAAGATAGGCACATATCTTTCTTACAAAATTAGATAGAATGGATACGAATAAAATAAATAAACGCATCAAACGTGGTAATATCAAGGTTCTCCTCCTTCTTGATGTTTTCCAATCAATTTTATCGTTTCTCGCTTATATCTCTATCTTTAAAAGATTTAATTCGCTAAACTTTAAAATAGTTGACTTCTTTATCGAGATAAGAAAAAAACGATCGTTGAAAAAAGAAAATTCCAATTGGATAGGATCGGAATATCAACTTCTTCTAGAGTCCAACCCTTTCTTCTGGAAAAGGGTCTCGACACGGTATTGGTCTCTCGGACGAGAAACCTGTTCAAGGATCTACCTGAACAGGTAGTTAAACTCTGAAATAGTAGACCTTGACCTCGCGAGTTCTCCAACTCGCAGCTACGAGAACAAGAACTTATGTTAAAAGAATTGATATCTTCAAATCTAATTTCTTAAAAGTAATTTCTAAACAACGATAGAAAAAAATATTTTGATTAAATAAATAAACGAAAGTTCGAAAGAAACGTACGAAAAAAAATCGTAAAAACGTTAAGCTCAAAAATAATCCAAGTATCCAATGATAAATGAATAACACCACAAATGTTAAGGTGCTTGTGAACAAGTGGGGTGAAGGGGATATGAGGTTTAACATAAATTAGATCTCATTGGAAGAAGATCGTCGTTTTAAGTATGGTCCGTGTGTTAAAGAGAACCCTCGAATGTTGGCTAACCTGAAATCTTTTGGCCCATGTTCATGCCCCGATGATGGGAGCGATGGTGTGGGTGATGCCGGTGATGATGCGGGTGGTGTCGGTGCTCGGTGCACTGCTTGCCCGCCGGCAGCCTGTGCCTGTGGTGCCTGGTGCCGCCGGTGGTGGTGGTGGTCGTCGTCGTGGTGGTGGTTGTTGTCGTGCTGGTGAGATGATGGTGATGGTGATGGTGGTGATGGTAGTGGTGGTGATGGCCGGTGGTCGGTGGTGCAGCAGGCACCGTGCCACCGTCGATTCCTGCTCCTCCTCCTCCTCCCCCACCTCCTCCATCGAAAATCTCTCTTTCGAAATAAATTTTTTTTTTCTTTTTTACCTAGAATATTTTATCCGATTAAAATACATANCCACCGCCTCCTCCTCCACCACCGCCGCCTCCTCCTCCTCCTCCGCCTCCTCCGGTACCACCAGTCGCGCCGTTTCCGCGGCTACCGCCCCCGCTCACGCAACGATTCACTTTGTACCTGCAATGCGAACAGAAGCACCCGGTTAATTCGTCTCTCTCTCTCTCTCTCTCTCTTTGTTTTTCTTTCTCTATGTGTACATATATTATATATGCATTATGTTTGTGTTTCTAAGTATATTATGTACTAGGATATTATTGTGCGTGTCCCTATGAATTTTCGTGCCAGGAATCATCGTCGAGGTCGATGGACGATGTTAAGTTAATTCGTTAGTTTAACTTTTAACAGAAAGTTTCTGCAAAGAAACTATTACTTAAACTTTTTGTTAGAATGGCTTTCTTTTTGTATGTGTGAGTTTAATGTTTTAGATTATTTTTTATAGAAATCATTTTTGAGTTCAATGAACGTAATAACTTTCTTTAATCTTTTTATTATCAATTTTATGGATTATTTGATATTTGGATTTTTGTGTGTTAACTTTTACTTGGTAATTTCTTTAAACAAAGATTATTAATAAAATATTTTAAGTCCTAATAAGTACTTAGCGAAATGGGTTTAAAAAGTACTTAGCTTATATATATATATACATATTTGGTGAAATTGGATATGTACATAAGTTACTAAAAAAAATAAAACAAAAATCAACACCTCTCCAGGGGTGGTCCGAAAACTTGTGGATTGTTTTTTCTTTCTTTATTATTATTGATATTTTTAAATAAATGTTTTTACATATTTATCGATACAAAATATTCCTTGTATCTTCTTTCCTTTGTTCGATATTTTTTCATCCCTTTTTTTCACTCTTAGATCATATTACGAAACGTAACTGGATCGCATGTGGTGAATTTTTCACGTTGGTCTCTCTCTCTTTTTCTTTCTCTCTTTCTCACACTAACCCTGATCGACCTAGCACACGTATCCGTTTGCCGTTGGTAGCTTCCGTTCACGGACACCGGACATTGACATCCTGGATCTGCCTGGTTCGTTCATATTCTCGCGAATATTATTGTGGTTCGACAAGAATTCAAGAACATTATATATTTCCACACGTTCCCCATTATTGATCGAGATATATCCGATATATCAAACATTTTCCATAAATTTATTCATTTTGTTTGTCTTTTGTAAAACTGTTTTTTCAACTTCAACGAAATGACAATTATTTCTATTGAACGGACTTATATTACTTCAATTAGTTTAGGGTTAAAAATTAGATTAGATTTTTATTGGTTTTATCAAATTTGTTAATATAAAAATAATTTAATATTTCTTCTAACGAATTTGTACGTCAGTTATTTCGATGAGATTTTATAAAATTGAAATAAACTATGCAAAATATAAGAAGCTTGGAAAAGTAGAATTTTGAAAGTCACTATTTAAGAAACTTTTGACTCTAACTTTGATACTTTGAAAACAATAGTTAAAATAAAACGGTTACTTAATGATTTGCTTTATTAAGTAAATGACGACGTTAAGTTCAATGTGACTCAAGAGTTTCTCAAGAAAAATAATCTAGTCACGTCAGCAATGACCTCATATAGTGCAAAAGGGTTAATTATACTCTTGAAAGGAAGTTCCGTCTGGGTTATAAGTTGAAAACATAAAAGAAACTTCATTAATTTTCAATTCTACTATTTGTTTAGTCTAATAATTTTGTTTTCTTCCAAACGATAATATAAAAAAAAAAAACACGCAAATACAAACATACATACATACATATACATATACATATATATACATACATATACACAAATTTATATTAATGAATATATAACCTTCGAAATAATTACGAAAAGTTTTATTTAATTAATCATCAAACACCGAGGTGAATGAATAAACCATCGCGATTGTTTTACTAGAACTCTTAACAGGAAATGCGGTCGAGAAACCTCGATTTTTATTTCCTGTGTAAGTGTTAGTGGTCAAAGAAGACGATCAAGTTAAAGAAGGATAGAATCAAGCAACCCTTTGTCTCATTTTTGCCTTACTTTTTTTCGTATGAATTATACAATTATCATATTTCGATAAAATACAATAGTTCTACGACAGTTCTTTACATATTCAATGAGCATTATTTATTCTTTTCTTTTTGGAAATTTTCGTGTTAGTTCGATACAAAACAAATAAAATAAAATAAGGAAAACAATCGATGGAAAGTTTTCTATTGCGTCGATTTCTGTCTTTCTTGGCAAAGTTCAATTACGATTACGCAATTTATAAATCAAATTGATTGATAATTCATATACACATATTTTTATACGGTATATCGAATATATTCTCTTTCAAGATGAAATTAATTTTCTAATTAAATAAATTGACGATTTATGTGTAAATAATGTTTAGATTAAATGGTCACATTTTTTTTTCCTTATCAAAGATAGCATTAATCTTGTATATTATTAAAACGATAAATCAAATCGACAATTGATCTATAATTATTGGTCTAACAACAAAATATAAAAATCATTAAACGGATGTGTGCAATCGATACTATTTTAAATAATAAATCGAATAATATAAATTGTGTTATCTCAAAATTAAATATTAACAAGAATAATAATAAAACCAATAAAATTAAATGTAAAAGATTACATTTCAAAAATAACATGTAATCGCTACTACATAATAACTCTGTTTTTTTACTAAATTTTTAATCTCATTGTATTGTGGAACAATTAGAAGACAAAAATTTGGATAGTTTTGAAAGTTTAAACAATAATTTCGAAATTATCGAGAGGAGAGTGTTAGTGAAAGAGAGAAAAAGAGAGAGAAAGATATATATATATATATATATATATATATATANATATAGAGAGAGAGAGAGAGAGAGAAGATCGAACTTGGTAGAGGTGGCCAACCGACGGCGGTATTGATCCGCGGGGGTCACCTTTGCCCCACCTCGACACGGGAACAGCCCCCAAATTCACCCCCACAACCTCCAACACAGCCACCCTTTCCAGACCGTCGTTCTACTCTCCACCCCTCTCTCTCTTTCGCACTTCTTCTGCAAAGTAGACCGGCAAAAATGCCCCGGGAAAAATCCGGCGCGCATTGCAGACATTCCTATCTCTCTCTTTCTCTCTCTCTCTCTCTCTCTCTCTCTCTCTCACTCTCATACTCACTCACTCTTTTTCTATCATGAAGGAAGAAAAGAGGGATCAAAAAAATGGCGGGAAGAACGCGAGGTAGATGAATTTATTCCTTTTCCACGGCATCATCCAACCCTCTCGAACTATCACCCTTCTCCTCCTCCTTTTTCTCCCCCCTTCACCGCCTTCCAACCACTACCATCACCAATCGAAACTCATATGAATGGGAAAGAATAAACGCGTACGATGGTTGAACTCATTTCTCTACGTTCATCTCTAGTTTCTTTTCCTTTTTTTTTTTATATCATTATTTTTCATTTCAACTTGACAATTAGAATTTGTTAACAACGTGAAATAAAGTTAAATCATAATACATATTTATTATCCAATTTTAGAATATAGACCACCACCCCGTTACGAAATGATTAATTTATTTTTACGCGAACTAACGGATTTCATTGATTCCTTATTATTTATCATCACTTTTATATTACTATATTGGTATTTTTATTTTTTTTTTAAATTATTTTTGATCGTAAAAAGTTGTGTTATCCTTTGATAGATTTAAGATTTTGAAAATGCGATTAAGAGAAAAAGAGGAATAAATTCTTCTTCAAAAAATCTTTCGTTTCTCTTAATGGAAAATAAATAATATATAAAAGTATACACGTGTACAAACACTTTATTTTAAGTATCATGATGAGTTAGGTTTGAATTACAGTAACCAAGTCAGCAAAACCAGTTGCCAACCGGTACCCCGAACACCCTGCAGCGACATGCAGATGTCAATTGCATTCAATGATACTGAAACGACACGTAATGCACGTAGCAACATATTCTCTCCCCCTTTTCTCCTTCTCCTTCTCTTTCTCCTTCTCCTCTTTCTCTTCCTCTTTCTCCTCCTATTTTCCCCATGTTCTTCTTTCCCTCTTCAATAATCTCGTCGTCACGGTAATCAAATGTTAATCGACATTTCATTTAAACTCAAGATAATATATTTCTCTATTTTAACGGTACAATCTTATCTTTCATTTTTCGAAATATTAAATGTATGAAAAGAAAAAGAAAAAGAAAAAGAAAAAGAAAAAAATAAACCCCCTCCTTCTTTTTCAAGGATTAATAACGAATAAATAATTTACTATGCAATAAATAAGGCTTACTTTTACAAGATAAAAAAAAAGAAAAAGAAAATCGAACAAAAAATGTTAATAAGATTACATACGAGTTTAATTTATTCACGATTATCTAACCGTATTAATTATAATTACATTAATTGCGGAATTCAACCTTTGCGAACATAAAAATAATAATAATAAAATATTAAAAGAAGTAGAGTTAAATAGCAATGGGATTAAAAAAAAAAAAAATAAAAAAAAATACTTCAGATTAAAAAAACAGTGAATAAAACAATATGATAATCGCGTTTAATAATAATAATAATAATAATAATGGCGTTTACCAAGGAGATAAAAATTAGGGGTTGATTTCGAGGTGACACTTTTTTCTTTATTTTTCTTTTTTTGTTTTTATTATCGCGTGATCCATTTTAAAAAACCATTTTTTTTTTTCAACCTCCGTTGGGTTTTTTCGTTCTTTTTATTTTTTTTATTTTGTGTTTAAAGAACGCACGGTTTGCAGTAACTAAGCGAATAATAACGGTCGTTCACACTTTACGGCTTAGTGATCCGACTTAGAATCGTAACAGCTGACGGCACAGGCTACTAGCTTGGTTCGCCAACACACCTGTTCACCAGCTGCTAGGACAAAGGGCTGACTCGAACGCTAGAGAGCCTCAAGCCTTTTTTCTTCCAGACGGTGCAAAAAAGAAAAAAAAATAATAATGAAGAGAGTAATAAAAAGAAAAAAAAAGTAAAATAGAAAAGAGAATGAGAGAGAGAGAGAGAGAGAGAGAGAGAGAGAGAGAGAGGAAGGATTCTTTTGTATTGCAAAACTAATTTTCGAAGTTTCATTGATGATGCTTTTTTTTCGAGGATTTAACATTCTAGTGCCACACCTCGTTTTAAATTTAGTCCGTCACTGACGAAAACAATGGTACCGCTTTATATAGAGAAACTCGTTTATTAATCTTGACGATCTTATTCAGTCATTTATATTATTAAGTTTGTATGTGGTATGTGTGTTAAGTTGGCCAATAAATGATTTAGAAAGTTGTAATATATTTTATAACTTTAATAAATTTCTATAAATATTAACATATATGTTACTATGAAATTTCTATAGTATATTATATTTAATTGTTAATAAATAATATTTAAATAATATATTTATTACGTGTTATTATTAACATTTCTAGTATCATCTATGGCAAATATAAAAAAATTAAAATTGCATTATAATTTATTACTCAATCTC
>NW_015149024.1:0-79420 GCF_001465965.1 Polistes dominula | reverse complement strand
TATATATATGTATTCACGAGCGTGTATTAAAATTTTTCTAATCAGAAATTTTGAAATGAAAATTCGGTGATAGTGTGGTGACTGGAAAAGAAGATTTGTTAATAATAAAATATCAATTTTGAATGTTAGAGTTATATTATTAAAAGCCACGCCCACAGTTGTTGCTGAATTCTTCGAAACAATGAGTATAAGCAAAACGATTGGTATGACGTTGCTACTTGCTAACATATTTCTTTCTCTTTCTGTTGCACTTAGCTTGATCGAAGTCAAATATCGGGGGCGGCCGTTAGCTTTCAGTTGCACTCCGCATATACTCGATGAGATCATCGATCTTCTTGTAGAAGCTCACACAGAAAGAGAAAGAGAGAGAAAGAGAAAAAGAGAGAAAGAGAAAGAGAGAATTACGATATAATAAATTTGGTTGCTTACGAAAATCGTATCGTGTAATATAAGCAATAAATTTAAGTTGAAGTATTTCTTTGAAGGGGATCGAATTCGATGTTTCCTTTCAAAAAGTATACCTAAAACGTTTCATATCCGATAAATATAATCTATATTTGAATTACTGACTCAAATTTGTCATATTTTTTTTTTTTACAATTCAAGTATTTTAAACACAATTTCGATAACCCAACTAAATGATGAACGAATTATAAACAAATTCTAATTCAAAATAGATCTACAATTTTAATTATAAAAAAATAGTGTATTTTAAACCCAGGTACCTGAATCGAGATTTCATTATTAATAATAATAATAATATTAAATATGTAGAAAATTTATGTAAATATATAATATGTTTGTATTGCAACAATTGATTTATGATAAAATTCATATTTTCTTATAATGAAATAAAGATAGTATATAAATTTTGTATTAATTTAAATAATGCATAAAATCATTAATAATTATAAGTGATAAAAAAAATAGCATATAAAAATAAAAATTGTTGCATAATTTTTAATCTATTTTCTTTTTAATTTTTCCTATTCAATTATTCTTATCAAACGTCACCGTATAATATTTACAAAAGAAAAATTACATTGGATACTAAAATTCCACAAATTGATTTAACAAGGTGTCATCATATTTTCTAGCCAGTCTTGAGGTATCATTCATGATCGATACAAATAATTATAAAAATAATTATTAATTATTATTAAAAATCAAAATAGAGAGATTTTTCTATGGTTAGTTGTAAGACGCCAATTTTTCATCATCGTCGATGAAAAATAAACGAAAAGATGAAGAGAAAAGGATAGAGATATATTTGAACCTGCCATCAGCCTTTCTCACAGAAATATATAGACACACACGCATACACAGGCATACGGGTAGAAGTCAACCCGTCGGATGCATTCGACGAGGCTGTGTTTTTCGCAGTAGGACTGGTTCCTGAAGACGATGTCCTTGGTTGATGATACTCCCCGACGAGATTCACTCGGCTGTTTTACTACCAACTTTTCTCTGCTCTTCGTCTTTTAATAAATTCTTTTTCAAAATTCAGTCAAAAACAAAGTATAATAATCAAAATATTATACGAATGAAAAAAAAAAAAAACAAAACAAAAATAAAGAATATTGATTGAGAAAATAAATTTCAAAATTTATTATTATTATAATAATATTCAATTTTTATTTTACAATCAACACGCTATTTCGAAAATTCAATGATTTATAAATTATCATCAACTGAGCAATATTATTTCAAAAATATATAATATATATTTATTAATATATATAATATGTATTTTTAATATATTTATATATATGAAATATATAATTTCGTATTAACATAAAATGTATGTATAATATGTCAATTTTACGATTAGATATTTTTCATTATTCCCCCCTCCTTTTTTTTTGGTAAAAACTTCCTAGAAAAATATTTCCAAAAAAATCTTCCAATAATTTTCATAAAATCATTTTTCTACTTCTCCTTTTTCTTGTCATTTTGTACGTTAACGTGGTTATCTTTGGGGAAAAAAAAGATGACGAGTGAATAAGAAGAAGAAGAAAATGAAAATGTATAAAAAAAAAAAAGAAAGAAAAAGCAAACCGAAGAAGAAAGTAGTATACGACAAAATGTTATCATATTTTATCATAGACCGATAAGGTTAGTGAGAAAGTATAGGGTGATAATGGTGGGAATGAGGGGAAATGAGGGGGAGGGGAAGAGGTTGGGCATTTACCAAGTAGTGTAGTACCTATCAAAGCACGTGTGCGTTTATCTCCTCCTATTGGCGCCTCTCTCCTTTCATTCCGGCGCAATGTGCGCATCGAGGAGAGGCAACAGCAAAGTAAGAGTTCAACGACCGCGATTTATGTGATCTTGCGTGGCCTTGGAGGACAGGCCGGATGTTGCGAAGCTGACAAAGAATGAGAGAAAGAAAGAAAGAAAGAAAGAAAGAAAGAAGGAAAGAAAGAAATTAAATAAAGTAGAGAAAGTGTGAAAAGGAATACAACACACTCGTGATCGAAAAATAGTTCATGATTCAAGATTACTCGAAAGCAAGATTACGACGATGATCTATGATCTATGACTATGATCTGTGAAGATAAAAAAAAAGTGGAAGCGATGATTACCAAAAATTTATTATTCGTTATTCAGTAGTAAAGGAATAAGAAGAAGGATTAGAAATAAATTTGAAAAATGATGATATTAGAATGATGTGATTTATGATCTATCGTATGGAAAATCATAACAATTATTATTAAAAATTGATACATGATCATTGAGATGTTGTAAATGATGACAGTAATATTAAACAAATTTTTATGGCGAGATAACGATACGATAATGATGATCTATGATCTGTGATTTGAGAAAATCATAAGGATGATTTAAAAAAAAAGAAAAAGTTTTTTTTTATCTACAATGTTGTGATAGAAAGGATAAGAATTATGGAAAATAAGTTCGTGTTAAAAGATTAAATGAGAATGATGATATGTAATCTTGTGATATATAAATAATAAGGATAAGAAAAAATAAAATAAAAACTAAAATGACGTATGATTTATAATCTAGAAAATGTTACAACGATAATAAAAATAATAACGATTTACAATCTATGAAATAATAAATGATAGATATGAATCAAAAAAGAAAAAAAAAACAAAAAATTAAAAAATGATTTCTGTCATTTATTATGTAGGAAATACTAATGTCGAGATAAATCAAAACTTATCTATGAAGTATTGAAATAATAAAGATGAATGAAAAAGATGATCTATGATCGGGTGATCTAATTAACGATAAAAATGACTCAAAAGAAGAAATAGATTAAGGAATAAGATAAATGATAAAAAAGTATGACAAGAAAAGAAATTGTTAATAAAAACAAATTGTACAGGATAATATCATATCATGGATCATATTATGATGATATACGAATTATAAGAAATACTTTATGCACATACAAAAAGTACTAATTATACGCATGTAAATTTATATGATAAAAAAAAATCTATGCTGTTTCTAATATATTACATTAGATGTGGTGGAATCCATAAGTAAACTTTCCTTTATTTTTTTTTCTTCATTAAACATTTATTTTCATTTCATTAAATAACAAAATTATATTAATTTATAATTAATTCGCAATTTAACTGTATACAGGAAGTTACTTATGACTCGACCTAACAAATATATGTATTAAACATACATACGTACATAAATACATATATACGTAAAAAGATTGTTGTATGTAAAAAAAAAAGAATTAATGAGTAAACAATTAAGATTTCGAAAGAACCAGTTAAAGGAATTACAATCGCTTGAGACTTGTACTTCCTAGGGGGATTGTCTTCGAGACAACGCACAATGCGTTTTACGAGCTCAATATATCGAGCAACTTGCCTTTAATCGTCACAATTATATTCGAGAAGACGAAATAAACAAAATGATGAGAGAAAGATAGAGAGAGAGAAAGACAAAGTAAAAAAAAAAATTAAAAAAAGAGAGAGAGGAATAGTACGAAAAAAAGAAAGGGTTAGTCCGTTTGCTCCGTACAAGGAGTTACGAACCTGCACACGAAGAAGAAAATAAGATAGAGGAGATGAGAGAAGAAAAGAGAGAGAGAGAGAGAGAGAGAGAGAGAGAGAAGCATGAACAACAGACAATGAACAATCGTACATTGTTACGAGTTATAGCATTGTTACTCCACCATGCCCGGGGTCCTCGTGTTCACATAATTAGGCTGTAAACGTTTCGAGACAATCACTATTGTTTCTTCTCTCTCTCTCTCTCTCTCTTTCTTTCTTTTTATTTTTTTCGTTATCTTTTACCCCCTGCCGGATTAAAACCCCTTACTTCTTATTCTTCCTCCAGTACTTGTAATATATTATATTTAGATAAATGTGATACGTAATATGAATGTAATAATATTTCTAATCGCACATTTGTTTTTCTTTTCTTTTATTCATGTCAAATTTTTTAATTAATAAATCTAATTTATGAATTATTATTATTATTATTATTATTAGTATTCGGTAATTAATAATAATTTCATTGTCAAATGAATCACAGATTATTGGATAAAAGTATAATACGTAATATCACGTTCATAAGTTAGACGAAAGATGAATAGCAACTGTGTTATAATAATAATAATAATAATAATAATAATAATAATAATAATAATAATAATAATAAAAAAGACAAATTACAATTAACAATCTTTTAATCAATTCGGCCAAACAAATATTCGACTTTAAGCAAATTGTTGTATTTAAATTCTCTTCTAAAATTTGTAAATTATTAGTAACCTTTTTAATGAATTTCTATAATTATAATTTATTACAAAATGCATTATTTAAATTCGGATAATTTATCAAAATGATTGAAATTCTTTAACTATTATAAAAATAAAAACAATATAAATAAATACAAAATAAATACAAATTCAACGAGATGTTCTTCGTTACGATAAAAAAAAAATAAAAAAGAGAAGAAGACAGAGAGTAAAAGACAAAAAGAGAGAGAGAGAGAGAGAGAGAGAGAAAGAAGAGAAAGAAAGTCACAAATTCGTCCCTGAAGAGGTTAAAGATGTATTCCCAAGATATAAAGAAGGAAAAAAGAACAAGAGGAAGAGTAGGAGGAGGAGGATAAGGAGAAGGAGGATAAGGAGGAGGAGAAGAAGGAGGAGGACGATCAGAAGGAGAAAAGAGAAGGGGGAATACAAGAGAGAACGGTTGGTAGCCGTGACCTTGTCTGGTAGCCGACCCCACCGTGTGCCTTGGCGTCGTCCACACGCATCCTTGGCACCCCACTGTTAGCCGGTAAGAAGACTTAAGAAAAGAGGTAGAGAAGGAGGAGGAGGAGGTTGCTTGAGAACGTATAAAGAAATAGAAGAAGGGGAAGGGGTAGGAGTGGGGTAGAGAGTGGGTGAGGAGAAAAGTGAGTGGAAGGACACAACCGTGTGTGTCTTATGGGAGTAGACGATGTTCGTAGGAGTTGTGTGTGGTAGAACCTTTTTTAAAACAAGAATACAAATAAAAAAGAAAACAAATGGAGAAGAAGAAGAAGAAGGAGGAGGAGGAGGAGGAAGGGCTGGAAAGAAAAGGGCGAAGGGAAGAAACACAGAACAGGAACGCAGAGTCGTGCACACTACTCTCTTCTCGTCGTCCACTCTCTTCTCATTGTTACCTAATTTAATGAGCGAACGCTAAAGCACGTGTCTGTGAATACCCTAAAGCTCGTTAGCACGTTCATTGCCGTGAAATATCACGAATGCGCTTGTGAACACACGTTCTCTAAGCTTGTTCAAGGAAATGTTTTTTAAACTTGTTTCTAGTTATATGCTATTCCATTCAAAAGAACGATAGAATGATTATTCTACTAAATTAAACTTTGCCAAGATTTTTTATTAATATATATGAGAAAGAGAGATAGATAGATAATAGTTTAGTAGAATAATTTATTCAACATTCAATGAATTTGTTAATTTTCATTATTTTCAAATTCTGTGGTCTTTGAATTTTTCCTAATTATTTTTCTAACATTCTTGTAACAATTATTCGATCAGTGTACTATTTTTAATTATTTAAGTAGTAATTTGTCGTTGTTATATTTTTGTTTGTAATTTTGTTCAAAATTACATTTTTTATTTAGTTAAGAATGAGAAATTTTGATATTATTATTCTTTACAATGGGCTGCTTCAAATTTAGGATACTTTATTTGTTAAAATTATCATATTACCTATGAAATAAGATGAGAAATTTTAAAGAGAAAAATGGTAGAAAATTATAGGATTGTTGAATATTACATATGCAAAAAAGAAAAATATTGAACAAGATTAATATGAATTATATTCTTTTAAAATGATAAAAATACGAATTAAAATTTTTATATTAATAATATAGTTATATAAAAAATTCAAAGAGTCATGATTTTCCTGGAACGACATATTAGTTTTATTTTTTTATTGTTCTGACTTCGTACTTGACCGGAAAAAAAGAATATATTAAATAATCTTCGATTGAAACAAGACAATAAATTAAATACATAATACATTCGAGAGAGAGAGAGATTAAATAATCTTGAAAAAAAAAAGAAAAAGAGAAAACCTGATCAACTTTTTTTTTTAATAGCATTATACGGTTAAGAATATTATAATAATCTTATAGATTGATATCTCGTATGACGTATTAGAAAGTAGTAATAAAATAAGTACACATACAAGTTTTCTTTAATTGACACGAAGTTCAAGGATACCAATAATAAAATATCAAAGTAACCGAGAAGGATAGTAATCGTAGGAAAAAGAGAAATAAAAAAATAATAAAAAAAAAATTAAAAAACGATTACAAAAAGTTACGTACGCAAATTACAAAAAACAAGAAAAATAAAAAATAAAAATTATGAATAATCTAAAAGGTGAATCAAGATCTTCGAAGAAGGTGTATATAAGTCTTGAACGTAGCAATGCACAACAACTGCTGTACGTTTTACGATCAAGGACAACTGATCATCCAATCATTATCTCCCGTGACTGTACAACTTAGAAACTGGAATAACACTTTCTTGTCAGTTTCTCTATGGCAAATAGTAATTAGCTTGTTAGAAATAGACACGCGGAAGGACATTTATATACGCGTTCGCAAACAGGGGATTATACACACGCACGTAAACCCATAGATTAACGAATTATAATAGATAGTAAAAGAAGAAAAAACAAAAGAATTAAATATCACAAAACATCGATCATTCGATCAAGATCATAATCTATTAACAATTAAACAATAATTATTTGAATATAATTCATGCACACAAAAAAATGACGATAATTGCAACGATTACAATTATAGGATACGGAGAATTTTAATTAGAAAGAAAAAAAAAATCCATAACTAAACTCTAATACCCGCGACAAATTTTTATTATAAAAATCCTAAACGTTTCTATATATTACATATATAAAATATATAATAAATATATATATATATAATAAAATATATAATAGCAATAATAAAGCATAAATATAATAGCAATACATAGCATATATATGTATTGCTATTGTATGTATATATATATATATAAGACAACGAAATGATGTTAGAAAAATGAATAAAATTCCTTGCATCGTTGATGTGTATTCTTATTTGTTGTTTACTGAACAAAACCATGATAATGATAATGACGACAAAGACGACGGCGACGATGGCGACGACTAGGATGATGATGATGATGATAATGGTAAAGGAGAGGTAGAGAAAGAAGATGAAGGAAAGAGAAAAAGATGTAAAGAATGGAGACTCTCGACCTGCACGTCCGCAGGCCAACACAGTAAATGGTACCGCGGGTTTCATCGGAGTATATTATTAGCATCGTGTAAACGTGTCTGCTGGCCGTGAAACCAGTGAAAGTATTCCATGGACGTACACACACACACACACACATACCCACCTATACCTCTGATGGTATACGACTAACATATACATGCTAAAAGAATTCACGCAGGTATAGAAAAGTACACATGTGTGTACGTATTTTATACGTGTATTTGTTGTACGTTAAACTTTGCAGAGATGACGAGACTTCAATTTTTTTTCTTTTTAATTTTTTATTTTCTTCTTCCTTCGGGATGACCATCACAGACAGGAAGAGAGAGAAAGAGATATAACATATGTGCAAATATGTGTATGTGTGAGTGCATATGTGTAAAGACTCGCCCAGATCTGGGCCTTTATCCTCTTTGTCTGGAACTTCCAAGCAAATGTGGGCCCTTCTGGTTCCTGTTAACAGTATAAGAGAAAGACAGTGGTATAGGGGGAGAGACAGGGCAGGGGGATGGTGGGAAGACGAGGAAGAAGATGCGAAAACTATCCCTCCTATGTTCTTTCCCTTTCTTTCTCTCTTATTTGCCCTCGAGGGGGATGGGAAGGGAGACGAAACTCTTAACTCTTTCCAGTCTACGTTTCCAATCTTCTTCTCTAATTTAGTCCGCATTTTTAAATTTTTTATTTTTCTTTTTCCTTCTTCTTCTTCTTGTTATTATTATTATTATTTTTTTTTTTTTATATATACCTTTTAATATATCATCTTCCCTTATCTCGAGAAACGATTAATTTCTTCCACGTAAATTGGTTTGCCGGTTTTTGAAACCCTAACGAAAATTTTATGTTGATTTCTTTTTTTCTTCTACTTCTACGTGTTTTTATTATTTTATTTTTTTATGGTAGTCAAAATTTGACGACGGATAATTTATTAGAAACATTTGGTTTTTAATAAAATACATAAGATGTCTAAATATGATTTGGATTGTGAAAATCTTTTTTACTTCTTGTAATATTATTCGCAATCACGTTGCAAAGTAGTTTTATTCGATAATTAATAATTATTGATAGGATGAAATTTTTTAATTTAAAGATTAATTACTAGTTTCAATATAAAAGATGTGATTTGTTTCATTTTTGTTGTTGTTAATTTTTTTTAAGGGAGCAAGGTGGATACAAATTTAATGAAAATTATAAGAAATTTTGATACATGCGTGAGAATATGTGTATTCATATATATATATATATATTTGTTTATTTGAATACTATGGTTTTTTTCCACTAGTAGTAATAATATCCGAGTGATGTTAGTCGATCGACATTCTTGTAACGTTTTCTTATGGTAATGCAACATTTCGCCTCTCCTCGAAAATTACGAGATCGCCGTGCCCCCATTCGCCGATTTCGGCATTCGAGCACATCTTCTCTTGGGGGAGGGTAAAACGTCAGAGGGGAAGACTAACTTTCACGAATTCGAAAGAGTTACGTAGACCATAATAACCATGATCTTTTATGAATTCTTTATGTATATATATAAAAAATGTCCCATCTTCCTCTACAAAAAAATCTAACAGTAAAATAACAATAACAATAAAATACTCAAATAAAATATCTAACAATAATATTCTGTTTTTAATTTTGTACGATAAATAATCTAATTACTTTTTATTTTTGATTTTATAGATTGACGTCTATAAAAATATCTTCTTTGTGTGTGTATAAAATGTATAATATAAATTATAATATTAACATAAAATAAAATTATAATATAAAATAATATAATAAAAAAAAAAATAATAATATAATATAAGTTTATGTATAAAGCAATTGTTGAACAAATTTATTCTACATAATTATTCATAATTATATTTTATCTTTATAATTTTATGATACGCAAAATTATCCCATAAAAATTAACACGTAAAATGTCGTCCTTAAAGATAAAACATTTTGTATGCTTAATCATCGATCGCGTGAACTAAAAAGTTTAACGAGAAAAAATCGTCGAAAAAAGAAAAAAGAAAGAAAAGAAGGATAAGTATAAGGAGAAAAGAGGTTTGACGTTAATCCTTGAAGGATAAAGGTGTAACCCCGTAGGAGAAAAGACCCATTCGAAGGAGAAAAGCGATTTCGCGTGAGTGCCTTCGACGATTTTTCATTTTTGCTTCTCGAGAGAAGGTTGCAAAAAGAAAAAAAATAGAAAAAGAAAAAGAAGATGAAGAAAAAAGAATCGAAAAGAAAATTTCGCAGAGTTTGCGTGTCTTTCTTTCTCTCTCTCTCTCTCTCTCTCTCTCTCTCTCTCTCTCTCTCTCTTCATTTTTCTTTCTCCAATTTTTTTTCCATTTTTTATATGACAGGTAAGAAAGGAGTTGAAAAAAGTTGTTTGTAAAAAAAAAAGAAAAGAAAAAGAAAAATAAGAAAAATATAGAATAAAAATGTTGTACAAAATTATGTTGTATAAAGGGTGTCCTGAATTAAATTTTTTTCTCTCTAAATTTCGTTAACATTTCGATGTAATTTTAATCATGCATCTTTGAAATAATTTCTATCAATGACGATTAAAGTATACCATACTTTTTTATTCTAATTTTAGTTTTTAAATAATTTGTCAATTATATTTATAGTGTTTCTTTTTTTTCGTTACAATGATTTTAGGGTTTCCTTTTCATATCTGATTATTGTAATAAAATTAACTGCTTATAGATTAATGTTTAGAAAATATTTTGTCAGTTAAACACAAAGGAGATATCCAATATCAAAAGAAGAAATATATCTTGGTAAAAGAGAACTTTAAAACCAAAATAGAAGAAAAAAGGGAATGACATTTTAAAGAACATGTATAAATCCCTTCGAAAAGGTCTAACTTTTGTTAAAGGGTCTTTTTATTCCAGGAAAAAGGACCGTCTGTCAGTACATTTAAATTTTGTTTTTAAAAACCATTCCCAAGCGTTTTATTCCACGAATTCCTCCAGTATTATTCATTACTTTTGAGAAAAAAAATTAGGCACATTTTTCTTCGACGAATTTTATTTCCATTAAATAAAAAAAAAAAAAAAAAAAAAAAAACCAAACAAAAAATACAATAAATAACCCAACTCATTTAAAACACGTACACGTACAAATTTTTGATTATTTTTTTAAAAGAATTTCACAGCCTTAACTAAAAAAAAAGAAATTAACAAACGCGCGTGCAAAGAGATTAAAAATATGTTTCCGTAGGAATTTTTACCGATTAACAAAAAAAAAAAAAGATTTAAAAAACGTGTGTATGTGTATGTAAAAACTTGGAAATATTTTTGTATCTTTTTTTTTTTCGAATAGAATTGAATTGAATTTTATTATAAAAAAAATTAATATAAATATATGTGCACGAAAATTTGAGATATATTTTTTAAACGACATTGACAATTTTAAAATAATGAACATATGTATGTGTGTATGTGTGTTATTTAATTCTTGAAAAGATTGAGAATAAGAAAAAGACACGGTTATATCAGTAAGGACACACGCTTAGCAACCTGGTTTATAAATTCCGACATATGTAGAAGTACTAGTCAGCAAGTTTTGTGATTCGTGATGCTTTAAACGTGTCTCGTAATGCATATCTTTACTTTCTGTGTATGTGTGTGTGTGTGTGTGTGTATGTTTTTGTATAATTTTTTTTATCTCTCTCTCTTTTCTTCTCTTTATCTTTTTACCTTTTCATCTCATCTTTATACAGTGAGAAATCTTTTCGATATGGTAGCCATCACCCTCCTCCCCCATCGTCGAGTATGATGGTGTGTATCATCTTTTTAAAACCTTTTTCTACTCTTTTCTTTTTTTTTCTTTTTATTTTATCAACGTACAAATTAACACGTGTATATTTTATTCGTAATATGTTTTGTATCACAAATATATAAATTTGTACGTGTGTGGGTGTGCCAGAAAGTGCAATATTTTTTTTCATAAATGAAATACCTTTTATATATATATATATATATGTATCTATTTCTTTCTCAATTTTTTTTTTCTTCAAATCACGTTTGAAAAACGATATCATTGATTCTTATTCTTACAAGGAATACACTCGAGTGTCTTACTCAATTTACGATAATTCGTTTATTTGCTTAAACAAAATACAATGATACCACCTTGTCCGTTATATTCTTTATTTTTTTATTTATTATATCGTTCTTTCTTCTTTTCTTCCTCTTTTGATTTTATTAAGAAATAAAAGAAAAAAATTAATAAAAAGTATTCGATGATAAAGTAATAACCTTTGATTTTTAATCAAGTTATATGAAAAAATATTGAATGTTTGAGTCGTGTATTACAATTGATATGATTCTTATCGCTAATGTAGATAATAGATAATAAAGTTTACGTATTATTGGGGTCTCTAACCGATAACAACCCTTTTTCTTTTTCTTTGATGCATACTAGTAGTTATTACAAATTTTAAGAATTTTATGATTTTATTAACTGCATTTCAAAAAGTCACTTATTTAATTATCACCGAATAATATATTTTTAATAACATATTATTTTCATTAATAATTATATCTAATTTATCTTTTTTTTATCCTGACAAAATGTGGGATGTTATTCTTGCTATAAATTAATAATATATAAATAAAATCTATTGAATTTTTCATAAATAATTACGAAATATATTAGAGAATGAAATTTTTGATTTAAATAAAAGTTCTACCTAATATAATTGTTATAAAATTTAGTCATGCATTAAAAATAATTATGTATCAATCGTAATAAATAAAATTAATCAAATATACAAACTTTTTGTTAATCATACATATACAAAATTTAAAAAACATTGTATAACCAATATCTAATTTAATTAATCACAAATATTAACATAATATATTTTCTTACAAATAAAATCAATTCAATACAAATTTCAATAATTTCAATATTCAAATATTTTCTATTTCAATATTCAACATTCAAATATAATTTCAATAATAAAAATAGTTTCGCAACCCTCCAAAAAAAACCCAAAAAAGGTTAAATGCTAAATCTGTCATTGAGTTAACTGCGAACGATATATATAAACAATACAAATAATAAAATGAGTGATAGAACGAGAGAGAAATCGGAGAAGACGGGTAAGGAGGAGGGTTTCGTCCGTGTAATTCGTAAAGTGTTGTAATAATTGAGCACACGGCAAAAGAGGTGTGTGGCAACGAGAGTCGCGCAAGTTTCACAAATAGGTCAGCGAGCACAGCAGTAAGAGTGGTTAAAGTAAGAAAGAAAGAAGTATACAACACATAAGTGTATATATATATAACACACAAGTATAAAATACAAACGTTCGACGAAAGCTCCCTTCTTCTTCGAATAACATTTGGTAATATATTTATTGTCGATTACGAAAAAAAAAAATTAACTTTTACCCTAACTACCCCTCCCTTTCCGACCATTCCTCTCTTCCTCCTATTCTTTTTTATTCTCCGTCCTTCTAGTTTTCTCCTTTTCTTTTTTCTGCCCTTGCAACGTGCTTTTTTATAATATTATATTTTTGAACGGTCGTATTAGATTTTTTCCCTCTAAAAAATCACGTTTATTCTACCGATTTATAAATATATAATAATAATAATAATAATAATAATAATAATAATAATAATAATTAGATTAAATAGACTAATAGACTAAATTAGACTATGATGACTAAATTCTAGCAGGTTTTTTTTCTTTTCTTTTTTTCTTTTATGTATATTATTTGTAGAATATAACTTTTAGGTGGACTTAAAATTGTTTGATAAGTATAAATTTCTTTTCTTCGATTAATAAATTAATATTGAAGAGATGATTTCATTTTTTTTTTTTTGGTATATATTAACGAGAAAATCAAAAGTTATAATAGTTTATCTAATGGTAAATAAATGTATTAAAAATTACAAGTTAATTTTTCTTTTGATGGTTAATATGTTTTAATTTAAAGTTATTTTTTTTTTGTTCTTTCTTTTTCTTTTTCATATAAATATTATCATGAAATATTTATTTATAAATTGGTCAAAGAATTTATCTGTTCAATTTCTTTATCTATGACAAATATTTAAAATACCATTAAAACGTAGCGCGCATGGTGCTCAAGCTTGTCGTGAACGTGATTTTTGTGAAAATGGTTGGTTGGTTGATTGGTTGGTTGGTTGGAAGGAAGGGGACGGGGAAAAAAATAAAGATATCTTTCTCAATTGCACCAACCACTTTTGACTTTATCGATCTTCAAGAGATTACGTAAAGGCCGATAAAAAAAGAAAAAAAGGAAACATGAAACCGGAGAAAAAACGGGCCTACGTGCGACTCATATTCAAAGGCTTTCCATCGTCCTTTTTACATATGTATATGTATATATATGATATGTATAAATGTTTATATATGTATGGGCTTGAACTGGCGCACATGAAAACTTCGAGTTTGCCCTTCGTTTTAACGAGTTCTAGATTTTAACTCAAAGTCGAGAAAGCGTTTCTTCATATATACATTCATATATAAATATATACATCAGTGTGTGTGTGTGCGTGTGTGTGTTCGATAAAAATAGTGCAAAAAAGAAATAAATTAGAAAAAAATAATATTCTTTTTTCTTTTAAATTATTTTATTTTTTTATTTTTTCAATAAATAAGATTGAAAAGACGTTATATTATTTTGTTGTAAATAAATTGGAATTCAAAAAATACAATTATCTACAATTTGTATTTTATTTTATTTTTTCTTTGTAACTATGAAAATGATGTAGGACACAAAAATTGCGAAAAAAAAAAAATAAATAGAAAAAATCGAATAACAAAAATAAATAAAAAGCAAATGTGTTTTATTCAGAGTATTGGTACGACAAAAATGAAAACAATTCGTATACCGATCACGTTTAACCAACCATTCGTGTACGCGAGCACCCGAATTAGGCAGGGTTATGTGTTGTTCTACATTTACAAATTGAAATTTGGTATCACGTAGTAAAGGACTGTAAGTTTATATTATCTGATAACTCGTATAACTATCTTTTAAATCAAATTAAAAATTCAATGATTAATTTACAATGATAAAATATGAATACGATGTAAAGGATTTTCTTGATAAGAATAAACCAAATGCATTTTGCCAATGACACTTGCAACTTGCATATGAAGAAAACCAAAAAAAAGTATGAGATGACCTAAAACGAATCCATAAAAAAAAAAGAAAATAACAATACAAAAAGAGAGAAGAAATAAAATGAAAGCAAATTTATAAATGGAACAAACGTTTTCGTTTCTTCAAGTCACAAAGCGATTGTATTTAAATTTCTCGAGAAATTATCGAGGCTTAGAAAGGTTTAGTTTATTGAGTGGGTGGTCCTAAAAAACGAAGGAAAAGAAGAAGAAGAAGATGAGGAGGATGAGGAAAAGAAGAGAAGAAACAAGAGGCAGAAGGAGGTGAAAGGTTTGAATGGATTTGGAGAAAAGGGGGCGGGGGCGAGGGCGGGGTTGTGGTGGTTCGAAATCTCATTTGTAATACAGAATTTCCATTCTCCCGTTCCATTATGTTCTCTCAACTTGAAAGATAATTTAGTATAATCCCTTAATTAATCGACAAATTATGATTGAACCAAAAAAAAAACAAAAAAAGAAATTTAAAAGAAAGGAAAAAGAAAAAGAACAAAAAAAAATATATATATAGCGTAACCAACAATCAAATTTTTAAAGAAACTTTTATAATCGTTATGGGGATCATGTTGTAAATTGATCTTGATTCGCGTGTAATATTAATTTCTTTATAGAAATAAAAGCGTATTGCACGGAGAGTATGTATTTACGATACATCAGCTTTAATGTATCCTAATAATACGCATCGATCTTACATCGTATTATCGTTGAAATATGAACACACAACATGGGTTTTTTTAATAATTTTTTTTTTATATTTTTCGAAAGTTCCAAAAAGAAATTTGTAATATGGCACGTTTTCAAGGATACAATTTGGGCTCGTTAGAAGTTAACTTTATGAGAGAGGATATTCTTCATGGAATATATATTTGTGTGTGTGTGTGTGTGTTGAGGAAGTTGATTAAACATGCAACGAGAATCACATAAATGTTTATTTTCAAAAATCAATAACAAAAGGAAGAAAAATAAGAACAAAATTAAAAGAAAAAAGCTCCAAAAAAAAAGAATACGGTAAAAAGCAAAAAAAAGGAGAGGGTGGGAAGGGGTAGGGTAGGGTGATAGAAGAAAAACGCATTTACCCGTGGAACGTTAATTAAATTAGAAGGACCACTAGAATTTCTCTTCGGGGTGTCGTGCAATTAACGCTCTGTTCGAGGATCATAAAAGTGAGAAAGAGAAAGAGAAAGAGAAAGAGAAAGAGAAAGAGAAAGAGAAAGAGAAAGAGAAAGAGTAAGAGAAAGAGAAAGAGAAGAGAATAGGAGAACGTAGAGTTAGGTAGGTAGGTAGGTAGATGGTGGTAGGCCGACTTTAATTAACCAAACAGTGTGGCAGGGAAACACGATGAATATTTTATTTTCTTACACGGTTATATGTGGGACATTGTGTCAGGGAGTTACGCGTAATAGTAGTTAATAACTCAACTTCTAAACCGCCTACTCTAAACGTCTGCTTTTATTTATCGATTACCTTTTCTTAACTAGGAACACGAAAGTGAGAAAGAGAGAGAGAGGGGGTAAAGTTAAAAATATTTAGTTTTTGAAAAAAAAATGAAATCATAATGGATGAATAATCTCTACGATGAAGTTAGTTTGTCTATACGATTTGTGTGTATGTGTGTGTGTGATTGTTTAAAATTTATTGATTTTAAAATGAAAACAATTTAACAGATGTAATTGTTTAAACGATGTAAAAAAGTTTATCGTTGAAAATTATATGCGTATCTATGGTGTGAATAGTCAATGATTTTTTTTGTCAATTAATATTAAAGATATAGATAATTTTAATTATAAGGGAATTTTCGTTAATGTTTTTCTAATGATTTTTTGATTTTTTTTTTTTTTTTTAATATTAGTATTTCATATTAAAATTTTATATATCTTTGATTGTGGATTAGTCAATGATTTTTGATTATGTAATAAAATGTATTTTAAAATATAGCGTATTTTTGGTTGTAATTAGTCAATGATTTGTTTACATAATAAAACGTTTTTTTAGAAGTTCATGTGTCTATGGTGCGATTAGTCAATGATTTTACTCTATAGTTAAAATATTTAAAAATATTTAATGTGTCTACAGTATGATTAGTAAATGAATGA
Source organism: Polistes dominula (assembly GCF_001465965.1). The sequence goes on along the minus strand of NW_015149024.1, from coordinate 62,399 downwards.
AACGAAAGTGATTTTGTCTCATTCATAAAAGCGATCATTGATAAATTCTTCGTAGATTCGTATCGAAAAATTCAATTGATCCAATTGATTCCAAAATTCGTCTTATTCATAGACACGTTCATTGACTGATCACTTATTCGTAGACACGTATCGAAAAATCATTGACGAAACTTTTTTCATAGACTCCAATAATTTTTTATTTCTATTTTTTTTTCTCTTTTTTATGATAATTAAACACACATACACAAGAAAAGAATAAATTTTAAAGAAAGAAATAAAAAAATAATATATATAAATCAGAATATTAAACATATATTTAAAAAATATAATTTCTATCGATTAATTCTAATTACTATTCAATAATAATTCAAAAATTCAATAAAAAAATAAATTGAAATAGCGATAGTAAGCACATCTCACGCATTAATTAAAAACTGCAATGAAGCATGAAAGGAAAAACGAAGAAAAAAAAAATAAAAAAAAAAATAAAAAAAAAAAAGAAAATTAAAGCAAGAAAGAAGAAAATGATCGAATGAAAGAAAAAGAATAATAATAAGAAAAACTGAATGGGGAAATGGGTAGTTGTTACTGATCTGGTGCGTTCCCTGTGGTGTATAATGTCGTTGGCATCATTTTGCTGTTCAATCTCTCTCTCTCTTTCTCTCCTTTTTTATTCCTCTTTAATTCTAGTTTCTATGATGACGACACGATTTAGAAGAACGTGCTCTAGAGACTTGATTCTAAAAGCCAAATAATCACGTCCCCTTTTACTTCTACTTTGCTATTTTCACGCGTATTTTAAAATGTAAACGATTCAAACTCACCCAAGTTTATTTCGATTAACAAATCCTAAACATTTCTAACTTTATTTCGTTCATATATATATACACACATATTTTTTTTCCCAAATATAAATTAATTTGATCTTTTTTTTTTTAAATATTATTTGGAATTTAATTTTCCTGATTAATTTTAATTATTAATTTCTTATGATTTTTTATTCACGTTTATGAACGATCCCAAAACATGATGATGATAATGATAATAATGATGACACACTTACAATTAGTGTTTCCTTATATTTCTTTTTTTTTTTTTTTAGTTTTTAATATAAAAAAATTAATTTCTCTCTTTCTTTTTCTTTCTGTTGCATTTTTTTCTCTGTGTATACCTGTGTGTGTGTGTGTTGTTTGTGTGCAAAAAAAAATATATCATTTTCTAATTACTATTATAGTATATTTGTTTTTCTTCTATCTAAAGGAAAGTAATAGTCGACGATAATAAATCGGATAAATATAATAAAAAATAGAAAATAAAAAATAAAAAAAATATATATATTTAAAGCGTGCTCCAAAAAATGAATCACACGGGATTGATTGATGATTAGAATTGAAAAAACGTACGCTCGTTTAGCTCTCTGAACGGTTAGCTGTCTGTACCTCGTGTCTTCATTTTTGCTCGCTACGAAACGGTCCAGTCTGAAAGAAAAAAATAGAAGAGGAGTCATTCTCCACGTCTTTTTCTTAACACAAACCTACACAATACAAATTTTCTTAATTTTTTTTTTTTTTTATATGTTTTTTCTTCTTCTTTATTTTTTCAACGTAAAATAATTCCTTCCCCGCCCCCAAATAGAAATGTTATCTAACCGAACCATTTATCAATCTAATCAAACTAATCTAAACTATCTAATGTAAGACCTAAACTAAAATAACACAAAATTTTATTCAATATTCTTATTTTATACTCGACTAACTAAATAACAAATTTCTCATTCTCATTCTATACTAAAATAATACAAAATTTCATTCAATATTTTCATTCTATATTCAATCGTGCAAATTATTTGTGATTCCCATTGAAAGAAACAGATATAAAAAAAAAAAAAAAATAAAACAAAAAGAAAACAGAATAAATAAAAGAGAGAAAATTATTATAAGATAAAAGAAAACAAAAAATAATCTTAATTCGTAAGTACGAATATAAAATACGATCTCGTGAAGGTTCGGATAAAGCCAATGACGTCATAATTAAAGGAAGAGAGATAAGGAACACATTTTCTACGAGGTTTACAGTAAGCGATTAGAGTAACAGAACAGGATGTTTTAAAGTGTGTCATCGAAACTAAAATGACTTTTGAATGAATATACGACTAAACGTTATACTAGTTCAACTAAATAAAACAACACGAGTTGATATTACTTACAATTAATTCTATTTCTACTGTAAAACATGTATTATTATTATTATGATAATAATTATAATAATGACAACTATATAATCGTACAAAATAAAATAAGATTTTATTTACCATTTTTACTGCAAATATATATATATATATATATATATATATATGAAAAAATTTTCGAAAGATGGAAATAGAAATAAAGAAAAAAAAACGAGAAAGAAAGAGAAAGATAAAATGAAAGAGAATGAGAGAGAAAGAAAGAGAGCCAGAGAGATGAACGTATCTAAGAACAAAGGTTATTCTCGTTTGGAATTTAAAAAGCAAACTGCCAAGCCCTACGAAATTAAAGTAGGCCAGTTATCGTCCAAGTACTTACTTCCTTTAAGGACCACACCATGAACAAATATAGAAAGTAGTTAAAATATAAAATAGAAAGAAAGAAAGAGAAGAAAAGAGAACTCTTGAATAAATTCGAGTATATGTATTTTTTGTTTTTGAATATTATGTGTTAAGGAAAATTTGTATAAAGATTGATTAAATGTTATTAACACTATATTGGAATATTATATATTTATAAATCGTGTAGAATATCGTGTAGAAATAAAAAAAAAAAGTTAGAATAGTTATAATATTAAATATTAAGTAAATTTAATTTCAAATATTTCGACACTTCTGTAATTGGGCATTTGAAATAATATATTATTTTGTTCTTCATTATTTTCTGAATATATATATATATATATATATGAAATGAAGATAATTACGATTGGGGAATAGAAAATTCGAAATATTTATATAAAATATTATTCACAAATTCCGTATAGTTTTTTATACTTTCTAATAAGTGAGTTTGCATTGAAAGAGTTTAGTTTTTTAATTAATTTTTCTGTTTTTTTTTCTTCTTTTAAATGAACGGTGGTAAATTGTTACTAGGGTTTTTTTTTCTCTCTTTCTCTCTCTTTTCTGTTGGAGTTATCGTCATCGTCGAAAATGGATGTTGAAAGTCGCCGAATATTGTCGTATTCATATATGGGTATTAGCATATATCCAGGAAACGCGTGACACGAATACAAGCTATACCTCTCTTATTTTTCTTTTTTTCTTCTCCCTTTCAAATATATAAATATATATTTTTTATTATATTTCATCTCTTTGAAAAAAAATAAATAAATAAATAAATAAATCTTTTTCTTAAAATGCGACTACGAAGGATGATAAAATAAATTCGATGAATTACGACAAATGTTTAAAATGTTTTATTATTTCTCGTACGAATTTTATTAATTTTTATTATTAAAAAATATGATTGCTAAATGAGTTCGTACAAATTTAATACTTAGTTTAGTTCGTTTTTGTAGTTAAGTGTCATAGCGTGTAAACGCAAGTATTATAGTTGGAAGGAAACGTAAGAAAGGAAACGAATGTTTGCTCCGTAATTTCCGTCCTTTCACTTCTAATCGTCATGACGATTTTAAAGATTTCAAAGAAAGAGAAAGATTTAATATAAAGATATATATATAATATGCATTTTCACTAGGCACTCATTATTATTGAATAAAAATGTAAGAATAATAAAAAAAAAAGATAATGTTATACTTCCAATACGCTAAAAAATAATAAAATTAACAAAATAATATTAGAAAATAATCGTTTATTTATAATAATAATAATAATAATAATAATAATAATAATAATAATAATAATAATAAAATTGTTCTTATTTTTCTCTTTCTCTTTCTCTCTATCGTAGTTATTTTATTTTATTTTGCAATAAACCATCTAAATGCAAACACGCAAATTTCGAATTAAAAATTTATTAGAAATTTTTATATTAAATAAAAATTACCTTCACACACGCACACAAAATATAATCAATCAAATTGTCATCTATATATATTTTAAAAATTCCAACAATACAACAAACAGAAATAAATCTAATTACATCGTAGTATAAAAAACAATTCACGAAAAATCTTCTTTAGTCGGACGATAAATATTTTATTACTTATCAAAACGAAATAAAATAAAAAAAAAGAACATTACAGAACGCTGACGAATAAACAAAATAAATTGCATTCAAAACAATATAAAAAAATAAAAAATTAAAACAAATAATTTTCCAAAGAATGGAAAAATAAGTACATATATATATGAAAAAGAGAAAAAAAATGAAAAAAAGAAAGAAAAAAAATGAAAGATAGCAAATTATCTCTAAATATTTTCGTTAGACGTTGAACCTGACTTTTTGAAATAAATAAATGTTTTCTCTCTAACGTTCTCGATAAACTCGACTCATAAACGAGACAGCACGTGTGCGGATAGCGTACACATCTATTATTATCACTTTAAGTCTCCAACTTGGCCAAGAGAAAGAGGGAATAATATATCTCTCTCTTTTCCTCGCTTTTACTCTTCTCTCTCTCTCTCTTTTCCTCTCTTTCCACTCTTCTCTCTTACAACACACATACACATACTCTTCCTATAAATATATATATATCTTTCTCTATCATAGATCTCGTCAGTACTCTAACTCATCCATCGAGCCATTTGGTTTCCGGCGCAGTTTCTCTCAACGTTTATCGTACACGCATATGTTCCCTACTTTTAGTATCACATCGATGCCCATTGTTGTTATGTTATTAAACACGGTTATGCGTTGGTGGTGGGTATGTTCAAAGAAAAGAAAATGATAACGTTTTAAGATAAAAGGAATAAGAAATATGTTACGTCGTGTTCATCAACACACGTTAAAGAGTATTTGAAATATATATGTGTATAACATATAAGATGGTAATAGACATATATTTATATATGTGTATTAACATGAAAGATCGGAAATTGAATAACGTCGCTTGTTGTGTATGTTCAAAATATTAATTTAAAAGTATAAACTCCCAAATATTCGGTCATTTTTGGTACCAATGTATTTGGTATATGTTGACAAACGAACATGTGAATCTTGACATTCTCCAATTTTGATCCTTAACACATACACATATGGTAACAAATATATATATATATTATATGAAGGAAGTTGGTAAGTTTCTTTCAAAACTATTTCACAAGAACCCCCATCCCACCTCCCTGTAACACACAAATTTATGTTAACAACTCTGAGAAATCTAGATTAATAAGAATCATATTATTTCGAATGTTATTAATGAATATCCTTTCTCTTTTAATAATAACAAAGATATATTATTAAAAATATAATATAAATTTCAACAGTTACGTTCTAATAAAACTATATGATATTTGATGTTTTTGTTAATCCTTTTGAAGCACGTAACATAAAAAAGAAAAAAGAAAAAATTAAATTTTTTATTATAAAGTAAAAAACTCGAATAATCCCAACGTGTACATTTACGCATCAAAAAAAAAAAGGTAGCGATACTTTTAATACCGTTCTACTTCACAAAGTTAAAAACGATGTATTAAATAAAAGTATATATATATATACTTTATAGAGATAGATAAAAGTGTGATATGAGATAATAATTAAATAGAATTAAATATCATATATACGTAAACATGGATATTAACAAGGACATGTGTTACATGAGATATATGTTAACGAATATATTCGATGTATATGGAAATATTTGAAAGAAAAGGAAAGTAACGAAAGTGAATTTCAATGTTTTCCCTCCAAAACGAATACGGGGTGTCATTGATCTCTGATTTTCTATTTACAATATATTCTTCTCTTTCTCTCTATCTCTCTCTCGTTTTCTCTCTCTCTCTCCCTCTCTCTCTCTCTCTCTGTCTTTCTCTATCACGGAAAATAACGATCGACGCACGATCGGAGCAAGCCTCGCCCCAAGCGAAACGATCGATCCCCCCGACGACGACGACGGCGTCGTCGTTGCGATCGAAAAAGGGGTTGGTTGTGTTTCCTTTTACTCATATACCACATATATAAAAAAAAAAAAAAAAAAGAAAACAAAAAAAAATTGAGAGAAAAAAAGAAAAAACATATAGGCATATACAGATACGGATTACACGTCATTTTATATGCAATATATACACGAGAAAAAGAAAGAAACGAATGCAAGGGGGTTGAATCGTACGTTAATTTCAACGAAAGAGAGAGAGAGAGAGAGAAAGAGAGATATATCTAATGTTGTGTGTGTGTGTACACAATATATATATTGTTCTTTCCTTTCTTTCTTTTAATATTTAATCGAAACACACGATTTATTTATTAGTATTAATACAATTTAATTTGTTGTTACTATCGTTACGACGTATTTCCGACGAGATTCTCCAAAAAGAAAAAAAACATTTAATTTTTATATTGTATGTGTGTGTGTGTATTTTTTTCTTTTAAATAAAATTGCACAAAATTGCACGAACACTCTTGTTGATCAATTTTCCATATAAATTAATATACAAATATACGTATGTTTTATGTATGATGTAAGTTTGTGTGTGTATATGCGTACGTGCGTGTCGCGTGTCTAGTACGTGCGTGTATGTTTCTCTCTCTTTCTTTCGAAACCGTGTAGGAATAAAATGCGGAAAAAAAATTCAAGAACAATAAACAACACATGAAAGATGACACAACGCGCGATGAGTTTTTAACATTTTCTCTTTATATTTTTTGTTCTTTTTCCTTCTGGTTTTTTATTTATTTTTTTCTTTCTTTCTTTACCAAGAGATGATGAAGAAGAAAACTTACGTTCGTCGAGCCTTCACCGCCCAATCCATATTTCGTTGCACAACGTATTCCACAAACGTGACACAACGATGCCTCTCGTGTTGCTGCTTTTATTCTTCCTTCTCTTTTTATTATTATTATTATTATTATTATTATTATTATTATTATTATTATTATTATAATTACTGCTACTACTATTATTATTATTTCTTCCTGTCGTAGTGCTCTTCGTCTTTTTTATTAATATTATCAATTTTGTTAATCTTATTTCTTCTTCTTTTTCTTCTTCTTTATGAAATAAGAAAACGTTAAAAGAAAAGAAACAAAAAATATTGCACACTGTCGGAAACACCGTAAGCACACCACTGTTCCTTCCGTTAAGATTCTATCTACTGTATATCCTCATTTATTTATTTATTTATTTACTTATTTAATTATTTGTTTATTATGATTATTATGATTATTATTATTACTATTAATTATCCAAGTGAAAGTCTTTCTTCTTCTTCGTCCTCTTCTTCTTCTAATTACACGTATTGGTACAATATATATATACATACGATGTATATTTTATGCTTTTTTTTTTTCACTACCAGTTAACTAACGCGTGAATTTCAAAACTAATACATCACCGTTATTTATTATTTTCTTTTTTTATATATTTTATATAATTCTTGTGGAATTGGAGGTAGCAATGGAGTACGTGTTACGATAGTTTTAGAAGATTGGAGGATAAGACGAGATGAAAAACTTATAAAGAGTAAAAGAAAAAAAAAAAGGACAGCAGCACAAGTTTAAAAAATGAAAGAAAGAACAACGACGGAACGAGAGACCTAAACGGAAGAACAAACGGTCGCTGTACTGACCAGGAGGAGACTGACAGCGTGTGGCGTGCGCGCTTACTCTGACGCGCATCGAGCGCCGCCCCGTGACGAATAGCAAACACGAATGCTTCCGAACTCAACCGAATATAATTGCCAGTAGTGGGGGTCACGTAAAGCACAGTACGCGGTACAGTCCCGTAGCGACCACTTCGTATGCCCTTTTCCATGATACTAATGAACCCTAAATTTATACATTGACGTAGAAGAAAATATTTTCTCTTCTTGTTTTTCATTACATAATATTACATTACATGATATAATCGATTATTATTATTATTATATGATTAATAAGAATAATTAATAAACTCGAAAAATGATTTTTGTCTTATCATAGGAAGAGCAATAATTTTTAAAAATTTGAATGTAGATTAAAATAAAAAATTTACATTTGTTTTCTGTTGATATATTATTTGAATATATGATGCTTTTGGTAATAACAAACGAATGTTGGGTGAAATTGTTAGAGATTGTAAAGAGTATGTTACGCCAATGTAAGCCAACGTTATCGTCGGCTTTGCTGCCGAAATATTTATTCGAGGGGACTGTACGATGATGGAGAAAGATAGATTGATATACGAGAGAGTGAGAGAAAGAGAGAGAGGGAAATCAGAAAGGGATTCGAGGGTTCTCCCTTGGTTGCAGTCGCCGTTTCACGTAGAGAGAGAAAGAGAAAGAGAGAAAAAGAGAGTAAGAGAGACCCCCTTCCAAAATTCAAGCGGTCGGTCGACGAATTAAGCCTGTAAAAATATACGTGCCTGCACATAGTATCGATATACATTACATATATACTATGTATATATATATATATGTATATATGTAGATAAAGAAAGATAGATTGATGGATAGATGAAGAGAGATAGAGAGGAAGAATGAAACGTTTTATGCGCCATGGAAAAATTGTCCCCAGCTTTTCGACGACGAACTTTTTAACTGAGAATCGATCGATGAACCCCGTTTGCCCGCCTATTAAATTTTCTGCATCGTTTTGACCTTGGAAACACGTGGAAATAAAAGAACTGAAAGAGAAAGAGAGAAAGAGAAAGAGAGAGAGAGAGAGAGAGAGAGAGAGAGAAAATGTTAGTTAATGGAAAAAAGAAATAAATAAAACTAAATTGAAGTACAGGGAACGCCAATGTTCTCTTTTTTTATTGTTCATTGTCCCCGGTTTTCTTTTTTTTTTCTTTTTTTATGGGTATCACGATGGGAAGATCGATAGAACGAAGAAGAGATTCATTTGGATAAAAGAGAATGAGTTAGAGAAAGAGAGTACAGAGAAACCCCATAGCCTCTTCCCTTGGATCTGATATTAGAGGATACAGGGTGTAGTGGGGTTCTTTCGAGGATCCCTTCCAGTACCAGCTGTTCTTTCGTTGAGTCAGCCTGCCAAAAGTATGGCTGAATTTGCACAGCCATTTTATATAACTCTCGATAACGTATTACGAATATTCTTCGTCTCTTTTGATTTTCATTTTTTGTCTTTTTTTTTTTTTTAAATTGATGATTTATATTTAAGAAAAAAAATATTTCACAACAATCGTGGGGAATATAAAAAATAATTACACGTGTAAAATATTTTATTATACCTCTCGAAAAAAAAGGATATTTTTATTACATTATGTAACGCGATTAAAGTAAAGAAAAAAAGAAAAGAAAAGAAAAGCAAAAAAAAAGAAACAGAAAAAACCATATATATATATATATATATAAATATACACGATAGTTCGATAAATGTTAAAATATTATAAAACAATCCACTGTTATTTCGAAAATGAATTATACCGAGAGAATGTTTCAAGGCTGAAAGAACTTCGAGATGATATTTTGTAGTGTTTTTATTTACTCGTTCAATGTAACTTCGGAATAAGCCAGGTAAAAGGAAATCATTGAGTATCTCTCGATGGTGACGACGAAACGAAACGAAATGATAAATGTCTATCTGTGATGGTAGAGATCGGTAAAAGGGAAAGGTGAAAGGACTGCGAAACATGACGATATGTCATTTGAGAGAAGGGTTCAAGCAGATTCTTAGCTAAATCTCTTAATATGTTTGTCATTTAAATATTCTCAACCATACGCACACGAAGCAATACACGTGTGAAACGTATATATGACTGACATGAGTACAAAAAATGCAAAAAACGTATATGCACTTAGAAACACGTGCATGATTCATGAACTAACGCTAGTGTACAAAATTAATAAGATTTGTTTCAATCGTAAGTATTAAATCATCGAACTTTGAATAAGTTACGAGATATAGTATGAATTTTGTGTAGAATAGAAGACAACTCTCTCTCAGTAGCACAAAGCAAGATATTAAGTTGAAAGAGAGAGAGAGAGAGAGAGAGAGAGAGAGGGGGGGAGAGTGAGAATGATGCAGAATATATCAAGGACCGTCTCGTCTGTTTGGAACGGAGGACTCGAGAGCAGGTATTTAACCTCGGTGGCAGCTCGTCGGATGTCGACAAAGAGAGGGGTGATACCAGGCCCACCTGAATCCCTGACCTGAGATTCGAAGTGGATCTCACATGAAAGAGAGACAAAGAGAGAGCGAGAGAGGGAGAGAGAGAGAGAATATTTTCGCACTAGCTCTCTATCTGGCCTTTCGTCTACCTGCCCGCATGCTTTTCCATAATGTGTCTGGGACTGAACAATGGCTAACAACATATGAACCTTTAAAATTCAATGTGTATGTATATGCGCTTGTGTATACAAATTTGTTGTGTATATGTGCGTTGCTAAAAAAAAGTTTTTAATTTATATCATATATCATATATATGTATATGTTGATAATTATTTTGATATACGATGTTCTGTATATATTTGTGTGTGTAGATTTATATGGAAATGTTTAATTATATGTTAAATATTGAAGATAATCTAAATGTTAGTTTCCGCGAATTATGCATTAAGTTTTCTTAACATTTGTAAGAATTCAAGATAGAACCATGGAATTTCGAGGCAAACTCAAACCCCCGGAACGAAGAACTCGTCCATGTAGAAATGAGAAAGAGAATATGAAAGAAGGAAGAACGGAAGAAGGAGTTGAAGTGAAAGAAGGATAAGGATAAAGAGAAAGATGATGATGAAGAAGAAAAAGAAGAAGAAGAAGGAAGGTCATTCTCAAAGCGTGTTGCTATGTCGAGCAAGAGTATTGTATGCAGATCATACTATTCATTGTATATGCAATTAGAAATAGGAGAATCAGTGAATTATCAATGGAATCGTTTCAAATAATTTATCATCTCTAATTTTTTTTAATAATAATAATAATTATTAGGAAAAAGTTTATAATGCTTATGCATAGGTGAACAAAATATTCTAACCTATTGTAATACCTTTTGAAAATAAATTATAATGATTCGATATATTATTATTATTATTATTATTATTATTATTATTATCAATAACATTAATATTATATTTTGTAATTATTTCAGAAGTTAAGATAGATAGATAGAAATATATAACATTTTATTAAAAAATATTCTGTAATATTATTTACAAATTTTTACATAATTATTCATACTTACACATACTATATATTATTGTTATTCTTATTCCTATTACTACAAAAAAAAAATAAAAACTACAGTAGTTAAGAATCAGTGTATATTATATTTTTTTATTTTTTTAAATAAAAATATTAAAGTAAAAATGAAAAAAAAAGATATTGAATAAAACGAGAGTACGGTTATGTGTACCACAATGAAAAAAAAGTAAAAGAAAGAAAGAAAAAAAACAAACAGCTACATATCCAGCTGCCGTTAGTAAGGATCAGCAGAAAACCGTTGTAAGAACCAATAGAAATTCATTAGATTTCATACAAAAATAACCTCCTTCCTTCCCCTCTGTCCTTTGAATTTATTTTCAAAAACTTACTTAAGTACCGTTTCTTTTTATCGATAGTAAAAGAAGAAGAAGAAGGAAAAAGGTGGGAAAAAAAAGGAAAGGAAAAAGAGGTAATAAAAAAGAAAAAAAAAATAATTGTTTATCAAAGTATAGAAGGCTGTGCATCGATTCGATTCATTGGAGGAAAAGGAAGAAGGACACGCGAGGAATGACGACGAGTCTTTGTGCTCAGGTTCACTCCACCTCCTCCTCCTCCTCCTCCTCTTCCTCCTCCTCTTCCTCCTCCTTTTCCTCCTCCACCTTTCCTCTCCTCCACTTTTTCAAGAATACACACACACACACACACACACACACACACACACACACACATACATATATATATATATTTGCTGGTAGGAAGTAAGAGGAAGAAGGATAAAGAGAAGGAAGGTAAGTTCTCCAACAAGATAGAAAAAGAGAGATAGAAAGGAAGGTAGAGGAGTTGGAGGAGTTAGAGGAGGAAGAGAAGGTGGTGGAAGGGAAGGGGGAGGGAAGGGGGGAGGAAAAGAGGAGGATGCTGGGGATGTGAAGTGAATGTCAGCTCGAAGGTCGGCTTTTGTCAGAAGCAATGAGAATGAGAGAGATAGATAAATGTACTGAGAAAAAGAGAGAGAAAGAGAGAGAAATTCTCAGCACGAATGGCTTCTCACAGATTATCTCTCTCTTTCTGTCTGTCTGCATGTCTGTCTGTCTGTTTCTCCCTCTCTCTCTCTCTCTCTCTCTCATCCTTGTTGGATATACTAGCCACCTAGATCCATTTATACGTTGAACGTATATTGTTGCCTGGCTTCGATAGATAGTGTAACAACGTGGAGAATGACGAGAGGATAATGACCAGAGAGGAGACCTCTGATCATTGAAACCAAAACGTTACTCTCTGTGACTCTCTTGACAAACTACGAATAAGAGGAAGAGAGAGAGAGAGAGGAGTCAAGAGATCATTCCTAATATGGTACAAATTGTCGACGATTAAAGTACGATGAGCTCCAAGAAGTTCCTTTTACAATCTTGAAACTTTCTAATCGTTTGTCTTAGGTTGTGTCCCTTTTAAAAAAGATCTATTGTTTGAATTTACTTTGCTTTATTTTGCTTTTTCTTTTTTTTTTCGAAATAATTATTGTAATTTTGAAATTTGAATCGGAGTAGAACGATTTTTATTAATCCAATCGTTATCACGTTTTATTTAGTTACTATATTTAGTTACTTTGATAATAAATAAACTGTAATTATATTTATTAGTTGGTTTGTGTTATTAAAGAGATTTATTGTTTTAGATGTACTTACTTAATTTTTCTTTTTTGTTTCAAAGAATTATTAGGGTTTTAAAATTTGAATCCATAGGATAAGAGGATTTATAAGCAATTTTTATTAATCAAATTATTGGATGTCCAATATTAAACTTTATTGTGTTTAATAAAACGTTAATTTAACTTGGATTTTGATCTTCAAAGAAGTCTATGATTTGAGAGATTTTATATCTTTTTGCAAATAATAGAATTCATATAAAAATTTTGGAATGCCTTATTTAGAAAGAAGAATGAGGAATATTTTCTTAATTGCAATCCCTTTATTTTCTATATATACTTTTTGCTATACTTCTCCGTGTTATTAAAAGTCACGTTTTTTAATGTTAAACAAACCAAGATTTTATCTCGAGTCGTTTATTTTAAAGATCTAACCATTGTTATAGAGATTCTTTTACCAAAAAGCACCTGCATAATATAAACTAAGGATCTCTCAGATTTGTTGTCAAGATTTGAAGTATTTTCGGGACACTATCTACTTCAAATAAACCGAGACTTAATCTTTTGTAGTCGTTTAGAAAAAGAAAGGAAAGAAAAGAAAAGAAAAATGATTTATCTCGTTTGAAATTCTTTTTCCCTAAAGTATACTTAACGTTTAACATAAGAATCAATAAAAGAAATCAATTTGATTTTTCAGATTCTAACAAGGGATACTTTTGGAAGAATATACACGGTTATCGGTTTCAGATTTTCAAGTGACTTATTAGTTGATAAATATATTTGAAATAAAAATTAAAAGTAAACAAATTATATAATAATACTAACAATAATACTATTTCTTAAAATAAATATGCGCAGTTATACGACAAAGAATTTTCTTCAAAATTTGTAGTGTTACATTTTACATTGTGTATAAAATTTTATATACTTTATACGCGAGTTTAAATTATTTGTAAATATAAATCGAATAGGAAGAATATATCGAGATCTTGCGAATCGAACAGGACGACAAATTGCATCCTAACAGAGTCCATTGTCGTATTTATGAAACACGTTATTAATGTTACCTCGTAGTAACAGCACGACACACATACAGGAAACACATATACGAGCTCATACATGTGAGCACGTTGAGAGAATACGAATATACTCGTTGTCAAGAACGAAAGGGAATGAAATACTGCGATCAAGATTCGTTTCTGTTGGAGTGTAGATAACACGTGTGTCGTTAGAGAAAGAAAAAGCAAGAGAAAATAAGAAAATAAGAAAATAAGAGAAATAAAGAGAGAAACAATGTGACCCACACAGCATTTGTGGAGATAGGAAAAACTATCTCTTTCTCTTACTATCTAATAAAAGGTGTAGAAGATCAAATCACCAGATACACGAATTGGATATTTTTTTGTTTTGTACTTTTTTTTCTTTATTTCTAACATAAGACAATTACGATCGTGAGAAACGTGATTCTATAAATCAACCAATACACTTTTTATACAATTAAGCGAATTGTTTAAATAATAATAATCATAATGAATTATTTTCGAAGAAAGCAAAGAAAGATTATGAACATAATTTACAATGTTTGAGAAACTAATTGTGTTAATTTTTATCAGGATTTTTCTTTTTTTTAAATAATACATTTTTTAGAATTACATTTTCATTATATATATATATATATATCTGTTCGAATATAAAATAGAATAAAAGATAAATGTAAAAGTAGTATCAGACTAACTATTAAAATGCTCTCTCTATCCTCATTCGTACTTTGTAAAACTAACCGAAATGAAACTCTTGACTTCTTTCGGTCTCTCTGTGTTACAAGTTTTCAAAGGATTTCACTGTTTCTTCCTGGAAAACGAGAATTCCTATTGAAGATGTAAAAGAATAATATTAAAAAAAAAAAAAGAAAGAAAGTCAAAAAAAAATGCCTCAGAATAAAGGGCAAAAAAAAAGATAGACATTTTCTTTCTCGAAAACAAAAAGTTACTCCATTTTCTTTGAATTTTATTTTTCTTTTAATTTAATTTATTTCTTTGAATTATATATATATATATATATATATATATATATATAAACAAAACCAAACTAGGTATGAAGAAAGCGAAATGATATTACAATTTAAAAAATAAATTACATGCAATTAAATTAAAATTATAAAATAAAATATTAAAAAAGGAAAATAAGAAAAAGAAAAAAAGCAAAACAGAATAAAAGTGGTTTCGTGCAAAAGAAAATCTAGAATATAAAGTAATAGAAGTAGAAAAAGATGTGAATAAGAATAAGAATAAGAATAAGAATAAGAATAAGAATAAGGAAAATAATAAAAGAAAAGAGAAGTGGAAAAGCTTCTGAGGTGAATGTTCACTATGAAACGTTTCACTGAAGGCGACGGAGCCTCTAATTTTAATAATTGGATGTGGCCTTTTCATGTACTCGTATACACACATGTTCACACACACACAAAACCACATACATATATATATATATACACTAAAGGGTTTTATTCTTTGAGAAACAAACTCTCCAGGTATGCAACTGCATTATTTCGCACCTGTCCACCCTTCGTCCTTTACCTTTTTCATATCTTCTTATCCATTTTTTATTCGCGTATGACTTAATATATATTAGACCTTTTTCTACCTTACTCTTCGGATACCCAGGTAAACAAAAAATAATTAAAAAAAAAAAACTTAGAGGAATACATTGTATACCCTATACCCTATACCCTCATTATCCTACTTCTTATTTTCTTTTTTTTTTCCCCACACACATTTGTCTTTCTTTCTTTCTTTTTTATATTTCAAGAATTTGCGACATTCTGAATAAGGAAAAAAAGAAAAGAAAATTCACTTTTTGTGTACGTCATCCATAATATTATTAACATCATTGATTTACCATTGCACAAGTTTTATGTTTGTTTTATCGTATATATGTCATGATATTCTAATGTCTCGGGTACAATATTTAATCCTCTTTCTTCCTCCTTTATCCCCACAATCTTCTCATTGATAGAACACAAAACGGTAGTCAACGTATTTATATTAAATTGTTGTATAAAACTTTCTTTTTTATTCCTCGCTGATTCCGTTAAAAAAGAAATTGTTGGCTATAAGAATTAGGGAAAGAAAAAAAAAAGTTATAAGGGACTTCTTTCATTGAAAAGATGAGAAAAATAAGGGAATAAGAGAAAATGTACGATACAATCGAAAGATGACACAAACGTATGTTTAGGTTTATCTATTTTGGGATGACGCAGGTAGAAGATAACCCAAAAAAGGGCGTTTCATTCTTCCATTGCAGGTATATAAGGTATCTTTCATTCAGGTATACGTATGTCGTGTTGCCCTTTAAAAAAAAGTTTTTTCATTTCTTTTCTTTTTAACGACGCTCGACTTCCGTCCGATGACTCACAAGAGCTTGGGAAATAATATCTGATCATTTTGGTACACGTGTGATGCGTGTGTACAGGTGTGAGTATATGTGTGTGTACAGGTAAGTTTTGTGTGTGTGCACGCGTGTGTGTGATATTCACTTTCTGCTAGCTTTCTTTTTCTTTTTTTTTTTTTAAACTAAATGATTTTGGTACAAAACTGGATACGGGTCCTAAAAAACTTTCAGGTAAGGACATTCTTTTGACGTTGATCGTGAATCTACCACGATCGGTCATTTTGACCGTTCTCTATATGAAGTATTTCCACGAGGGTCCTAAAAAAGGGGCCCCAAAAATTCCTCTATGATTTAGGACAAGAAAAAAATAATATCCTTTCTACGGTCGACACATATCTTTTGATGTTTTTAGTTTTGAAATTTAATGAAAAAAAGAAACGACAGATAATCGAGCAAAATTTTACGTACAAAATTAATAATTAAATTTTACAATCATCTATAGTATATATATTAATACAATTCTGTTATATATCTTTTTTTTTATTTCTATGCATAAATAATATTAATAAAAATTTCGAAATAGAAGAAAATTAAATTCCCTTAAATCGTATTGGATGATATGTTGTTTCTATTTCAGCAGCTGAATTTTAAAATAAAAACTGTTAGTTCTGTTAAAAGTCTTTCAACCATTAGCAAATAGAAAATGTTATCGATAGTTCGTACAAAAATGACCTTCTTTCCTTGAAACCTTTCAATTTACAAAATCTTGTTCATTCTCATACTCCACTCCTCCTTAAGATTTCTTTCTATCTTTTCTATTTCTTCTGTCATGCATTCTTCTTGTACGTTTTTTCTTTCAACAGTTTCTTTTACAAAAATTGTTTACTGTATGGACAGGGTGGTTTTCTGTTGAAATTCTCACGTTTTATGCTCACCAACGAAAAATGGAAAGGTTTCCTTCTTCTTCTTCTTCTTCTTCGGTATGGATCCTTCGGAAGGATCCTGTTTCAAACGTGAGTCACTCATTAAAAAAAAATGTTCCAACGAAGAAAATATACGAGATAAGTTAAAAAAAAAAGTTAGGAAAAAAAGAAAAGGAAACGAATGAAAAAAAAAAATTTAACGGGAAGTGTGTGTTTATCGTAAACGAGCAGTAAACGTTAACTAAGGGGCTCTGACTTTTTTTCTTACGAAAAGAAACGGAATCTTAACGAGTATTAATAATTATTAAAAAAATAAGTTAATTGTTTTGTAAGATAACAAATAAAAATAAAAAATGAAGAAAAAGTAAACAAAGGAGCTTTCATCGTCAAAAATACATCGAATGCAAATTGGGGAGGATGAAATTTTATTCCCTAAGGGATTTTTAGTGTTTTTTTTTTTTTTTACACACAAACGTGATCTTAACAAGTATAAATATAACTTCTATTAGTTAGAAATAATGTTAATAAAATAATTTAACAGCGATTATTTTGTAAGACGAGAAATAAAATAAAATAAAATTACAAAACTCGAAAGGGGAAATGATGTGACTTTTAATTTTTATTAACTCAAGTTTTAGTCATAAAATAAATAAAAAATCTAAAGTATATCTACTATATCATAAATGAATGTTCGATTAAAAATTTTCATTAAATCCATATCAATGAAGAAATAAACAATAAAAAACATTGATAAGATTGGAAACACTAATTGTTACATTAAAGGAATAAACAAAAAAATTTTTCTTCAATACCAGTAAGCACCCATCAAAATCCCAATTGTAAAATATATATATATATATATATCATCGTAATAAATAAGAAATAAAAGATAGCAATTGTTCGGTCTCATATACCTTATGGGAAATGAATGGAAGAATATGTTTCCATAGATGGTTGGGATCAAACGGAAAAATATTTTTTTTTCCTTAAAATTCAGTCAATGACCCGATCAAGCGATGGTCAGATGAAATAAGAGAGAAAGAGAGAAAGAAAGAAACTGAGAGAGAAAGAGAGAGAGGGCAAGATAAAGAAGCACTTTGTGGATGTTCGTGTCGTCGGCAGGAAACGCAGCTGGTCTCTCGATTGGCCAGCTGTTGATGGAAGGTTTAGGTATGTTGAACGTCGATCCACGGTCGTGAGAAAAGGACGGGAATGGTCCGTTTTGTAACCAGCACTCGCATCTTTCAACTTGTCGGGGAAGACCTTCAAGGATATACACTCTTTCCTTTCATCTTTAATATCCTATATTTAATCTTTCATTATATTTCGATTATTTTTATTTAATTTATTTACAATCTATTTTTTGCTAAAAATCTTAAGGAATTGATATTTAAATATGTAAATTTAATTATATCACATTAGTATAATTTATTTTATTTATTTATTAATATATCCTATTTTTGCACGAAATTTTCAGAATTAATATTATATAATATTATATAACATTTTAAATTAATTACATCATATTATTATAATTTATTTTATTTATTTATTAATAACTCCCTTTTTTATGACCGATATTAACTACCTACAAAATCATATACAAAGTTATTTATACTGTTATTTCAATTATTACAAAATTATAATACTTGTAATATAAATTAAATTCACAAAAACACAAAAATGTAACGACTCGAATTTACTTTGATCTAAAAAACAAAAATCAAATGAATGAATTTAAATTACAAAAAAGAAAAATGATTATTCAAACATATATCAAAATGAATTAAATAATAACAAAGATAGATACTATCGTTGACATAATTTACGACAAGTTATTAAATAAAAAATATTAATTAAGATTGATGGTTTATAATAAAAATCTTATTTTGAGTTAGCTAGCATGGTTAACTGGCTGTCTGGCTGGGTGGCTGGCTGGTTAGTTGGCAACGAGCAAAACTCGAATTTCTTTTTCTAAAACCTACCACAACTCAAGCTTAGAATTTGAAAGAAACGCGTTTCATTCGAAAGCCTCGAGCTGGACGGACGTTATGAATAATTCCTATTGAGTAACGTACGGCCCTCGATTGTGCAGTTTCTATTTCATCTACCTATTACATACACACATACAAACATACACACACGTATACATAAAACATCCATACAGAGACATTAACACTCATATATATATATATATATATTTTTTTTTTTCGGTTAGGACCTTTTAACTTCCTCTTGGTAATAGATGATTGTTATGGTGGAAGGGGGGAAGCGGGTAGGAGGAAGAGGAGGAGGAATATTTTTAACGCGATGGGAAAACTTTCTCATTCAATGATCTTATCTTTTGCGAAAAAAAAATTTCATCTTAAACAAATCGTTTTGCAAGTTCGTCATGATAAAATAAAAAGAACGAAGAAGAAGAAGAAGAAGAAAAAGGGAGAGAGAGAAGATTTTTCAAGGAGAGTTGAGTTTCGTAGAACTCTGTTCTCTCTAACGCACGTGATTATCACCGGGTGTCCAGCACTTAGTCGTTTAACCCATTAGAGAGAGTTTACTTATGTAAATGCGACCTTAAAACGAGTAACGAAAGAGAAATATTCAAGAGAAGATAAAAAGAGATAAAGGTTTCAAAAGGATGGATTTATAATACAAATATTAATTATTTCTTTTAACGAATAAACGAATTCAAATTATATCGTTACTATAGGATACAAATTTATAAAACAATTACAAAATATATGAGTAAATTATTTATATCTACATAATTGATCTTGAATTTTATATAATGTGTATAATAACAATATTAATGATATTTATTAAAAAATAAACAAAAAGGAATCGTCATTAATTTAAATATAATCGGATAGTTTTTTAAAACGTGATCAAAAATAAAAACCTTAAATCTGTGCTTTAATCAAAAATAAGAATTATACTATTTTATCTGATAAAAAAAATAAAGAAATACAAAATTAAGGAAAATAAAACCAACATCGAATTCGATGGTACATTAATGCCTAATCGTAATAGAAAGAACAAAAAAATCTTATTTAAAAACAAATATTACGAATAAGAAAAATTTGTAATAATAATTAATAATATTATATCCGAGTAAGATGAGATCGTACATATACACTTGTCTCAACTATCTACGATAGATGCTTCAGCACACGAATGCAAAACTCCACGGGAAGGTTTACTTATGTAAATGCATCCTTTAAAGTGGTAGCCCGACTAAAGGAGTGGCTTACACATACGAGATAGGGTTTGCTTGAATGTGTGTTCCTTCAAGAAAATACGTTGGGTTACCATAATTCCTTTTCTTAAACGAACGAACCAACGAAGAAACGAACATTTCAGCTAGCAAGCAAGTTGGCAAGCAAGCTAACAAACTTGCCTACACGCACACACACACATAATATGCTTTTTCTTCTCTGTCTGTCTCTCTCTCTCTCTCTCTTTCTTACTCATTGATTTTTTTTTATTTTTCCTTTCTTCCTTTTCTTTTTCTCTCTTTTTCTCCTTCTTATCTATCCTCGTTGCACGTTAACGACTGATTACAAGTAGCCGCTTTAACATCGTTCATAAATCTTTCTTACAATGTCGAGGCGTTAAAGACTCGATAGATCTAGCAACGAACACAACGTTATTTTACCTACCAACCTAAGTTCCCCCCCTCCCCTTATTTTCTATTCTATCTGATATTTTCATTGATTTATCTTATCTACGTGCTCCTGTATTATACTGTGTATTAAATCATTTTTATATATACATTATATATATATATGTATATAAGAATATATTATATGTCCCAATATGTGTTTGATAGAAATTTTTAATAAATTCCACAAATGTTTCATATTTTATATCACGTTGTTCGATAATAGTTTACATTCGTTTTATTATACCTATAGTTTTGGTTTTTTTTCTTTTTTTCTTTCTAATAACAATCCTGATAATGGTTAATATTCATGTTTAATGTTTATATTTTAATGATCATACTTAATGTAAATATTCAATAATCATGTTGTTCACGTTTAATGCATGTACCTATAATGATCATGGTTAATGTGTTCATATTTAATGTTTTTACTTAATGATCACACTTTAATGTTCATGTTAAATGTTAAACGTTTGATGTTCATATTTAATACCGCACATTAAGTGTACATACTTGATGAAAGATTTTTCCGTCAAATTTGTTTTTATTTTTTATTTTTTTATTTTATTACATTAAAACAATTATAAAAGTTTAACTTCTCCAATTAAAAATTGATTATTATTATTATTAACGATTATGCGTGGAAAAGGTTTCGATCTACATTTGATCAACAGAAAAACACGATCGAATCGAATTGCATTCTCGATTTAAATCGAATTACTTTTCAACCCGAGATAACTATGAAACTAAACCAAAAAAAAGGAATGACGGTGGGGGAGGGGGAAATAAAATAAAAAATAAAAAAAATAAAAAAGAAATAGCATACAAACTTATATACCGTTAATTGCCTATAACTTTCCCGATTAAAGAGTAAGAAAGAAAAAGTAACAGAATGAGTGTGTGTGTGTGTGTGTGTGTGAGAGAGAGAGAGAGAGAAAGAAAGGGAGAGAATACAGGTGTTTACCTTTTTCTCTATCTGTCTCTTTCTTTCTTATATTCATTGAACGAGTGATCAGCGTGTAATCAAATAGCCGTGGCCGCTGTTTCGAGTTTATACCGTCGTCTAGAAAGGCTTGAAAGTCTCGAAACCAAAGAGTCTTTTTCTTTCTCTCTCTCTCTTTCTCTCTCTTTCTGTCTTTTAAGTACCTTTCGTCTACCTTCGAGTACTCGAAACTCACCTCAACTTCGCTATTTCCATCGTGCATTATCTTTCACATAGATCAACAAGTATGCGTGTATTACAGGATCGTTAGAAGAAACAAACAAAAAACACCATGTAAAAACGTAAGCATTAATTATCACTTAATTATCTGTCGATTAATAATTATATAAAAAAAAGAATAATAAAGAGAGAAAGAGATATATATATATATAAGAAAAGAATTGAATAGACAATATTTTAGCACGAATAATTTACATTTATCTTTTCGATGAATATATGAATATATTGTTATTAATTAATATATATTATCAACAATTTGTCATTCGTGTTAAAAAAAAGAACAATTGTTATAATTATTACGACAAATCTCGTAAATATTTGTACGAATATTTTCGTTGTATTTTAGACACTTCGTATCAGAGACGAAGAAATATTGAAAATTTTTTCAAAATTTTATTACATCAATTCCCCCCCCCCTCCTGCCCACTTTTTTTTTCTTCGAGTTATTCTTCTCATATGTTATACATTTGTGTCCAGGTGTTAGTTGTGTGTGTATAAGTGAGAGGAGAAGTTAGAGTTGTATAGTTTGAAGCTCCCCTTTTTAGGTGAACGTTAACGTATATACGTGCCAATGATCGTGCATAGCTTGTTCCTTACACCTGGACACTTTACATGTAAACTATACGAGAGAAACAGAGAGAGAGATAGAGAATGTTAAAGGAAAGTGCACGTTGGTAAGTTGCATAGTCGAATAATAGAATAATAAGATCACTGTAGAAATAATATTCTTAAGATTATGATACGTGTATATGTATATATTTATTTGTGAATACGTGTGAGAAAGTATATACGTATTTGTGTGTGTGCTTGAGAGAAAAAAGGAGAGAGAGAGGGAGACTGTGTGTTTGTATTCATTTTAAAGAAGAAGAATAATAAGAATAAGAAGAAAATAGTTCATTAGAATGGTAAAAGAGAGTGAAAGAAAAAGATATAAAGATAGTTATGAGTCTTGACGATCGGTTACAGTAAATTGCTAGGTACTCATTAGCTTGTAAGATTAGATGAGACACGTGACAAGATAGGGTAACGAATGTGTCACCTGACATGTCATTTTTTAAATAGATTTTCCTTTTGCACCCTAATAACACGTTTTTCTGTTCTAAATGTATCGAGTTTGTATAGGTAAAAATGCTTTATCTCCTTTTTTTTTTGTTACTTCTTCTTTATGTTGTTTCTTTTTCTTTTTTAGATAATGAGTGCACAGAGTTGTTGGAAAATAGAGAGATAAGTTTATCTCTTTCTGTGTTAATTATGAATGATCAGGAGTAATGAGGTTTGATTTAATTCGACTTGTCACGAATGTAAAAACGAATTTAGATTAAAATAAATTATTAGGTTAACAAATTTTTGTCGAGAATGGGATTGAAAATCGTTAAATGGAAAATATATAACATTTATCCAACGAATTTAATTTTATGGACTGACTAATGGAATGGAGAATGATTTAATCGAAGAAATCCATCAACTAAAGTTGATATACGCGTAATATGACCTTTTATTTTTTTCCCCTATGGGACATAAAGAAAAAAAGAAGTTACAAGAAAATATTGAAAAAGAAGAAAGTTAAAAAACGGGAATGTAACGAAAGTAGAAAAAAAAAAGAAAATTATATAAAAATTTATCTAACTGACTTACAGTGATAGAGAAATTAGTTTAAAACTCTTAAATAATAACTAGGTAGGTGCATAATAACTTACAATTTGGTTCGTTATTCACACGAGGAGGGAATAAAAAAAAAATATAAGAAAATACTAAAAATGAAGGAAGTTACGAAAAGAAAAATGTAACGAGCCTATAAAATGTTACATAAAAATTTATCTAACTGGCTTAGAGCAAATGGAGACATTAGTTTATAACAACGCCTAATTAAAAAACAAGTGGATATCAATTCACACCGTCTTTTTCTTATGTTTTTACTACTTAGAAAATTAAAAAAAGAAAAACTTACTATTGGAAAAAAAAAATTAAAGAAAAAAAAATGAAGAATTAAATACTAACAAAAATATACGATCAAATATTATTTATCTATCCACACTGATATGATAGTTCATAAAAAGAAAATATAAAAAACAAACAAACGAACAAACAAACAAAAAACGAAAAAAAGGGGGAAGTAAAGGAATAAATCCTAAACGAACCTGAAGGAAACTGGTTTGAAGGCCGTATATGAAAGTCTCGATAACTCGATCAGCGTGTTAGGATTACGTCCAAAGTTCGGCCCAGGAGAATGTTGGAGCTGTCGCGTACCACGCGTCGTCGTCTAGTTCGCTATGAAGTTTCGTAAGTACCGAGAGCCCAAAGGGAATGTTAGAGAAATACATTAAAAAAAAAAAAAAAAAAAAAAATACAAATCCAAGAAAAAGTAAAAGAAAAGAAAGAAAGAGTATAAAAAAGAAAAAAAATGTATATATATAAAGAACCACAGAACACAAGAGAATGAAAGAGAGATAGAGATAGATAAATAGATAGATAGAAATAAAGAGAAAGAAAGAGAGAGAGAGAGAGAGAGAGAGAGAGACAGATATAAGTTGGATCGTGAACGGAGATAAAGAGAACCCCGAGTTAGTCGCGTGCCAATATCGCTTCCGCGTTTTGTACCGTTATTAAGTGCAACTCCTTGCACTGTAGTATCAAGAGAAACGCGCATTGCGTGAGCGCAAACGAATGAAAAGAAATAGCAAACGGGAGAAAAAGGAGGAGGAGGAAGAGAAGGAGGAGGAGAAGGAGGAAGAGGAGGAGGAGGAGGAGGAGGAGGAAAGGGTCCCACAACGTGTTAGCTATCGGGACCGGTCTGTTCATAATTCCTTTTCTGTTTGACGCGTATCCTGAATTTAGTTGTCTCCAATACTTGATCGATAATATTATACCAATACACACAATACTCCTACTGTTACTTTATTTCTCGTAAACTATGTTATCCTGTGGAATAAATATGATAACGTTTATTACGATTTGTTTATTTTGTAAGTGGTTTAGGTCTATATTTTTTAAATGAGATATCTCACGTAATTTTTGATTAATTTAATTATTAAAAAACGCAAGTAGCTTTTATTTTTTAATTTGGGAAGAATATTTTCACCAATCCTAACCCTTTTGACAGGTAAATGCAAGGTAAAAAAGGAGAAATGAATGATAAACTAATAGTATTAAATAATATAAGTAAGGAACAAATATTGATTATAATATTTACGTTAATATAAAATTCTAAATGTATGCGTTCTATCAGAAAATATTATCATTTTCTAAACACTTAAAAACTTACATAATCGATTTTATCTATCTAAAAACTTCCTAGTAAATTATCTTTTGATTAATTAAGACTTCAAGATTCCTTAAGAGCGTTGTACTATCGTTTAATGTAATCGATTGCTAGAGGCATTATCCGAGTCTCTCAAACTTTCACTACTTGTGAATAACAAGATGAAGAAGATGACGAATAACGAGATGAAAAATAAGAAGAAAATGAAGAAGAAGAAGAAGAAAATGATGAATGAAACGATAAAAGAACAAACAAAAATATCATGTAAATGAGGATTGACGATGATGGGTTAGTGGTGGTTGTGTTATCAGTAAAAGGAAAAGAAAAAACCAGAAAAGAAAAAAAAACGAAGATAGAAAAAAAAAAGGTGTAGATAATGTAAAGTAGGGCGTGCACGTAGGTATAATCGATCAAGAATTATCATATGCAATCTCCATGGGATCAACCTTGCTTTCATTGGACGCATTCCTAAGGCATTGAGGATAAGCAAGAGTGTAAGACAGGAATGGTTAACATACTACATACTATATAGACATAATATAACATAACAGACACACATATAGTATAGAGACATACATATATACACCGGTACAATATGTGTTATATCTTAACGTGATTCTGCGTCCACGCAATATATCGATAATCGTGTTCTAGGAGCAAGGTGACATTATTATCTCGTCGTGAAACGACAAGTAAAAGCTTGCCGAACCCACGTTCTTCGAAACTTTTCTTTTAATATATATAGAAAAGAAAAAAATATCTATGCTTTTCTCTTTTTGTTGTTATAAATAAAAAGAAAAAGAATAGTTTAGTTAGATAGGTTTATGGTATATCAAAAAGATAAATAAATTAAGTAAAAAGGTTTTCAGTGTAAGAAAGAACCAGTGTTCTGTGTGACACTGGAAAAAAAAAACTAGAAATGCATTTTGTTCCTGACCTGAATGTTGTTGTGTTTTTTTTTTTAAATCTAATTTAATTTAATTGTTTTGTATTTTTATTTTTATATAAAAAAGAAGAAAAGAGATTTAGAAAAGAGGTTTATGATACTCAAAAAGTTAAATAAATTAAAAAAGGTTTCCAGTGTAAGAAAGAACCAGTGTCTGTTACAATGGGAAAAACCATAAATGTTTTTAATACTTGACTATTTATTTTTGTTTTTTAATTTAATTTAATTTAATTTATATATATATAAAGAGAAAGGATTCTCTTTGATCTTTGAATAACCTTGAATTCCAAACTTCGAAGACGTTCTCTTCCTTTTCCTCTTTTTTTTTTATTTTTTTTTATTTTGTTTTCGTACACGTCGAGGTGAGACCTTTCATCGGAACGCAGGAATTATTCGTTATTCTATTTCCAAAGTCAATTTCAAATTAGCGATTTAAATCAACGAACGAAATCGATTCTTTGGTTCTTTTCATTATTCAAATCAAATATTCAACAATATTAATAATAACAATAATAATAAATAAAACGAGAGAAAGAAAAACAAATAAAAGAATGTTACGATCAGGATAGATAATGATTATGATATAATTAAATAAATTACAATAATGATAATAAACGTTTATAAATAAAATAGAATAAAAAGATTGGAGATCCATTTTTTCGTATAAAATCGATAATTTATAATAAAAATTTAAATAGAAAATAATATTTTATTCCTCGAGATCGGTTTTTTTTTATTTTTCTTCTTTTTATTTTCATTTTTTTTTTTTTTTTTTGCCAAGAGTCGAAGAAGCCTCCTAACGAGAAATAAACGAGGAAAGAAGAAGAAGAATAAGAAGAAGAGGAGACTCGCAGCTGGCGGAAGGATAAAATTGGAGTCTCGCGCGTTTGGACGTTGTCGGTACGAAAAGGGGGGTAAGGAGGTACGAGGAGAGAACTGAAGGGGAAAAGAAAGAGAGAGAAAGAGAGAGAGAAGCAATGGGGATTTGGCGAGGACTTTCAAGGGTCGTTGACCTTCATTTCTCCTCCTACTTTTCCTCCTTTTCCTTCTTTTTTTTTCGTTCTTTGGTTATTCGAAGAAAATACGAAATAAATTTTATTACGAATACTTCTTACTTTTTTAAAAAATTGTTTTCTTCTTCTTCTTCTAATCGCAATAAGCGCATATTTGTAAATTAACTATTAATAATTGTATGATAAATTCTTATTAAAGTTTTATCCTATTAAAAAGTTTTTAATTTTTGCATACTTTCGCAATATCAATTACGAATATATAAAATATCGTTAAGATGTTAATAATATTACGCATATTAAACGTATACGGTGATATGTGAAAAATTATTCTTTCTAATCATAATAAACATATATTTTACAATTAACGATTAATAATTATATACAAATTATTTCTTTCTTAAAAATATAATCTTATTAAACTTTTATATACTCTCACAATATTATATACAATGATATGAGAAAATTTAATGAAAATTCGGTTTTTTACTATAATCAATCATACTAAATTGATTTTTGAATATTTCAGGAAAATAACTTGAAAAAAAGAAAAAACAGGATAGAACGAAATAAGATAATATTGAATAATGAAACGAAATGAAAGATTATTTTTTTGGGGGAATTTCTTTTTTTTTTTCGACAAAGATTATCTTTTAAGAATAGAACAAAAATCGAAATGAAAAATCCTATAAAACCGTCGCTTAAGTCTCGACGAACGAAATCCAATGCCGGGGAGCAGTTTGACATTTAACGATCACCGTGACATTTGGACCAGGATAATAATCGTGTCGCGAAATTTCACCCTTTTCCTGGCCGAACGAAGGAGAATGCGCTCTCGGGGATCAAAGATCAATCCACTTCTATCTATCTATCTCCTTCTATTTTCTTTTTAAACGCTTCAATTTACATTAGGACGATTTCACCGATTATGGTTGTTGTTTTTGTTATTGCTTGATAAACTATACTATTAACGATTACCGTTTCGAAACTTTACAAATCAAATTTGCCATTAAAATAACAACATTTTTCATTTATTTTTTAACAACAATAACGAAAATAGTAAATTTAGAAGAAAAATTCATTACAATAATCATTTATACGAACAAATGAGAACTGGGAAAGACAGGGGGGAAGGGAAAGATTCCCCCTAAAGATGATTTTAAAATAGCATAACTTTGGTGATATTAATCGAATCTGCCAATACTTGTTAAAACGTTAGAAAATTGACATATCATAGAATGATTAAATAAAGATTTAGGAGATTTACGTTAATCCGATCAACGTAATTTATAACGTTATAGAAAAATGATCGAACGAAGTGAAATTTGTTAGATTTTGAAATGAAATTAGAATAAAAGAAAGAAATGAGCAAGAAAGAAACCAAATGGTTTAGATTAACAAAACAATTTGTAATAATTTGAAGTAAATTTAAATACAAACGATAACAAAAAAAAAATAACAATACGAAAAGAAACTAACACAGAAAATTGTTAAACATTTGTATATAAATTACTAACGAAACTTTAATCAATATTAAAGTTTAATATTAAAATTTGGAAATGGTTCCGATCGATGATATAATTATAAGAATAATTTTAAATAAAAAATTATTGTTTATATTCGCGAAAATGATGAAGCATCGAACGAATATGAGATCTTGACGACGATGATGATGATTATGATTATAATAATAATGATAATAATAATCGCGTGTTTGTAGGTATATTATACATGTTAAAATATAAATGTGTACGATGCCACACGTGCACCTTCTGCGAAGTTCTGAAATTAATAATGGTGCGAGGATATACGCGGGCTGGGCACGGTCACACCATGAAAACACGCCACTGAAGGAACGTTATATACTCAGCTTTATAGACCCCGACCTAAAGGAAGAACTCCATTTTTTACCTTCTTCCCTTTTTTTTTAATTTTTTTTATTTCATTTTTTTTTATGTATTCCTTTATAACCTCCATCTCTTGGCAAAAGAAAGGACGAGAAATGTTCTCTAGCTAGCTCTTTGTTCGTGGGATTTTTGGTTTTTTAATTTCGATGACAGGTTCGTTTGAATTTTATTATTTATTTTTACATCGGATAAATCATTTTTGAATTAATAGAAAGAAAAGGAGAAAAAAAATGAAAAGAAACAGAAATAAAATATAGAAAATCAATGTAATGTGAGTAAAACGTAAAATAATATTTATTTTTGTTTAATAAATAACTCGTACCACGTTTTTTAAATGAAATTATTGATGAAATGGATGTAATGTAAAAAGTATAAGAATATTAAAAAAAAAAAAAAATAAAGAAAAAAATAATACAAATGAACTTGAATAAAAAATATGAATAAAGAGAGAAATATAAAAATCAAATTGTCTTATATTAAAAGAAAAAAAAAACAATATTCTAGAAAATGATTATACGTGTTAAATAAAATAGAAAAAAGTAAATTAATATTTTTCCTAAAAAAAAAAAACATTTATAATTTAATGGTAATTGGATGGTAAAATAATAATAATATTGAAAAAAAAAAGAACAAAAAGATGGAAACACGCGTATAATGAAAAAAAAATTCATCGCAAAGAAATGTTTAAGTGAGATGATATATCCGTAAACTTTCTTTCTCTCACTTTATTATACATAAACAGATTATCTTTTTCTTCCTTCTTTTTCTACCTCTTCTTCTTTTTTTATTATTATTTTTCTTTTTTTCTTTTTTGTTTTTTTGCTTTTTTATACGCCATCCTGAGTTCATCCCAGCGTGTATTTGCACGCACACCGACGATCATGTGCATATGCGTATCCGACGAAAGTCAGCCATTCATGACAAGCCCTTATCCTCCCTCAGACTCCACTTGTACCTTCTTGAAACATTTTCTAAGTAATCTTCTCTTTTTCTTTTAGTATACACAAACACACATACAGACGCACACATACAAGCGTAAGTGCAGTACCTTCGTTTAAAATAGTAATCTTAAATAGATATATTTCTTTTTATATATACATCCATGATATTTTCTTTTTCGTTTTATTATTCATTTATATATATATAAATTATATTAATTATAATTAAACAAAAGTAAATATTATTTCACGTTTTACTCACGTTACATTAATTTTCTAGATCTTATTTCTGTTTCTTTCATTTTTTTTCTCCTTCGTTTTTTCTATTAATTCAAAAATTATTTATCTAAATTAGAAATAATAAATAAATATAATATTATATATGTACAAGTAACCCTTCTACAATGTAATACAGTAAATAAGTTTTTGAAAATACCGTGTTATGTGAATTGTAGTTATATGAGATCCCAGAGTTCATTATTCCTTCGTGTCATTATTTTAAAGTAATTTAGTTTTTAAATATGTTAAACAAAAATCATGTTATTAATGTTATTTGGTGATATAAAAGTACAGTGTTATTATTATTATTATTATTATTATTATTATTATTATTATTATTATTATTATTATTATTATTATTTTTATTATTATTAACTGGTATTAGGAACTCGAAAGTTCATTGCCGAAGTTATAAAAACAATTTTTCGCAATTTTTTTTTTTTCATGTTATAGCTAAATCGTGTTGTAAGATGAGTATATTATAAAAATAAATGCAATTAACAAAACCGAAATATTTTTTTTTCTAGGTCAATCTTTTTTAATAATACAACATTTCATATTTCTTTTCTCCCTCTCTCTCTCTCTCTCTCTCTATTTCTTTTTCCATTTCCTTCGAGATTTCACTTCTCGGTGAATATCCAGGTCGACTATCGATCCCAACTTATTCCCGAAGGAAGATGAAATGACGAAACGAAGGAGAACGAGTAGGAGAGTAGGTGCAGGAGCAAAAGGATGAGGAGAAATAGAAGGAGAGGGAGGAAGAAAAGAAGAAGAAGATGACGTCGTAGTGAAGAACAGAAAGAAAATGTTAAAAGAAAAAGAAGAAATAAAAAAAAATAAAAGAAAAGAAAAAGGTGTTATGGGTAGTAGACTACACACACACACACACACACACAACTACCTTTCTTTTTACTCGAATTCACTCGAGTATTATACCTTAGCTAGCGTTAATATATTGTAGGTGGTGTACTTCATAAAAGTGCAGTAGTGTCAAGAGGTCTTCACTTTTCTCTTTTTTTCTTTTCCTTGATTTTTTGCCCTTTTTTTTCCTTATATATTCCTATCTTTCTTTTTACGCTCGTTATGATATTCGTGTGTTATGTTGTAGATGAAAGAGAAGAGAGAACGAGTGAGAGAGATAAAAAAGAAAGAAAAAAAGAAGAAGAAAAAAATAAGATACAAATTCTCAGGAGAATGGACGTGAACGTTTTGTAGGAAAAAAAAAAGAAATAGAGGAGAAGAGGATTAAAGGGAGGGGAGAAGATATAAACTTGATTTTTGTCTTTTCTCGATTGAAGGAGAAAGCCAACGAAAGACCTCACCCGACTTCCCTAATCCAGTCTATCATTTTCATGTATGTATGTATTTTGAATGAGAATTTTACTTCGAGTATAGTGAGAAAGAGAGAAAGAAAATAAGGTCGACCTCGAAAATCCTTTAATTCTTTCATATTTCTACTAACATACCTCTTTTTTTGTTATTATACTCAATCGTACGTAATCGTTGTTGGTGGTTTTTTGTGGTTTATTAATTTTTTAAGTAGTATTTATCGTCTGATCATTTAGGTTCTTACCTGAAACAGATTAAAAGCAAAAATAATACTAATTAGTATTAATAATAATATGATGATGATATTTATAATAATTATACTAATTTTTGTAATAATTCCTATTTATTTTGAAAAATATATTCTTATATACCAAAAATATTTGTTATGTTTTATTTTGTTTTGTTTTTAATGAATATTTTTGTAGTGAGAATAAAAATGTTTATTATAATATTTTTTCATAATGTTATTACATAATTCTTTTTTTTTTTCAACACATCTATCAATTATCCTTTTACATAAATTTTTTTATTTTATATTTACATACATGTATATTTTTTTTTTTATTATTTTTTTTTCTTTGTTTTTTATCCAATCGTTAAATGTGAGAAAGAATAAAAAAAAAACAGGAAAGAAAAAAAAATAAGAGAGGTAGATGATAGTAAAACAGGCTTATTCATAGTGAAGGAAAAAAACGTAAGGATTTTTTTTAACTAATGAGAGAGAGAGAGAGAGAGAGAGAGAGAGAGAGAGAGAGAGAGAGGGATTCTTCTCTTACATTCAATTGATTTTTGTAATATTTCTATGACAATTATTGCAAAATAATCAGCAATATGAATATTCACGATTTAACGTTCTCTCCTTTGAATGAATTTCAACGATTTATCCATTTATGTATAAATGTGTATGGATATATAAATACATACACGTATGTTTGCTGGTGTGTGTGTATATAAAAGAAATATGTGTTAGTACTGACTGGAAGGCAAAAGTGTATGTGAAAGGTATACGTCGACGTAATTAATTTATCGAATAGATGAATTTAGATGATTGGAACAAAGCACACACACACACACACACACACACATTCTTGTCGTGTCTTTCAATGTAAATGAAGAAATAAAAAGGAAAATAAAAATATTTGAGTTGATTTCGCGTGTATATATGTGCACGCGTAAGCATACGTTTCGTATGTGTGCGTATATATGATAAAACTAGTTTTTCGATTTTAAATGAAATAAGATAAGATTTATTAACATTATACATTGTTATAATAAAATTAACGTTCATAACCATATTTTTAATATTTATATATTTGTATGTTATGTGCGTGTATATGTAAAATGTTATATAATATATACAAATATATATATATATATATATATATATATATATATATAATGTATGTTGATTAACAAACATAGAATTTTTTTTTTTTTCTTAAGTGATATAATAAATGCACGTTCGAATTTAAAAATAGTATATAATAAATGAATAAAACGAACGAGACGTGAGTATATTAAAAATAAAATATAAATAAGAAAAAAATATTCACAAGACCTAACTAACAGAATGAATGATGTTCCCATGGAATGTTATAAAGGTTAAGGACTCGAGTTCGATAGCCTGATCAAGAACGAAAGAAATAAAGGAAGAAGGAGAAGGAGGGGAGAAATCAGGTGAAAAACAGGTCGTAGCAGAAATAAATAAAAAGACGGAAAAAAAAAGAAACAAATTCATTCGAAGTCGTTGTCGTCGTCGTCGTTGCCCGTGATCGTCGAATTATTTGAATGTTTTTCGTTTTATTCGCAGGTACATTATTTTTTTCTCTCTTTATTTCTTTTTTTCTTCGGTGAAAGGATGGTTAAATAACACGAATTTCTAAATTCATTAATTCTAACGGCTAAAATGATGCTTGACAATCGACGAAAACTATTAAAAGTAATTATAATCGAAAAGAATTAAAGAATATAAAAGAAAAAACAAAAATATTTATACAAAATGCCTTAATAAATAATATTTACAAATAAATAAAGAACATATTACATAACAATAAATAAAATAAGGAACGAATAAAAGGAAAAAATAAAAGGTGACGAAAATGATAATAAAAAAAAAAAAAATGAAAGGACACATTTTAGCGAATAATTTTAAATTTGGTGTAAACCAAAAGAGAAGGAGAGAGTTTATTCTTTAGAAAAAAAAGAAAGAAAGAAAAAAGGTTTAAAACGATTAGTTCGTCGGTACAATCCACTAACGACTACTTTTCTATTCGTTAAATGAACCGTAACGATTTGTGATTACATCTAAATAGAATATCTATGATACATTAGTAATATGTTAGCAAGTTTAACACCTGGAGTCGTATCGTAGTGAGGGAAATTAGCGAATGCACGTTCACGTTGGTTTAAAAGTTTAATTAATCGATCTAAGGAGAAGAAGAAGAAGAATAAGAAGAAGAAGAAGAAAAAGGAAGTGTGTGATTTCAATGATCGTTAAATCAATGATAATTACTACACGATACATAATGACGATAACGATAATAATAATTACTGACACAATTATGATAATGATAATGATTATAACGATGATCATGATTAGAAATGTGTCAACGTGAAAGTAACTTGAGGAATAAGTGAAAAATTTGAATAAACCTGACAAAACTATCGCAAGTGATATATTATTGTGTTATAAACGATGAGATAGTGAAAGAGAGAAAAAAAATAAAGGTAATGAAAGAGTACTTTAGATAGAAAGAGATAGAATTAGAGACTAGACACGCGTGTCCTTGTGTCGTTAACACGATTAGACGTTACTCAACGTCGTCTCGGTGTCGTTGTGCCTACATTAATCCATAGTGAGTGTAAGTGCACTCTTGCAAAATCTATCCGATCGATTCTATTCGATTCTATTCGATTCGATTCCACCTCTGTAAAAAGCATGAAACACCACTCTCTTCTATGTACAACAAACATAATAAAAAAAATGAAATAAAATATGAAAAAAGTGGTTTTATATTATATTTGATTATTCTGTTCAAATACATTTATAGATATGAATTTTTCTTTCTACGAATAATATCGTGAATCAGCTGATTGTGAATGAATGGAAAAGAGAGTGAGAGAGAAAGGGATATATATAGAAGAGACCTTCGTCATAGAATTTAGTGGAACTGATTGGGTTTGGCGAAATCAAACCTTTTTTTTCTCTCTTTCTTTTTCCAGATAAAAAAAATTTTTTTTTTCCTTCAATCATACTCTTTGTCGGGATATTTTAATGAAAAAGACCTTGAATATTTTTTCATTCTCGTTTCTTTTCTTTTTTGGGATAACATTTATCAATTCGAAATATTCGATCTTTCATAATTTCGTTTACCACATTTTTTTCTTTCTATTCATCTCTTTTTAATCATTATTCTTATAAATTTTTATCCACAAATTTTATTTCATTGTTTATTACTTTAACTGTTTTTTTTTTATCCTTTCAATATTACGGATTAATATATGCGTTTATCAATTTTTTATACCTTCCCTCGTACTTTAGATTCAATTTTTTTTCTTTTTTTTTTTTTTTTTTTAATTCAATCAACGTAGTTTGAAAATTATTGAGAGAAGTAATCCATTCACGTGAATCGTTTCCACCGATTATAACCAATACTCCAAAAGATTAATTATATTTCAATTCTTATCACACGATTGTATGAATATATTAAAAGATGATAATTGATATAGATAGATAGTAATAAATATAAGCTCAAGAATATGAGATGAAGTGCGATGATGATCATTTACAATACTTGAATCACGTTAAATAAGCTAATCTGTTGTGTACTTAATCTTAACGTTGAAAAAAAGAAAGAAAGAAAGGTATAATGAAAAAGATACAGAGAGAAAGAGAGAGAGAGAGAGAGAGAGAGAAAGAAAAAGAAGAAGGATTAAGAAGATAAAAAGAGACAGGTTGAGATGTTGTCTGCGACACGCGAGTAGCCAGTGCAGTTAACCAATGAATGAGCTAGAGAGTGAGTGTCGTGGTGCAAGGACGTGAAGTCTCGTAGAATAAATTCTCTCTTTATCTCTCTCTCTCTATATATATTTAACTTATTTTTTTTCTCTTTCTCTATTTCTCACACTAGAATATACTAATACAAACCAAACACGTAGATACATTTCCCCACTTAATAAGAAATTAAGCTGATCGTCGTGTGTATGCCTTTTACTCTCGACCCATATCACGCTTACTGTCCTCGCTGCTATTTATTGTTTTTTCCTTCTTCTCTTCTTCTTTTTTATATTTGTTTACTAAATATTTTTTTTTATTTTTCTTATATTTAAACTCTACCCAATCTCCCAACTCCACCCCAAAAGAAATAAAAAATTATCATTATGTTTTTTAGTTAGAATTGTTTTCTTTGTTTCGCGTAATTTTTAATCGCGATTTGATTTCGTTTTTTTTTTCTTTTAAATCATGTAAGTAAAAATACAGGTAAAAGGTGCATTGAGATGGATTTAGGGGATTTTACATAAAATCTCCTAATGAAATAAATAATAAAATATTTTCGAAAAATTGGCAAATCAAATTTATATATGAAAGAATATTTTGCCATCGCAAGTATATATTTTAAGATGGAAATAATATTTCTTCGGTAAATCCTTTTAATGTGATTTATACAAAAGAAATGAAAATATATAAAATTAAAATAATATATGAGCCTTTTTATTTTTAAAGTGGCTCACCCAAGTAAGTTTATTTTTAAATTTTCTTTTATTTCGTTGAGATCGTGATAATATGTACAACTGCAAATTAAATTGTAAAATAAATTTTGCGGAAAAAGAAAAAAGAAACAAGAAATACTTAACCACGATTTTTACGATTGACAACAAAACTATCCATACATTTAAATATTATTAAAAAAAAATACTAGACATTTAATAATCAACAATTAAAATATTGATTTTATTGATAAATTTAATCACGTTCCCATCATGTTCGTACGAAAACGATCGAATCATAATCGTAACAAAATATTTCAAAAATCAACGATATTACGTAAAAAAAAAAGCAAAAGTACCTGAACAATTATCATTCTTAAACGAAGACGATGATGATGATGATGATGATGATGATGATAGAGATGTTCCTAGTGCACCATATCAAACTAATGATCGGACAGGTAAGTAAAATCCAGATTGTGTTAAAATAGAAGGTGTAAACGTACAGCTTAAGGCACCGTTTAAGTACACTCAACATGACATGGTTGGCGGTTTGGTATTTAGGAAAGGCCAGCCGACCAATGTCACAACCCGTTTGAAAGGCGCTAGAAACTATAAGGCACAGGTGAACACATAAGACTGATCAACGTTTATATATCTCTCTCTCTCTCTTTCTCTCTCGCACTTTTCCATTCTTTCTTTCATTTTCATCTATCTATATATCTATTACCGATCTCTTGGATCAACAACGACGACGACGACGACGACGACGACGACGACGACAAAGGTTGACGCGTTGCGATAGGAATGATTGTCCGGTGATCAAGGACCATAGTAAATATCGATCGATGGTCGGCCACTTTATGCCGTGAAAGTTCGCGAAGGAAATAAACATTATTATACTTCTATATTTTATCATTGCTAATAACCATTTTTTAATGGTTATATCATTCTCACGCTTTAATAATTGACAGATTAAAATTTAGTATATATAAGTATATATACATATATACTTATATTGTCTAAACTCAATCAATAATAAAATATTAATATAATAATTATTATTTCTTAATGGTTATATCATTCTTACGTTTAACCCTAAAAAAAACTGAAATTTAGTATATAGATACTTGTATTATCGAAAAGAAATTAAGAATAATACAACATTAATAAATGCACCTATATCGTATATACAAAGTCATATAAAATATAAGAAATAGTATCATTATATATAGATATATTTTTTTTTATTTTAAAAATAAAATGTAAATCAAGTTGGAAGATTGCAACAAAAAGATCGATTAAACCTGTAAAAAAAGAAAAAAAATTGCAGCAGAAGTAGAATAGGTAAGACAGTTAACCGCATTTCCCATGGATTATAAAATGCAATAGAATTCACCCTGAGAGAGTATAGTTGAGAAACGAAACGAACATAGAGATAGAAGAAGAAGAAGAAGAGAAGAAGAAGAACTCTTTCCATTCTTTCTATCTTTCTTTCTCATCGGTTTGGTCTGTGATAGAGGTTGTTGTGTTAGAGGTTTGAACCTTTGAAGGAAGAAGAAGGTTCGTAAAGTAAATCGGATGGTTTTTTGGTGATAACCGGTTCAACCGGTTCTCTTCTTCAGCCGAAACCATGAAGAAAAGGCCCGGGGCTCTTGGTGAACACGGTGCCCCCCTGAAGAGCGAAAGGTAACTTTTGTTTCGACGAGGTCACGTCTTCCTATGGCGAAGAAAAGACACTCTCGTTACGACAGAACAACGTTCGTGCCAGTCGTCTTACGTTTAAGGTTTAATCTGCTCGATATGTATAAATGTATGCACGTGTATATATATATATATATATATATATATATACATATGTGTCCCCTGTCTGTATCAACCTATCTCTGTCTTTCTAATCGTTTTCTTTACGAGAACATATAACTCTTGATTTTCTTCTACCCTTTTCTCTTTCATGATCCACGAAATACTGGTTCTATCTATATGTGTTATGTTGTTTCTTTTGTTAATAAAGAATACCATGTGTGTATGCATATATATATATATGCATTGTTGGATGAGTTTATATGAAACTATTGATTTTATTATAACCTTTATTTAAATTTTATAATCTTCCAACACGTTTTTGTATAATTAAAAATAGATTTGTGTGTGTGACATTTTATTTGTCATATTTCAAATAAATTTTTTAACTCTTGATTTTATTCTATCCTTTTTTTCATAATACACGAAATATTTATTTCTATTTATGCGTCTCTGTTGTTTATTTTGTAAAAGAATACCACGTGGATGAGTTTATATGCAACTGTGTTGATTTTATTATACCCTTTATTTGAATTTTATAATCTTCGAATACTTTTGTATGATTAAAAATGTCACATTGATTGATAATTTTATTTATTTTTAATATTTCAAATATTAGAACACACCATGAATATTGTAAGAAGATATGTTATAGATTAAAATAATGATTGTATGTCAGGATTTTTATTGAAATAGAACGGTATTTTAGGAATTTTGCAAAATGAAGGCTGATGAGAATTAACCAGTAAAAGCTTTCATCGAGAATCATCGTCTTCTTCTTGATCGGCATAGCAATCGTGATATCGCGTGTAGTATTATAACGACGCCTTAAGGAAACTAGGACACCGTAGAAATTGCGAAGTTGGGCCTTGGATTACGCGTAGGTGCAGGAAACACTTTTCCCCAGTTCTCTTTGCTTTTCACTCTTTGCTTTGTAAAGAAATCGTTTCTAAGAAAATTATGATCGAGTCCTATCAAAAGGCAAGCCCACGTGGATATCCGACGGAAACGAAAATTATACCTTTCTCCAAACAAAACTTTATTATATTAAAGATAAAATAAGAAAAAAAAAAATATATATATATATATATATATCCTTTTACGATAATATGTATATAATACTCGTGACTCATTCGCAAAATTGAAATAAAAAATAATCAACTTTTATTCATTATTAATAATTCATTGATATTTTATATTTCAAATTAATTCCCATCAATTTTATTAAATTTACGATTGTTCAATGATAACAAATTTAATATTTAATAAATATATAACGATTAAAAGAATAAATAAATAGATTGGTGAAGAAAAGTTATGAAAACAATTCGTTGTATAATATTTAAAAAATAAATAAATTCTATTTATATTGTAAAGAAATAATAAATGAAATAATATCCAGTATAGAATAGGTTTTCATAAAACAAAACAAAAAAATTGTTAGAAAAATATAATTGAAAAAAGAGAAAAACAAATTGTTTTGATAAATTTTTCATTGAAATATAATAAAATGAAAAAAAAAACCTTTTTTTTTATTCCCGCATTCTCAGTTCGATATACATATACGTTTAAATAATTAGGCATGTTCATAAAGGATTTTAATTAATATTGTACCACTAAACGTAGATAGTTATAGTATTCAATAAGGAAGAACAGAGAGGAGATCGATTATAACGATTCCAATAACAACGTCGTCATTATCGTCCTTATTATTCCGTAAGTATTTTGAGTATTGCTCTGCTTCGAGTTTAATAACGTCTGCTACAGGATCACTCCTTTCTCCTTCATTTTCATCCCTATATATATAAATATATATATATATATATATATATATATATATCAACACCCATACATATATACATCTACACACACATACATACATATATATTTATGTATTTCACATAAATAGAGATTATACACAGATACAAGAAGATGATACCTGACATAGATTAATTAAACTCTCAACTACAATTTCTGCAGACAAAATGGCAGACTTCATTATCTTTGAGAGAACATATTTCTAATTAAATTATATTCAATTTAATTAAATCTAATCATATTAAATTAAATTAAATAAAACAAATACAAGTGTTATCCTGCTAATTAATCATAGTCAATTTTTTATTCTAATAATGATTAGTATTTAAATAAATCAATCGAATGATAAATAATTAAATTAAACAACTGAAATATATTATTAAATTTTATTATGATAAAATTCTCTGATCATTGCGTAAACATTTTTTCTTAAAAAAGAATTAGAAATAGACGAGAAAGGTAATATTGCAAATTTGTTCAAAAGGTAAAATAAAACACACACACACACACACACACATATACGCATACACGTATAAATAAGTACAAGCAAAGGTCAAACAAGAAAGCAAGAAGGTGTTTGTAAGAAGGCTTACGTAACACAAGGTGAGAGAACCTTTAAGGGAAATTCCCTTAAAGGGGTTCGTTGTCGAACCAAAGGACGATTTAAACTTGAAGGGAGACGCGTGAGAGAAATAAAAAAAAAGAGAAGAAGGAAGGAAAGAAAGAAAGAAGGTGGGGTCGGGGAATTGGGAGGGGTGGGAAGGGATATGATGATTATTAAAGGGACAGCTTGACCATGAGCCAGACACGCTATATGAATGTGTGGAAAGGGTCAGACAAGGGGTGGCCCTTTTTCCATTGTCCATCTTCCGACAAAGGATATGTATCTCTCTCTCTCTCTCTCTCTCTTTTTTTTCTTCCTTTAATTCTATGTCGAATTTTGACCAAAGTACAACCGTCCATCTGTAAGTCTCTCCCCCCAACCTTCTTTTTTTTTTGCAATTCCCTCCCATTAATCCTAGGAGTCCCTAATTTTCAGATCACTCCGAGTCGAATTGTTTAGCATAATCTCCCTACGGTCCACTTCAACCCTTTTTTTCTTTCTCTTTAATTTTTCAACTATTATTATTTTTAATGCAATAAAATTTTGTATTTTTTTTTTAACAATTTCTTAACTCTCTGGGTGCATGTGTACGTTTGTGCGTATGTATTCTTCGAGAAATTATAATAAATATTGGATATGTAATTATTATGAATCATATAATTATTAAAAATTCATATTTGCAACGCGTATATGTAATTTTGGTAATTAAATTGGGGTACGGATATAATTATCAGATTATACAATGATAATAATAATAATAATTATTATTGTATCGTATATTAAAAAATCCGTGTGTGGACAGTAAATAGAATAGAAATAGTAGAAAAAGATTTTATTGGCAAGCGGCAAACAAGTTTTTCTCCATCGATCTAACGCGTTATCTTAGTATCACGTGTCCAATTCAATTAAACTAGTATGCAATTAACGTTCGTCGAGATATTTTACAGTCTTTTTTTTTCTCAAGTATTTCGGTCAAAAGTTGTCCCGACTACGTATTTTGCAAAACGTTTGAGATATTTTTTTTTCCTTTTTCTCTCTTTCTCTTTTTTTTTTCTTCTTCGAAAGTATGTCATCATCTTCTACGATTCCAGACCGAATTTCACTAAAGATTTTTTCAACGATAAATTAATTATCATATATATATATATATTTCTTTTCTAATTTTCACATTTTTCATTGATACAATAAAACAAAACAAAAAATAATTTTAATTTAAATAAATATATTTATCGTATAGAAACTTTGACGAATTTTAATAATCAATTAACCTTTATAATATATATAGAATAGTTATTTACTATAATAGATGTATTAATAGAATATTATATACTAATATTATATATAACACTATTCTCTTAGTATAATAACTATTCTAATATAAGTAAAGTACATTGGAGTATTAAAATAATTGTCAATTAATCGAAAAACAATGTTAACTGTAACTTAGTAGTACTGGGTATATACTCGAAGCACCGTTTTCCTCGAAATTCACCTTTAGACTGGCACGTTGTCACCTATAAAAATTCCTTTATTCAATGTTGTTTATATGGCTTTTCGAATGTTGCGCATGTATGCAACGATAATAATATACCTAATGAAGAAAATTTAAGATTATAACGTTCTAAATATTGCATTTTTTACATTCTAACGTGATTATTTTATCGTTCCTGTGCAGTGATGACTTCGAGGGTAAAATTTTCATGCAATACAAGTATACTTCTTCAATCTTTATATTTTCTAGATAATAATACGAAATAACATATAAATAAATTTTTGATATAAAATCTCTTAAACTTTTATCTGAAGAAAAAGTAAAAAAAAAAAAAAAGAAACGAACGGGTACAAATTGCAAATGAATAAAATAATAATATATTATCTAAATAAACAACAAAATCTATTTTCAAGTTAATTCATCTTGTACAAACATATATATATATATAAATATATATATTATATATGTATTATCATAAACGATTGTGTAACCGGACACATTAAACGTTTCAAGTGATGGAATCGTTATGATCCGTCTTCTAAATGGACCTTGGCATTTGCCGTTAGATCATTCTTGAAGAAAAGGCCTACACAAACAACGATGATCTTACAAACTACTTTTGCGGCTTTTAGACTTCTTTAGGAAATTGGGCACACACAACGAACGTGAAGAAGACTATCCCCCATAAAATACCGCAAAGCAACGCAAAGAAAAATTTATTTCTACGTCCTTTCTTCTTCATTCCAAAGATGATCAAAAATAGATAAAAGAAAAAAAACAAAAACAAAAAAATAGAAGAATTCGTGCGTAAATAAAAAGGAAAAAGAAGAAGAAAAAGAAATAATAATAATAAAAAAA
Source organism: Polistes dominula (assembly GCF_001465965.1). Next base: position 19,389 of record NW_015149024.1, on the reverse strand, counting down.
AAAGAAAAATAATCCATTAACAACGTTACCAATCTACTCACGCACTATTCACTCACGCACACACCCATTTTTATTTTATTCCTTTTTTTTTATTTCTTCCCCATAAATCATCCACACCGTTATAACGCACAACTTTCTAATACCTTCTAATACTTATACTCCATCTTTTATTCTTCGAGAATTACAAATTATACAAACGCACGAGCTTTCGCTCCCACATAAACGCATACAGAGACGCACATGCGTACGCATACACTTTAGTAAGCAGTAGGACACATATATAATAAATATATGTTTCATGTAATTTACGTTCTATATACATCCCTCTCTCTCTCTCTCTCTCTCTCTCCTTTCCACCCCCCTCTCTTTCCTCATTATAGATATTAAAAATAAAATCAATTTAACGAATACATTATGAGAGAGATATATGATTGTATTTAACGATGTGATTAAAAATGATAAAAGAAACAAAAATTACGAAACATACGATAATATTGTATTTAAGTATATGTTTATATATTTGTGTGTGTGAATTTAAATAGTACGAGTATATAGTAATCGATCGAAAACTCGACACAACTAACTGAGAAGACTCGATCTTGATATATATCGGTGATTATCAAAGCCGATGGGATCACGCGAGACCGTATGCGGGAAACCTTGTGAAAGTTACATCACCAAGGCTAACACAGCTATCATTACACGCATTAGATGTCCGCATAGACATTATTCTTAGGAACTACGCTCGATGCATCACAGATTCACTTATGCATGCATACGTATATTTGTGTGTAATATGTGAGCGTGTATGAGTATATCTGTTCATGATTTTAAGAAAGAAATAAAGGAAGAAAGAGAAGGAAAATGTGTATATGAGGTGTCTCATATTTTATTAACGAATTTGTAAAATAATTTTTAAAATTATTAGAACGAATCTAGAAATGTTTTTTATTGATAATGATGATGATGATGATGATGATGATTATTATTATTATTATCATCGGTTTAATGTTAATTAATTGGAATCAATTAAAATGAAAGATAATACAATTTATGTTTCTTTTTTCTTTGATGTATGTGAGTAGTGTAACTCGTTGATTGGTGGTTTAGATTTAAAAAAAAGAAAAAAGATAATATAAGGTACATTAAACAGATTTTATTTATTTATTTATGTATGTATGTATATTTATTATTGCATGCATTTCGTGTTCACGCATAAGTTCTACGAACTGGAGTGAGAATGTTATATTGCTGGTCATTATGATACGGCAATTAGTAAGCATGATTCCTTATCTTTCTTGTATCTTTTATTGTTAACTTTCTACACTGAGTAACATGTTATTTTCTTTTCTTTTCTTTTCTTTTCTTTCTTTCTTTAGTCTATTCTTTATTCATTTTCTTAATATTTTTTTAATTTTAATTTATAAGTAAGTCTATACGGTTGAATCGATAAATAAATTGATTATCAATTGTTCGTAAAATATATTATACAGGATATGTTACACGTTTGTAAAAAATTCGGAGGTCAATTTTGTTAGGAAGAAAAAAAAAAGAAAAACAGAAAGAATAATAATAAGAAGAAGAAGAAGAAGAAGAGGAAATTATAATAAAATGTTGGTGAAGTTCGTGTAGGAAGGACACAACGTTAAAAGGAAGGTGTACGGTTTACGAAAAAGAGAAAGAGAAAGAGACAGAGAAAGAGAAAAAGAAAAAGAGAGAGAAAGAGATGAGAAGGAATGGACGTTTCTTATGCATAATTCATGCACGTGCCTTCCACGTATATTTTCGTGTTTAAATATTTGAATACCTCGTTCGTTGCAATACCGAGAGAACGAGTTAGGAAAATATTCTTTCGCTTATTCACCCTGGGCTTCACAAGAAAAGGAGAAAAGTATTGTAAAAGAAATGTAGAAAGATGAAAAGAAAGAAATGAGAAAAATCTTTCGCTGCGAAATAAAAAATAGGGTTGCAAATCCGGTAAGAATTATTATTAAAAATATATATATTTTAATAATTTATCAAAAATATGTGAAAATTAACATATCTTAAATATGCACAATTTAATATATATATAACATTTATTCGCATATACTGGTGCTCGTATTATTGCTAATCTAAAGATTTTAAATAATATTAATAGTTAATTAGTATATTTCTTCTATGACTTTTGTTTAGATTAATTAATTTTTATAATTAATTTAACACCTTCAACACACCCACTATCATTTAACTACAAATAAATCTTAACAAAATAATAGTAATAAATACTGGAAAATTATTTACAAATTTGTATTTCTTCCAATTACAATATTTTTCTCTACTCTTACATATGCAATAAAATTAAAATAATACACAAAAATATGCGAATAAAATTAAAAATTTGTTGAAAAAAAAATAATATAAAATATTATAAATATACTAAAACATTTGGACAAATTTTACGTTAAAATTAATGAACACTATTGTTTGAACATAAGTTCGAATATTTGTTTAACGTGTAGGCGTAAGTGTGTGTTGATGTGAATAATTCAATAGATAAAAACCAAATATTTGATTACTAATGCTTTGATGGATTTTCCAAGCTTGTTAGAAAGAGATGAAAATATATGAAATCGGTTAGATCAACGTCGTCGTTTATGAGAATCCGTCGTGGATCGCTTTCAAACGGTACGTACGCAATCGTTCGTTGCTCAACGAATAATAAGGTCGATTAGAAGCATGCGTCATTCATATAACCTCTCCCTCTCAACGAGAACCATACTCTCTCGGCGTTTATTATCAACTCCTTGTGGTTGATCCTTGCCAATGGAGACTTATTTACAAAGTATAATACATATATAAACTAAATAACTTTTTTCTATATTATTTTTTCTTTACATTAGAATCGATCAAGCTCTGAGATACTAAACTATTTTCATAATTCTAATTTGTTTTTTTTTTATTTTTATATATTTTTATTACATAATATCTAAATTGATCAAAAGAATATTATTATTTAACAAACAAAAAATTGCACTAATTCGTTAAAAAGTATTACGTGATGGTAATCGTGACACAGTGTATTAAACAAAAAACAAAACGTGGAAAAATTTATATTATAATTTATATAATTGTAACATTTATATCTATCATTTAAAATAAATCTTTTTTTTTTTTTTAATTTTTTCTTTCTACTTAATCGACTATTATAACTACTGGACGTATACGTACGTATGTGTATCTGTATTAATATATTATATATTTTGTTTCTTTTATATTTAATATTTTTCTATAAAAACATTACAAAATCGTTACGTTAGAAATCTAAGGTAAGTCAATTGTCTATTTCCATTGAAAATTTTCATATAATAAATTAAATAAAGACGATCATCATTCATCTTCTTTCCTACTGTGTCACTTGATAAAAAAATACGTAGAAGAAATTAATAATTGAGCTGGAATATAATATTCGAGTATAAATGGGGTACACACATGTGCGTTTATGTATATGTGGATGTAAGATCGTTTCGTTATGGCTCCCATGGTATTTTTCTCTCTCTCTCTCTCTTTTTCTCTCTTCTTTTCTATGAACATACATATAGTATATATACACATTCATATGTATAGTGTTCGAGCCTCCTCTATGAATCGTCGACGTACCATTTTTAGTACAAAAGAGAGAAAGAGAGAGGGAACACATTCGCTTTCTCTCGTGGTATAAAACGTGGTCTCGAAAAGAGAAAGAAAGAGAGAGATGGAGAAGGAAAAAGAGAAAAAAAAAAGGGAAAAAAAATGCTGCTTTGGGGTTCGGTAATGGAAGGGACGGAGAACAATGTCGTGTCATCAGACAAGTCGTAAAATATTGCCTGCTTGCAAGATAAGAAAAATACGATGGTCCAAACAACGAGCTGCTTGTTTCCCCTTCCCTCTCTCCTTCTCTCTTTTTCTTTTCATTCTTTATTTATTTCTTTATTTATTTCTTCCCTGGTACAATTTTATCGGACAAAACATTTAAATTCGACCATATGTTCATTCGGTATTATTTCCTAATTCTTTCAAAAACGAATCACGATTAATTAAAGTAAATGAAAATGACATTATAAGTCGTTTTAATGATAAGCAGATAATAGAATGGATAGTTCCCAATCGATAAATCGTATATCTTCCTTTTTTTTTTTTACGAGTTTAACTTCGAGATATACACCTGTCACTCTGTATTAACAAACAACAATGACCAATTCGTCGTGATAATTGAACATCTCCAGTGAGTAGTAATATCCCTCTTCGTTGAGTTGTGTCAACTGTATCTATGCGTGTAAGCATGTCTCCTCTGTGTTTGTTTGTTTGTATGTGTGCTAGTGTTGAAGGAACAATACTCGTGAGTAGACACATATATATATATATATATATATATATACAAACGTTACACTAATATCAACTCCTACGACACGACTAATTACATGAACTTAATGAGAGTCTTCAGAGTTTGAAGTGATAAAGACATTTAACTTCAACGATCATGATCATCATCATCATCATCATCATTATCATTATTATCATTAGTCATATGATAGACAATAACTATGTTAATAATACTTATCAAAAAGATAAATAAATACAAATATTTTAATTAGAATTAAATATGTTATATTAGTCAAGAAAGTAATACGAATTAAATTTATCAATCATCTTTTTATTTTTTAATTTAATAACGATAATCATTTATTGAAACATAAATTTCAAAAGAAAATGTATATATTATAATTAAATATAATCGTCAAAATTTTATTAATCGAATTTTATAAATTATTTCTATTTTTAATATGTAGAATGAGATAGACCTTTACTGAAAAAAATGTCAATGAAAAATATATAATTAAAATTAAATACAATCCTGCCAAAAATATCGCTAATATAATTTTCCATTTACTTTTTAGATCTAATGATAAACCTTTATTGAAAAAAATTTCAATGAAAAATGTATAATTAAAATTAAACATAATTACGTTAAAAATGAAACGAAATCAAATTTTATGAATTACTTTCTATTCTTTTAATATAATTATAAAATCTTACAAATTACACGCGTAGAAACAAAAAATTGATACCAAAACCGTGCAGTAGAAAGAAAGAAAGAAAAAAAGAAAAAAAGAAAAAAAAGCAGAAAGAGAAAGAAAGAAAAAGATAGAAATAGGTATATAAAGAGAGAATGAGTTCAATTCACAGAGAGACCACAATCTACTAGAGTTACTTAACGCGATGAAACTCGAACATCAAAAAAAGCACTCGGCAAAGAATTTTCTTTTACACGGATACCGAACAGCAGCGCGATGAGACCTCCGCACGATTCTTTTCATCCCTCTCTCTCTCTCTCTCACTCTCTCATCCCCTTCCTTATCCACCCCACCTACTTTTTTTTTTATATTTTTTTTTCTAGGGAGAAATCTCCATGACGCCGACAGAGAAAAGCAAGTACGTTCTCGATCTCGATATCCTCTGACTCTCGTTTCAACAGAAGAGGTGGAATAGAAGGTGGGGGTGGGTTCTAAGGGGGCACGGTAGAGTAGGGTAGGATAGGGTAGGTAGATAGGTAAAGGTAGTAACATCAATGGATTCGAATGAGCGTTCCATGCCATCGCACAATAAAGCGACGAAAGGAGAACTTCGGTTAAACGAGCTTTAAAAACCTGTAACCAACGCACTCATTTTTTCTCTTTCTCTCTCTTGTAAGAGGTAACTAAAGAGAGAGAAAGAGAGAGAAAGAGAGAGAGAGAGAGAGAGAGAGAGGGAAAAAAAGGAAGAACGTGCCCTAAAAGTAGTTTCGTGCTTGATCGTGTGTATTATACATTTATAGTATACATACGCATTGGTTACTAAGTTAAGTATATAAATGTATGAGTAATGCGTGTACGTATATAGTTGAACGGGTACGTGCACACCCCTTGCTATTCGTGGTGTATCGGAAGTCGTGAGTATTAGAAAAAATGAGAAAAAGAGAGAGAGAGAGAGAGAGAGGAAAGAAAAAAAAGAGCGAGTACCTGGTTGATGGTGCATGTATACTTATGTAGTAGGTACCTGAACAAAACCACCGGTGCAACAGGAGGGATATATGCGATATATATATGCTTCTTTCAGAGACAACTTTCTAGTACATCCCACATTACCTTTTAAAAAGGACCATCCTCTCTTGCTACATCTTTCTCTCTCCCCTTTTTTCTCTCTCTTTTTATCCCTTTTTTACCGTACAACTACTAACTTCCCATAGAAGATGATTTTTATACGATACTCGTTTAGTTAACGTTTTATATATTTTTTTTTTCTTTCATTATATATGTTACCGTTAAAATGTGATACTAGTTAATTTAATAAATAATAAGATAAATAATGTGAAATAATTATATTGATCAGTTAAAATATAAATAAGAAAAGCTAAAACTATGTATATCACACACAACTGTATTATGCATATAAAAATTCACCAGAGACAAGACAAAGTTTGAAATTGAAATTTGTGATCCTTTTAGATTAGATACGATAGAAAAATATCAATAACAAAATATTAATCTTTAACATATAAAAAAGAGACGAACCTAAAAAATGTATAATTACGTACATTGTAGTAGAAATAAATACAAGACAAATAAAATTTCAATCTCTCTTAATTTAATTATTCTTATAGAATTCATATATCATCGCGTCATTTGTATACAAATTTTTCGTGAATTAATTTGATAATAACGTATAATATATGTATACGAGACATATAATTAGATAAATTTACGATAATTTAGTAAATTAGAAAATTCGATGTATATATAACATACATATGCATAAACTGCATTATTAATGAGATAATTATGTATACGTGTAGTATATTTAATTAGAATATAACATATGCTTTCTTAATATTATTAGATTAACATGAAAACTTCATAATATTATCTGCATAATTACCAAATAACGAAGACTGTGTTGCCTCTATCACGGTTCTAATGTTACTAAATCGTTTTGTAAACAATCTATCTCTTTTCATATACGTTATCTTCTACGAAGACTAAACAATAAGAAAATTTTCTTAGTAAGGTCACACCACACACACATACTGTTTGTATACATTTATTAAGAACGTATGTCGCGGTTAATGTTTTTCGCATTATTAAAATAAATTTATCGTTGTTGAGTTAATTTTTAAAATGATCTCCGTACACTGGGAATTGAATTTTAATATTTCAAGTATATATTTATATGTGTGTTAATATATATATATATATATATTATATCGTATTATATATAATATATGTAATACGATCATTAAAATGTTAATATAAAATTAAAAAAATAAAATTTTATATTAAATATCAAATTTTTATCAATGCAATAAGAATATGCATACAATACGATCATTACTATGCTAATATAAAATTTAGATAGTGGAATTTTTAATATTTTTAATATACACATACATGCATATACCTATGTGTATATGTTACCATTGCAAAATTAATATCTCGTAAAATGTGTCTTTGAATATAAGATAAAATAAAAAAAAAAAGGAAAAAGAAAAAAAGTGATATCATGTAAAAAAAAAACTCAAATGAGATAATACAATATAAATTAAAAAAAAAAAAAAAAAAGAAAAAAGAGAGGGAGAGAGAGACATTTAGACAGACAGACAGACACAGTTTGAAGTTGAAACTCAGTTGAAGCCTCGAGTAGCAGCAAGCACGAAAATAGGATTAATTAGCAGCGTGAAAGCGAAATCCCAGAGCCTCGTCGATACGCTCTCGATTCTAACCGTTTGGACATTTACACAACTACATATGTATATGTTCTGATAATACGTGTATATGTATATGTGTGTATGTGTGAGGGGGTATAGAGGAAATCAACGGCGGATTATCGCAATAGCAACCGTTCATGTGAGAGACAAAGAGAGAGAATGAGAGTTAAGAGAAAGAGGGTATGGGAAAATGGAAGAGAAGGGGTGAAGAGAGAAGGGAGAGTTCGTTGACACGAACGTAGTAGTAGCATAATGGTTCCAATCCATGTGGATGGTAGTTTGTGGTTATATGGTTGGTGATAGTGTGGTAGTGCTAACGACGGATAGAAGGAGGATGGTTTTCAACCCTGTATTTTCTGCAAGCGTTATTCCTATAGGACAGGAAGTAGGAGGATGGATAGATAGATAGTATGAGATGAGTAAATAGATAAATAGATAGATAGATAGATAGATAGATAGATAGATAGATAGAGAGAGAAAGATAGTAATCGATTATTCTAACTTCGAAGGTTCTTCGTTTGCATAAAATTATGGAAAAATGTATGACGTTAATGTCTATAAGTATAATAATAATTTATAATGATATAACAAATTGTGCTAGATTGTTCTATCACAATTAGTATTACTATTATTATTTTATTCCAAATAATTTGTTATCAATTCAATAAAAAATATATAAAAATTTGGCGTATTAATTAACGTTAAGAGGAATATATTCTAAAATTTATTATACTCTATACGATTTTTCCAATACATTATCGTTTTTTTGTTTTAATATTTTTATCATTGAACGAAATAAAAAATAAAAAATAGAGAGATAGAGAGAGAGAGAGAGAAAGATGAGATTGGGGTTGAATTCGGAGTTTGGTTTTGGGGTATATGCCAGTCACGGAGGGATGATGTTCCAGCAACGAATTTCTCCCTCTTTCGTGTTTCACTCTATTCCCTCCCCCAATCCCTCTCTCTCTCTCTCTCTCTCTCTCTCTCTCTCTGTTTCCGTCTCTCTCGTTCAACTCTCTTTTCATATTCCATACACCCCCGCAAGGATCAATACAACGCACTGTGGTGCTTGGTTATCATGCCGATACTCTCGGTACTCTCCGGGTATTCATAAAAAACCTTTCGTGAAATCGTACAAGGGGGGTAAGGACCCACCCAAACAACCAAAATCCACCAAAACCATCAAGACCCCGTCTCTTACTCTTGCACTTTCTTTTTTCTTTTTTCTTTTTCCTTTTCTTTCCTTTTTTTATTTTTTATTTTTTTTTATTTAAACAACAATAATTATTCTATGGATAACAAGCAGCGAAAAAAAAAAGGAAAAATTATTCCCAGCTCGCAATTAGGCGTAGCCATATTAACAAGGGTTGTGGTTCTCCCTTTACCCCGACCCTTCTTTTTATTTCTCTTTCTTTTTTATTTTTCTTTTTTTCGAAGAGTTAAAAAATGAGGATGAGAGTCTTTCAAACGAATTTCTCCCGATCTCCATAGCGACTCGACGAACATTGAAAGATATCACCCTTTTAAACGATTGATTAATAATAAAAAAAAAAAAAAATATATAATCTCCAATGTTCAATACACCCACCAATCCGTTCTTCTTTTTATCTTTCATATTTAAGTTCCTTTAATTCTATTATTATTATATTTTGTTCTTTTTTCCTTTTTATAAATCATTTTTTTTTTAAACATTACGATTCATCAGATACATTACCATCCTCCTACTTTCCCCACGAGTTTAAAAAACATGCACGATCGGAGGAAAAGAATGTGCTTAACAAAAAAGACTATAAGAAAAAATTTTGATAACACGAATAAAAAGAAAATATTATCTGTAATATCTATTACAGATTACAAAAAAAAAAGGTAATCGAAGAAGAAATAGAAAAGAAACAACATTATTTCCCAACGAAGAAAATTCACATAAACTTTTAGATCGAAATTCATCCAGTTTGCTTATATATCATTGATTTACTATATATATGTATATATTACTGCAAAAGACAGAAAAATTGAAGAATATAAAAATTCACATGGCAAAATGTCAAAAGAAGATACCAAATACGTCGATAAAAGTTCAAATATATTTACGTTTATTTTTATACATTAATATTTAGGACATACATCAACCAAGCGACCATGTGAATCTTGACATTCTTCAATTTCGATCTTTCATGATAATACACACACACGCACCCACACATATACATATAAGTGTTAGTCTAGACGATGCAAGCAAGACTCGCTTTATAAATATTCCATCACCGAGATTAAGTATCTTCGAGGTAGTGAAACTACGGGAAAAGAGAAGAGAACAGATAGAAGGGAAAGAGAGATAAAGAAGAAAAGGGCGAGAGGGGGACAGAGAGAAGGGTTAGGAATCAGGTATAGGAAACTCAACGAAAAGCTGCTGCATTTACACCATCATCAACTGAGAGATCGAGAAAGAGAAAAGAGAAATAATATGTGTATGTATGCGTGTGGGTATGTGTGAGAAAGAGAGAGGGAGAGAGAGAAAGAGGATACCATATAACGTAGTGGGATCCAATAGGAAACGTTGACGGTGGTAAAGCCGACGAAAGCTTTATCTATTCTGGGACAATATCGTGAAATGGCAGTAGGGCTGGCCAAACGCATGTCCCCCTCCCCCTACCCTTACCCCCCCGTAAGCTCGAACGTCGACAATCATGGCTGCGGTGTATTACTATAGTACGTCATCATTCTCTTTCCTATGGTTATATAGAGAATAGAGTATGGTGAATCAGAGAGAGAGAGTGAGAGAGAGAAATAATGAACGAGAGGGTGGTCTACTAGGAACACTTGAACGATTGCGATTATTATCGTTAAGTGAAATTATTGTATGAGCATAATAAATGATAAACGTGTATGACAATTAGTTTGGTATTTCGGAAAAAAAATAAATATCGCAAGTAATATTATACGATAGTGATTATTTTATTTAGTTTTTAATTAATAAAAGAAGAAGAAGAATAAATAATGATGAATAATAAAAAGTGATAGTAAATAGATATAATATGTGAATAATCATATATGTAAAGGAATGGTAATGTGACATGTGACGAGAGAGGATTAATTTAAAAATAATTAAATATAATAAAAAGAAGAAACACACACGTGAGATTATTATGGCATGGAACGTTGCATTTATCCCGCGTTATTGCGAGATTCTTCTTCTTTTTTTTTTTTTTTACGATAAATAAGCACGTTTTAAATCTCAATAATAATCCTACTTGTCCCATGTGTTTATTTTCTTTTTTTTTTTCCTTATTATTTATCCCAATTTTTAACTAAACATTAAATAACGTTACATGGAAAATTGAAAATCATTGAAATCACTCGTATCGGTAAAAAAAATTCATTTAAAAAACGTCAATAATTGTTTCATCGTAAACAATGCCAACTAAAAGTACGATGCGTTTTAAATTAATATTTGATTGTAGAGGAATTAAAAAAAATAATAAAAAAACAAAAAGAAAAAACGATAAGATAAGATAATAATAAATCTAAAACTTTTCTTATTCGTCAACTAAAAGGGACATTGCACTCGGGTAAGAGTAAGGAATAGTAGCAGCAGCAGCAGCAGCAGCATCATCATCACCACTACAACTACCACCACCACCACCATCACCATCATCATCACCACCACCATAACAACTTCGTCGTAAAGCGTGTGTTAACGTTGAGCTCAAAGTACTTTGGAAGAGATGCTAAACGAAGCAGAAAATCATGGCAAAGCTTGAACCTATGACGCAGCGTGTTAGAGATGAAAAAAGAGAGAATGAAGGAGAAAGGAAAGGAAGGAAAGGGGATAGGGGAGAGAGAGAGAGGAAAAGAGAGAGATAGAAAGTGTCCCTTTGGTAGGGACAGCTTTTGGGCGAGCTTCCAATTTGGATCTGTTTTGCGTTTGAAACTGACATTAAAGACGTGGAAGGAAGGTAGAAAGGAAGGAAGGAAGGAAGGGTCGTATCGAAAAAGAAAGAAAAGGGATCCATACTAATGAAGAAGATTAATTAACAAACCTAACTAAAAAATAAAAGAAAGAGAGAAAGAGAGAGAGGGAGAGAAGAAAAAACAACCTTACAAAAAAAGATTCAATATAAATAAAAGTATCTGATATCTAATTACTTTCTTATCGCAACAACTTTGAGAACGAAATACGAATGATGAGAGGATAGGGGACGGGGGGTGAGGACGGGTGGTACGGGGAAGTTCCAAAGAACATTAGTAAGATGCATTTTGTAGTAATTGAACATTGAAATTACGTTTAAACTTTAAAAAAATAATAACTTAACCAAAATAAAGGAGATACCTTTTGGTTGAAATAATTAAAGAAACAAATTATTACGCAAACAATAGCGATGAGAATTGATTGACTGTAAAAATAAATTAAAAAAAAATAAATAAAAACAAAAATGAAAGAGTAAGAGCGACGAACAAATGAACAAATAGTAAAATTTATATTTCCGACGAGTAAGGAAAAATAAAAAAAACATTACCTTGCTTTTTTTTTTAAATAACAACAAACTGTACAAAATATTTTACCATTCGTCGAAACGATCAAATAGATGTGAAAAATAAAAAAGGAAAAAGAATTCTATTCAAATCAAGTGGAGAAACATCGAGTCCTTTCTTTCGATCCACAAATCAACCCTCCCACCCCCCACCTTTCTACGCATATTTGCACGTTGGATGAAAAATGCAATCGGTTCTTGTTCCTCTTTGCCATCGGGAATTTCGTTCGTAGAAACTTCGAGGACTTCGTTAACTGAGAAAACTGAATGAGGAAGAGGAAGAGGGGTGGAATGGAGTGGGGTAAAGGGTTCGGCAAAGGCAGTGGTTGAACAGAGAGGGTTAGGAAAAAGAAAAATAAAAAGAGAAAGAGAAAGAGAAAGAGAAAGAGAGAGATCGTTTCTACAGCTTCTCACCCTTCTACGAAACCAACCCTACAACCTCCAAAGCACCCCTGTGATCCCTCTTACCGTCCCTCCCTCCTCCCGTTTGTTCCCCCCTCTTAAAATCCAACCACGAATTCGTGTGCCGCCTCGGGCACAAAACTTTACGGCCGTCGCACGTTCGTTTTCCCTGACTGCAGTCTGAATAATCGCGCGAAATAATTGAAACGGAATGCTTAATTTAGAATCTCGTCGGAGTTCTCTCTTTTTCTTTATCTCTCTCTCTCTCTCTCTCTCTCTCTCTCTCTCTCTCTTTGGAAGTTCTCGAAGCTCTTGTGAAAAATTACGCCCCTAACTCATTCACTCGTTGGAATCGAAAGGATTGGCGCTTCGGGGTGATGGTGGCGGTGGTGGTTGGTGGTCTCTCTTTTTCCTCTTTCCGACAATTCAGAAACTCGAAAGAGCTCGGAATCGAGTTTCGATAATATTCCGAAGTAGAAAATTCAATTAATGGCAGCGGGGTATATGGGGAGGAGAAAAGGGGGTTGTTCGGGCTCGAGGTAAATGGCGTATCTAACGAAAAATGTTTATCTTCCCGGAAAATCGAGGCTAATTATGAAATGCTAACGAGATGTGATCGTATAAAACGCGTATGTGTGCATGCATGTGTGTATGCATGTATGTATGTATATATGTTCGTTCTCGTTTCGCGTGTTATTACTTTTCCCCCCCCCCTCTTTTTTTGTGTGTTTTTATTCTTTCCAAACGGCAGAAAATGAAATGTAGGAGAAAAAATAAAAGAACGAGCGGAAAAGTAAGATACGAAAAAAATATAAAAAAAATTAAACAAGGGAAGAAAGAATCGAAGGGAGGAGGCACGGAAGAAAGGGGAAAGGGTGAAATTTTTGTTCCACCCCTTTTTCATTTAATTTCAACTCCTCGAATCCCGATAGTACGAATGAAAAGTTTCTTTCCTATTTTCACAGCAAACGATAAACGATGGGGTTTGGTTTCGGTACACTCGCATAATTTTGTATAATATCGAACAGAAATCAACTTATTAAAATTAGAAAAATCATAACGTACGATAATGCAAAATATGTAACTTGAAGAAAAAGTTTTATTAATTAAAGTATTGACAAAAAAATTTTACAAAGAAACATTTATTCCTACTCACTCCCCTTTCTTCCTTTTTTCCAAAGAAATATTTATTATACGATCCGATCTTGTGTTGAGATATTGATCAGTAATTTTCTTTTCTTGTTTTTTTTTTTATTTTTTTATTGTATTCGTTGAAATACGTAAAAATAAAAACGCACACAAGATCTCGTATGGGGATCGCGTAGGGTTGTTGTGCCATGACTTTTAACGCGATTTACATAATGCACGAAGTTTATGTGTATTGCTGAGAGATAATAACACGTCGTATAGGCACGTATGTACTTATGTACGCACGCACGCATGCACATACGCAGCTGTCAAAAACAGCTGTTAACATGTGTTGTCTTGTCTTGTCTTGTGTTGTGTTCTGTTGTGTCCGGTTAAAAACGTCAGATGAAATATAGAAAACGATTCTATGAAGAAGTAGTTGTTAATCAAACGATCAACGATCGAGATAAATATTTAAATGATTACATTACATTCTTCATTATATTCTATCTCATTAGAAAAATTAGATATAACCCCTTTTTGCTTTTATGTTAATCGAATAGGATAATAAATTATTACTCACTAAAGGTACTATAACCGCCAATGAATCATAGAACTGCATGTATAAAGATCTTACCTGAAACAAAGAAATGTTTATTTTTAATTTAATACGATGAATAGTTATTGCAATCATGGTTATTATGTTTATTATTATTATTATTATTATTATTATTATTATTATTATTATTATTATTATTATTATTATNTGGTTATTATGTTTATTATTATTATTATTATTATTATTATTATTATTATTATTATTATTATTATTATTATTATATAAAAATAAACAGATTAGTAGGTTTCTAATTTTATCTATGAGTACACCCAGGAATTGTATAATGTAATAATATTGATGTAGGTTAAAACAAAAAGAAGGTCGAAATTATTTATAGAATTAATTTTATAATTTACATTATATAACACAATAAATTATATCATGTAAAATGAATCATAGTAAAATCGATTAAAAATTTTTTTCTCTTTCTGGTAATACCATCAATTTTCTTAATTATTTGTGTGTCCATACAATTAATACTTATATATATATATATATACAAGAAGATGAAAAAGAAATGAGTAAGAAAGAGAAATTAAGAGAGAAAAAGAAAAAGAAGATAGAGAAGTGGGGGAAAACAATTAGAATTGCATCCGATGATGACGTTCTCATTCTCTCTCTTCCTCTCTTTCAACGTTTGACATTTCGAGAGAGTATTAAATTCTCGAGGCTTCCGACACCCACGCCCTTACGCCACCGTTAAAAGATATATAAAAAAAAAGAATAAAAAAAGAGAAAAAAAAAATTAAAGAAAGAGAAAAAGAAAAATCGCTTTTGATGTTGTACATGTCGTTAAAAGGACTATGCCGTTCTTTTAAATCCATTTTTGCACACATAAACACACACACCCTATCTCCTTTTACCCTCCAATACTACACCTCCTTTTTCTGACCGTTTGTCCGTCTGTAACGAACTATTGTTTCGCAGCACCGTGACCGCATTTTCTTTCAAAATCCGTTCCATCATCCCTCCCATTCTCACCCACAACCCCACCTTCATTCAACCCTTCCTCCTTTTCTTCTTTTTTTTCTCTAATGCCAAAGTTTTATTTATTTTTCCCTCTTTTATTTCCCTCACAAGTTTCACCTATTTTCTTATTTTTTTATTTTCTTATTCTATTTCTTCTTATAATCTTGCAATAACGTTGAAATAAATTACTATTAAAAAAAAAAAAAGGATAAGAAATGGGAGAGATGTAAAATAAGAAATATTTGTAGTATTTGCGAAAATGAAAAGAAGAAAAAAGGGCAGAGAGAGAGAAAGAGAGAAAAAAGAATAGAAAATGCAGTAAATACGAAATAAAATATTGCAACAAGATATTATATTTGCAAACCGACGAAATTCTAAGGCCCGGTAGCCACATATATATATACAAATGTAAAAAATATTACGAACTCGTCCATAAATATTGATCTCAAAATTACACTCTTGGAATGTTTAGAAAAAGAGAGGGAGAGAGAGAGAAATAGAGAGAAGAATAGGACAAATGGTTTGCAGTCGCATAATATTTTCACGTGAGAATTTTTCTCATTTGACTTAACTCTTCTCACATTTATATACAAATACACACACACACACACATCCCTATATATTAAAAGATATATTTATTTATGTATATATGTGTGTATTTGTTATAGGAGATGATGAAATCGACTACACACGCACGACTTTTAAGTTTGAAAAAGAAAAAGAAAGAGAAAGAGAGTGAGTGAGAGGGCCGTAGGGGGGAATGAGGAGGAAGGGAAAAGGATAATTCCTAGTCGATACTTATTACTTCGCGACTCATTAAACGTTGCCCATTGTTTGACACGTGTATCCATTTCGAGATAAATGCCAAGGCAATCGTCGTTTTCTTACGATTACGATTGTTGAGAGAGAGAGATCTCTCTAACAAATCGTAATTAATATTACTTATGCGAATCCGTGTAAATCAACGAAGAAAAATAACATCGTCAACTTCCTTTTATCTATTCAGATTATTCCATTGGATTTAAAATAAACGAAATACATTTGTATATGTGTAGATTGTTCAATCTAAGAAAGTATTGAAAATATAATCGATCGTTCGTTGATTTATGTTAAGAAAAATAAATAAAAAAAAAAAGAGAGAAAGAAAAATTTTCAATGCAACGATAAATTTTTTGCAAAATGATAATAACAACGTTGTGTGTCAGGGTTGCATCATAGGGTTTTCTTTATATTACTTTATTAGATAATTATATTACATTATTTTATGTATAATGTATAACACACATAATATATTATAATATATTATATGAAATAATTATTTCACATTATTATGTTCTTTATTTTTATTTTAGATAATATTTTTTTAACGTGTATAATTAAAAATTCGCATTTTATACGTGTTGCAACGTAATATAATTTGTTTTTTCTTCAAAAAGTGCGAGAGAAATAGGTCGATGATATTGCGTATTTGTTTGCTCAATTAATTCGAACAATTTATAACAATATTTACAATTAATGATTTTTCCTTTTCTTTTATTTTCCTTTCTCTTCTCTTTATTTCGTTTATATTTTTGAAATCTTCTCATCAAATCAATTGGAAAAATAATATTGATGAGGGTAATGTTTGATGTGTTTAAAAGATAATCTTCCTTTTGACAAATCCTTTCGTATTTTTATTTTTGTTATGTGTGTTCTGTTCATTTATAAATCATATCTTCTCTATGTGTCTCCTGTTTGTGTATCGGACCAATGAAGAACCGGTTTCCACGTCCTCGGTTAGGACGATATCGCAAGCATGCACACACAAACCGTCGATTATCATATTAAATAGATCGCACTGTTTGCGGTCAATGGGTTGAAACGAGAAAGAGAGAGAAAGAGAGAGAGAAAGAGAGAGAGTGAGAGAGATAGAGTGGGTTGTTCTGTGGATTCATTGAATCTTCCCGCGAGAATCGCATTGAGAAATGAATTACTATTGATCGATAAAATATCATGCATCATTGTGCACAAATCGATTATTATTAATAATAATAAAATTTTAATTGAAAAGAAAAATAGAATAATAATTAATTCTAATATAAGTTAAAGGAACATGTATATGTATATATTTATTATTTTTTAAGAAGAAGTATGTCGAAAGAAAAGAAAAAATACAATTAAATAAAAATAACAATAATCTATAACGATATCATTATTTTCATATAAAATAAAACGAAAAATATGAAGTACATAATATTCGTGCTCGTGGTTGGTTGATGATTTAAAAATAAAAAATAAAACAAATACGAGAAGATGTGTAAATAATTTTTTCATATAATATTTATATATATATATATATATATATATATTTTTGTCGGTGATGTGTGTGTGGTTGATTTTAAAATTTGTATTAAAAACATAAATAAAATACACACGCCAGGTTAATAATAATTATGTGAAATAATAATAATAATTAAAACAATATCAAAATTATTCTCTTAAAAATACAAAAAAATACAAAAATAAAATACAAATAATTGTTAAACATTACGATCTAACGCGAGAGCAATAATTTCTAATAATAATCCGAAATACAAAAGATATCTTTCAAATAAAAAGATTAATAGTCCTTATATGATAAACAAAATGAAAAGAAAGAATGGAAGAAGATGAAGAAGAATAAAAAGAAGAAAAAGAATAATATAATAAGAATTGAAGTTGGATATAATCAGTGTCGGCCGGCCCACATGACCAATCGATTGTGGTCGATTTGTCGATTCTGCGCAACTACACGACGACCTATGCACCAACACACAGTATACCAACACTAACACAATCTAATGTCGTGTATCTGTAATATGTATGTACATATGTATGTATCTGTATACATGTGTGTATGGATACGCGCGCGCGTGCGTGTGTTTGTGTGTGTGTGTAGGTGCCCATTGGAGAGGATCGAGTCCGATTTGAATGATAATCGGATGCGCATGATTGATTTATGAATACTAGCAGGGTGCCGTTGGAGTACTGCTGATGGTGGTAGTTTGGCTGGCCAACCAAGATTAATCTTCATTACGTGAATCCTATCTGGGTGTCTCGACAATAGCCGTTGTCCTTTCAAACTACCATATCTCCAAGAGATAAAGAAAAGATAAGTCATTGTAAAGAAATATTTCCATTTCTTTCATTTTCTATTTTTTTTTTATTTTTACTCGGAGAAAGAAGTATTTATATATATATATATATATATATTATAATAAATTATACAATTTGTGTATTATATTTCTAAAAATAAGTTCGATAATATCTTTCGTATATGACATTTTTCTCCCTAAATGTTCCGGTAATATAAATAAATATACGAATAGATATATATATATATATAATAATTGATGTTAATGTGATTAAAATATATTTCTTTTATATATAAGAAATAAATATTTCGAATTATCATATAAATAGGAAGTATAATCGTGAAAATAAGAGAAATAAGAAAGATGGGGGTGAGTTAATAATTTATGTAAAATTTATGAATTATTTTCTATGGGATTGATTAATAATGTTTACAAAAATAAATGTAAGAGTTGAATTGATTATTACAAAATACGCGTAAATATTTTTGTTTCCCTTTTTTGCTGAGCCTTTCTTTTTCCCTTTCTCTCTCTTATTATTTACGGATATTTATTTTTTAACGTAGTTTTTTATTCGTCATCTAAGTATGACAAGTATCAAACTTGATTCGTAAAAAGTTGGGTATTTAAATTTTTTATCAACTTCCGCAAACGTTACTTTTTTACGACTCCAAGATTTTTATTCTACCGAGTGTCATATAATAATAATAATAATAATAATAATAATAATAATAATAATAATAATAATAATAATAATAATAATAATAATAATAATAAACTTGATTCGTAAAAAGTTGGGTATTTAAATTTTTTATCAACTTCCGCAAACGTTACTTTTTTACGACTCCAAGATTTTTATTCTACCGAGTG
>NW_015149023.1:1157542-1172526 GCF_001465965.1 Polistes dominula | reverse complement strand
TGCACCCTGGTGGTATGTGTGAGAACCGTGGAGTGAGTGGGTGGGTATGTATGGTTTTTCTTAAAATGGGTAAAAATATGGATAATAGGCAGGCATACTTCTCTGAATGAATGTGAAAACTTTAATTTTAAGTAGGTAGGATCCAGGAAAGGCATTAGACTTCTTGCTTCCACTCCGGAGTGGAAATTCCGCCTCCTGGTTTATACAGAATTGTTACAATATTTTATCAACTCATTCTATTATGCTTGATTGGTTAATTTATTTTGTGACTATTCTGTGATCTTTATTATGTATCATGATTCAAAGATATTTGTAACCATTTGAAAGATTAATTTCTACTTTGATTTTATCTCGAACGAGATAGAGTCGAATCAAATTCGCAAATTCTTTGATGCATTTGATACTTAGTTTTAAGTATTTCAGGATTAGCACTACGCACACTATCGCGATTTCGTCTTACAGCTAGAAATATTTGATATAATTAACGAATAAATTAATAACGAAATTATGAAATGAAGGTATTGCAAGAAAATGCATTACATTTATTGCACTATTTATTTCAATTTGATTTTATTACTCGACGTTAAAAGTGCGAAGTGTTATTAGGTCATCGAGGGAAATTATTATCTGCTTGGACATTCGAATAAATATTCTCGTGTATAATCAATGAATTTTAAGTTCATTGATGGTCCACGAGTTAGAAAAATGAACGCGAAATGTAAATTAATTTTGTAATAATTGAGAATTAGAATCATAACAAAATACGAGTTCATTTGCAAAATTAGTATGAAAGATCTTATCTTGCTGGCACGTAAGAAATGTCCAAATGCAGTTTTTATGGAATGAAGAAAGAAGAGGCTTAATGCCGAAGAGGCCCCCACTTTATTGTGGCTGAAGAGGGCAACTACAGGCTACTGAATTATTTTCAAAGATTCAACATCATGTTTGAACCTTTCGAGAATGGTTCTTTAGTCATATTTTATTTTTTATTGTTTTAATTTTTTGCTCGTCATTAATTTATAGTTGTAATTGGAGATGATGGACCATTCCATCTCCTTGGGACACCAAATTTGTGTTTATATCATCAAAAAGATGCATATGTGTTTAGTTAGTTCGAGTAAAAAAATTTTAATTTCCTTATTTTTAAATTTTAAAGCCTAATAATCGTTTTTTTAATATTAAAGTAATCTCTCTTTTTTTTTGTCTTTAATATTTTTCATTGCTATCGTATTTTATTAATTTTTCAATTTTTTCTTTTCTATAGAATGCAGTTTAAAAGTATTAATCATAATAAGTAATGGATATTATTTTCTCTAGTAACTTAATATTTGTACTTCTACTTTTTTATTTTTTTTTATTTTTTCTAAATGTAAAATCACGCGTTTAAATTTAATTTCATTGCAACAATAAATAGATATTTGA
Source organism: Polistes dominula (assembly GCF_001465965.1). The sequence continues at coordinate 1,171,104 of NW_015149023.1, read as the reverse complement.
TAAAAATAAATGGAGTATTTAATTAAAAAGTGCATCTGCGAATTGGACGATTTATATTATCAGGCTATTGCATAAGTTGATTGTATGATTAATATAGTTTTCTTTTTGTTACAGGTGATCTTCGTTGGATTTAACAACAAACCTTTTTGATTCTTCTCCTGCTTTTTATAATATTATATATGTATAAATGCATTTCTAAAGGCACACATATAAGCACTAAATATGAAATATATATATTTAAAAGTCCATAATAAATATAACATTGAATATTTGCAAAGATTTACAAAAAATTTTAAATATTTTTGTTAATAAAATGTGTAATTTATTAACATATCTGTGGCAGGATTTAAGAATTTATTGGATCTACTTGTTTTTTTTTATGTTTATAATATTTATGACAGGCATCTTAAAAGGATGTGATTTTTTTTTTACTTGTTTCTATCATACGAGAAAAAAATGTAGGATATTCGTAAAATCATCGGTACAAAACTTCATGAAAAAAGGGGTGAATGAAAAAATTAGTCAACGTAAATCTTTTATCTAGCTGCAATTCCAAAATTATAGTACCCAAAAATCTGTAAAAATTCTGAAAATGTTTTTTAATGATTTTAAAAAGGATAAAAAAGTTTCAGAAAAATCGAAAGGAGTCAAAAGTGGTTAATTTGATGTGGAATATCCCATATATACATGAACATTTAAAATTTGTAAGTGACAAATTGCATGTTCAATTACTATACTTCCCCAATTACCTTGACTGTTGACATTTTGTTAGAAAAATGTTGAGATTACACGTAAGCCTCATCTTCCATTTTATAGTTCTTTTTTTTTTATTTAATTTTATTTTATCTTATTTTAATTTATTTTTTTTTTTACTTACTCATTTATCACTGTTCCATAAGTCAATTTCAAATCATCCTGGTATGTGTATTAAACTATATTTGAAGTCTTATTGAACGATGTAGGAATGAATATTATAATTTCAAGAAAAGAATAAATAAAATGATGCAAATAATGAAAAAAAAAGTAGGATATATTAATTTTTGTTCTCACTTTTCATAGATCATCAAATCTATGTTGAAAAACTTTTCCAATCAATTAAATTATTAAATACTTGATAATATAAATTATAAAACTATAAGATGAAACTAATTATTATAAAATACATTTAACATACAAAGTTTATCAAAATTAATTAATTTTTAGTTCAATGCGTTACGTCTTTTTTTTTTTTTTTACTTCATTTAACGTAAGAGATTTTAATAAATATATTATTTTAAATGAAAAAATCATTAGAGAGATAAAACTGTAAGTTGAAAAATAAACAAAATCGAATCAAGCAAAATGTTTGTTATATTATGCAAATATAAAAAAAATTGTTAGTTCATATTTTTGTGTGCGCATTTTGTTCTTTTTTTTATACTTATGGTCGAAAGATAAAACTTTGTTTGATGTAAGGCGTTGTTAGGTATACAAAGTTTCTATTAGATACATTATTTATATATGTGTGTATATATACATAGCTCTTATTAGTATATTTGCATACTACATATTTGATACACGTTTTATTCTACCAATGAAAATATAAATATTGAGACAATAAGATTACTGTATATAATGACGGAACGCATGAAATTTATTAATTTTTTTTTAATTCTGTTTTTTTTTCTTCTTTTAAGTAGAAAACCGCATTTCCAGCAAAAGAATTTATTCCATAGATTACATTACAAAATATTACACCCCATTTCTTTCTCTGTGCTGGAAAGCCATTGCCAATGGGGTATCACTCAGTAGTAGCTAGTTATTAGCCATTGTCAATAACTTCATCAATTAAAATAGAAATGTTTCAATATTTTTCACCTATTTTTGCCTCATTCTATAATCTATATAAACTTTCCTTTGTTGAATAACATTATTACAGATAGATAAACCATATCCTCTGTTTCTCGAGTGTAATTATGTTATTTTTCTTTTATTTTCCCATTACTTTAACTTCATTTCCAGCATATATATATATATATATATATATATATATATATATATAGTTAGTCGTAACAAAAAATGAAAGCTAATAACATAATGCTTTTCTTTAAAAAAATCTTCGCTCTTTGTTTCAAGGCATCAATATAATATATATATATTTATATATTTATATGTATATAAATATATATATAGCCTTTTATTATAAATTTTTTATCTTGCATTAGTCTTTTAAACACACTTGAGCAACTGAGATGAACGTTCACAACATTGTTATAGAATGTAATTTGTGTTTAAACATATTAGTATATATATGCATATTCACGCTTCTATTTTAATTCAGGAATAATAATATTCTTCACTGACTAATTGGAAACAAAATAGACGTTTAACAGATCCAATAAAGAGAGTAAGAAACATATCTTTCGTAAAAATATTTTAATTTCTGTAATATTCTGTTTTATTTCTTGTCAACTATTACTCATATAGTAATATTATAGTGTATGTCAAGTATTTATAACGTGTGTGTATAGTTATACTTCGTTTACTGGTTGCTTATGCAACTTGCATTTCTTGACTTTTAATTAAAACAATCTGTCCTGGGAAACATCTATAGAAAATAAGAAAATCTAATATGAACAATAATACTTGTATTACTAAGTATGAGACTTATCGTTAAAATCTATGTATTTGTGTATATATATATATGTATATATACCTAGGGCTTTACCTCGACACTCGACAATAACTATTTAAGCTTCGGATGTAGCTAAGGGTGCTTCTTTCTTTTCCTCGATTGTGATAATTTCCTTTTTGTCAGCAGAGGCTTTATCATTTTCCTCAACTTCTTTTTTTGGTGCGACCTAAAAATAAACACAAGCATGTAATAATAATATAACTTGTCTATTTATATATTGCCTAGTCAACTTGTTTTGTTAATCTAATACTGTCACTTTTTGTTCAACCTTGAATAAACACTAACAATAGGCAAAATGTAAATATTAATAAAAACTGACAGTTTTAAAACTCATCCGTTAACACGTTCCGTGCTAAGCCCCTTTTGCTTAATTTGTCTTTCAGGCCATTTAATTTTCAGAGTATTAAATAAATTTGTCTAAGTGTACCACCTGTGGTAAATGTGGCACGGAACGTGTTAACCTATAATGACCTAAAATCTAGTAAATTTCAAATACTTTTTTTGATATTTCTTCTCTCTTATTATTAATGTTTGTATTTATAAAAATAGAATGCAATGTGTACCTCTTCTTTGCTAGCTTCGTCAAAGTTCTCAACTAAATCAGGAACTTCATCATCTTCTTCCAGCGTTGCTTTGCCAACTGCGCTACCGGCCACTGTACTTGCTAATCGCTTAAGCTGCGTTAAACCTTCTGGACCTAGTTGACTCAATATACCAGGCAACATTTCGGTTATCTGCTTGTTTTCCCCATGGCCAGTAATTGCAAATGTATTAGCAGACAAACTAGCCTGAGCTTTTGGATTATTAAAGTGAACGACAGTGCCATCATCCTTTATCATATTAACTTCTTCTATACCAGGTATAGTGTTAACTGATAATTTCTTTAGACAACTTTGTAATTTCTTGTCATCTGTAGCAGCAGTTGCATGTACTACCTAAAAAGTGTCATAAATATTATTGTTAAAAATTCCATAAATATAATGAAAACAAATAATATGCATTATGATAAATATTTAAAAATGAAAAGAAATAAAAATGAAACTTAACTACAGATTAAATTGATCAAAAAATATGTCATGCTTTCTCAAACTAATAATCATTGAAATTAATAATAACAAATGAATTATAATAAAGAAATGAGAGGAAAAAAAAACCTATAATATAAAATCATGAAAGAAAGCATTTCAAATATAAAACTTGTCAAGTTAAACATTTCATTATTATCTATCAATGAAATAAGTTACGAGTATATTTTATTATTTGAATAATTCTTTCATTGAAATTAGTGTATCTACGTATATGGAAAAGGACAAAAGTATTGAGCAATAATTTATATAGGTGAAAACAAAAAAGATAAGAAAAGGGACGATAAAAGGAAAAGATACTTAAATAAAAATGATACAATTAAAAAAAAGTGCAATTGATGTACCTTCTTCTTGCGACGGGGTGTTCCCTTACCGCCGATTCGTACTTGGGCTTGGAGCTTCTTAAGCTTTTCAGGATTCATGTTGATACTAGTTTGTAAAATGTAAGAACTTAAGGATCGATTACAACGTTACACAAGACAATTAATAACCGTGTACGCGTGACGGTTACTTTTTGCGAAGATTGTTATTAAAATTAAGTCTTTCAAAGAAAAGTGCCGGCGAACAAACACGTGCTCTCACTTCGCCGAGTGGATCAAGAAAATGGAAGTGTACGCTTCTCTAACTCTCCTACGTCAGAGACAGCTTCCGTTCATATTCATTGTTTCCGGTTGAATCTTAACTCAACAGAACGAATCGCGCATCAAGTTTATATCATTTAAATATAACTTATATTTCTTCAATAATTATTTTATTAATACTTTCGTATTATTTTATGATAAATATATTATGTATTATAATGATTTTTATTCAATATAAATTTGTTGACCAAAGTTCGATTGATTAACGTTGTACAGTTAAGAGACACCATCGCGTAACGTCGTGTGCTATGACTAGAGAAAAAAGTCATGGAATCCTCATAGATGGGATACGAGATGCATACATACATATATACCTTGGAAAACCGCGCTTTTTTTTATTACGAAATCCATAATACATATTTTCATTTTATTATTTTATATGATATACGCGTAATAAAAGAGTAAGCTTTTTTTGGTTAAAAAAAATATTGATATTTTCAGAAATATAAATAGATTGTCTTTTTTTGTTCTTTTATATTTCGCACATACACACACGCAAACACCACAAATACATACTTATTTCTCTTTTCTAGTTAAATCAAAGTCGAATAAGTTTTTTTTTAACATAACAATCATGCTCACTTAGTATTTACGTCTGGCTTAACCTTGAAAACCTGTAGATAAGTTTCTTTTTATTACTTTTGTGCTTATGGAGCATATAAAAGACATTTTTAACTTATATTATATATATATACGTAATCGTTGTATTTTTTACCTATTATATATTTATTTATTTCGTTATTTAAACAATTAAAAAAATAAAATATAAAATAGGTGTACGTCCTTGTGATAGAAAATTAATAATTAATTGAAGTAAATTGAAAAATTTATTATATCATAGAATACGTATTTATTAAATAACATATTAATTCAGCATTTCTGATTGAAAATATGCCACAATACATATATACAATATTTTACATTGACACGTGTTGTATAATACATTCGTCGTTTTATATTAAAAACAATTGGAATCTTTTTTTCCTTTATTTTTTGTCTTTTCTTTTTTTTTTTTTTTTTGTCTTTACTTCAATTCATCTCGGTGGTACTCGTCTAGTAAATAAATAAAAAAAAACTTTTTAATATATATTTTGTTTCTTCAAATAAAATTACTGTTAAACACCGCAAGCTCTAAACGATTTTCTAAAATGTAATTCGTAGCAGTTGGCAAACACATTGTTCATTAAAAACACGCTTTGTACCCATTTTTTCAGAAAAAAAAAAAAAAAACAGAGGTCAGTCTTTACGTTTAAAAATTTTTAACTCTAACGTATTAGAGTTACGAACAAAAACGCCAATACTTATATATTTTTCAATACGTTATCTAATAAACCTTCTAGCATATTTAAATTTTTTCAAAGCATATATGTATATATATAATTTTTCATTGTTTAACCCTTTGAGTACTACATCAATTACATTAAAATTATTACATATATTATGTTTCAATTTAAATTAATATATTCATATGAATACATAATATATTTACACGCATCATAGAAATATACAAAGTTAATTACAATATTTTTCATATATTCGTTATTAAAATTTATGTACTGAAAGGGTTAAAGTATATTTCAATTTAATTTATAATATAATGCAAAATTATTTTGCATAGAATAAATTGTTGATTGAAATATATACATTAGTATGCAATGTAAAACATTATTACGTGTTTTCTTATAAAACATTTAAAATTTTGTAATATAACAAAGAAATAACAGTACAATACTTGAAAATAAATACTTAACTTATACTGATATTAAACTTTTAATTCAATAATTTTTCGATAACGCTATCTTTCTCCATCTTTGGTTAGCCTCATTTTTAACGTGTCCAAACTCAAATCGAATTCTTAATTCGCCAATCTTGGATATTGGTAAAATATCTGGTATCCATTCTATTAAGAATGGTGTTGGCTCTACTTGATTAGGAGAAGTATTACCTACAAAAATATTATTTATGATAGATTATATCCTAATTGAAATATTTGACATATAAAATAATGTTAAATGTGAAAATGTCCTTACCAACTTTTAAATAAGTTTTCAATTCTAACGGTTTGATCAATGCATTATTATTTGTTTTTTTATACCGATCGATATCTGTTTCCTTTCTTTTATATAATTCATACGTTCCATCTGCATTTTGTATAAAACTTCTTGTGATTTCTAAAGGTATAAGTGGTGTTTCAAAAATACTCTTTACGTGCAATATATTTGTAATTTGCCATGTATATTTTGTAAAGGTACCCAACGGTACTCCGTCTTTTCTAACAAAGGCTGTCGTCGAATTAGGTAAACGTTTCTTTTTACCACCACAAGATATTCGCTCCCGTAAACAATCAAAAAATATTTGTGGTACGTGAAATACCAAAGGATCAGGTTTTCCATCGAACTGAAAATGCATTGTTTGATTAATTCTCTCTGTAATTGATGCTAACCATTTAATGAAAGGCAGGCTTGTGTTAGATTCATCGAAATCTTCGCATGAATTTTGATATCTCTTTATAATAGTTGGTTTTGATTTTGATTTTCTCGGTTCGATAGAACTTAAATTATTTAGACCAGTAGCGCTTAATTTATTCACGTTTTTATCATCTCTTTTTCGCTTTATCGAAACAGTAGGTTGTACAGTCCCGCTTTCAGAATTAGACATATTTCCATTATCGTATTGAATTAATGCATTTTTTTCTATCATCTTAAATTCATTACCATTAATTACTGCATTAGTATCTATTAATTTGATATTGTTAACATCTAATACTGTATTTGTATCAATGACTTTTAAATTTCTAGTATTTAATATTTTAATATTATTATCGTTTAAGATATATTGACTATTTAATATATTGTACTTTGTATCAATTTCAGCTTGTTCATTTAAGATTTTCATTGTGTTTCCATTAAATTGCACACTATTTTGGTCAATAACTTCCAAATTATGAACCTGCAAAATAATTACAATATAGTTAGAATAATACTTTCATTAACTTATTAATAAATAATATATAATAGTAGTTTAATGTAATACCTGAGAAATAATATTATTATCTTCTAATAAACTACGATCACATTCCACTTCGATATTTTCAACAATGTTATTAGGTAAAATCGATGATTCCAAGTTCATTGAATCTAAATCAAGTCTATTTCCATCTAAACTTTGCACAGTTAAAGTGTCATCACGAAATATCAACAGATGCGTTTCAGCATCATCTGTATTTAAAGCATCTAGATCTAGCATTAGTTACAACACAAAATTAGATATCTTTTATGATGAAAAAGAAATATCTTTTTATAAAAAAAATATATATTACCTATTCCAACTATTTTATCTTGTTCATTATTTTCTAAAATTGACATCGGTGGTTTTGGTACACTTAGATCATTTTGATCTAAGGTTATATAATAATTAAATTCTTCCGACAATTTAGGATCACTAGCAAAGGCACATATACATGCGTAAAAGTGTACACAGCGTTTTGCTTGTGACAAATTTGTTTCTATTTTATCTCCAATTGATTTAGCGGTACCCTGTTAATAAAATTTGATTATGCAAAATTATGCAATTCTTAGAACTTTATAAACATTAAGAGATATTTCTTTTTCTAACAATTTACCTTAAATGCGGTACAACTGCAAAAACACCGATGTTCCACTCTATCTTTCAATTTAGTAACGAAGAAAGAAAAATGAAGATATCCTAAAGGATGCTTTGGCGAAGCTTTACATTTTACAGCCATTATATTTTTAGATACTCTTTGTACCAATGGACCTGACGTTTCTGTAGCTAATAACCAAATCTCTTGTTTCATTTCATTGTTTACGTTTAAAGATGATAAAATAGAATTTCTTAACGTCAATGGCTGAGCTTCTGCGTAACATCTTAATGCAGCCTGGATATGTTGGCACGTTGATACTGTTACATCAGATGCATCCTTTTCCTAAAATTATAATTTATAATGATAAATTGTATAAATTTTATTAGATAAATTAAAAACATATATTATAATATTGAACTTACGTGACATTTAAGAACACTGGTATCAAAACTCCTCTCACAAGTATCGACAAAACATAGAGCAGTTGTTTGTGAAATTAATGCTATCATTTCATTAGAAATAGATGTATTTATTACAGGCAACTGTACAAAACCTCGATAATCAGGACCCTTATCTCTAACTCGAACAGAGAAAACTTGAGCAGCTGAACCGGTTATTAGTTTACATGCTTCGGTTGATAATTTTCTCTTTTCTCCTGGTTCTTTAAACACTGCATCGCAATACTTATTTTTACAACATAATCCACGAGATCCATTATACGTTCCACATTTAGGACATTTTCTTACACCGCGTAATGTTGCTTTTCCTAAATCAGATAATAGCTTTCGAAGGCGCTCCTCATTGGACATAGCTACTGAAAATATTAAATATATTTTTTAATACGCATCCAATAATATTTACATATTACACAAAATTAATAATTCAAGGTATTAGTTTAAAAACAATAATTCATATATATATATAAGTAGAAACATCAACGAATTATATTTTTGTCAGGTTTTGTAACATTTAATTCTTACATAAAATTATATATTCGTTTATTTAAAGACAAGCTATTAACACAATTATGTTTATACCTTGTTTATCTGTCAAATTCAAATATATTTGGATGATGATGATGATAAAACAATAAAGATTTTTGTCTTTCGGTCGATGATTAAGCTTACAAAAAGTTGATTTCAAGTAGTAAATAAATAACTCATTTCAATAGTGATAATATATACATATAATATGTTCACATATATCCATATATTATATATAGAGAATAACATTTAGATCAGCATCATCCATATGAAAATGTTCACCCAGAATCTGTCTCTTGGTATCATGTATGTTGACCAATGAAAAAAGATTAAATTCTACCCATACGACCAATAGCATTTTGTAACATTGAACAAGAAAACAATATTTTTATTATTTTAAATAAAATTAAAGAAATTTCATTTTAAAAACATTTTATATTGTTAATAAGATTAATATTATAAAAAGTTACAAAAGAAGGAATTATATTTATAAAAATTGGACTAACAAGTTCGTACTCTTATCAAATTTATAACCAATGGCGTACTCAAATTTATAACCAATCACGTTAGGTCGTGAGATTTTCTCCCACGTGGGAGCCTTTGTGCGCATGTGCATGCTAACGTCACAGCTCAACGCGACATCTGTTTCCATAGACGTATCTATGTGCAACAGTAGGTACGCGTAAGGGGCCCTTCCCATTTTACCGTATTTCAATTGTCATGGGGGTCTAACGATACCTTATATTTGAGTGAAGTATATACGTTACTGAGAATTAGGTAGTGCGCATGCGTGGGTAAAATCAGCTGTTGTATCATCTTCGTGTGTTGTGTTAAGAATAATCAAAATCATGAATTATAAAAATGTAAATGTAATAAACTGATATTATATAACTCTTAAAAAATATTTCTTCGTAACATTAATATAATTTAAGAGATTTTACATCGTTGAACTGGAAAAGACTATGCATTACTTTTAACCACGATAAGAAGAATCTAACAATACCACAATCATGAAAGATTTTTGAAGATACTGTTCTTATTATATTTACATTGGGAAAGAACCATGTGCAGTAATATTCTGTCAAAAGAATAGCAGACTATAATAATAATTGCTGTTAAATAAGAGTGTTTTGAGGTTATCTTAGAACTTTTAATACTAACTGTTCATTTTTTAGATATGTGATTAGTACTTGGTAACGAGTATGTAAACAAATTTAAAATTCCTCCGATGCTAAGTCATACCATGAATAAAAGATTCTAAATGGTACGAACTACTGGTTGTAATTATTGAAATTAATTTTTTATGAATAATACCTTTTCAGGAATTGCATCGTTGTAAAATTTACATTGCTGTATGATCAATGGTATATTTTATAAATAGTCATTGATAAAGATTAGGTAATTAGAATTACAATAAATATAATAGTAGACTCTTTTTATGTTTCTTATTACAATAATATTTATTTACACTACAAAACAACGGGCTCGATTTACACATATAAATATATAATGGACTTCGTTCGCGTTACGAGAGGACACCTTTTCTTTCTTCAGAACATTGTATTCAATTTCTCTCTTTGAATTTTCTAAACTTTTTGAGAAGATTCAAAGAGAGAGAGAGAGAGAGAGAGAAATGGGAGACTTTTAATTTTATATTTTTTACATTTGAATGATGACGAGAATACGTAAATACGTAAGTATATAAATGCGTATTGTAAGTTACAGAAGTATTTGTTTCCCTATTGTCAATTAAAAGTTATCAATATTTTGTTTTTATTTATATAAGAATAAAATATTCTTCTGCAATGAAATGTATATCAATTTAAAAGTTGAATAATCCTAAATTAGATTTAGAAGCTTTTCAATACAAGAAAATATCAATCAATTTGTAATTTACAATAGGAACGGGTATGAATACTTCTGGGACTCACTTGTATATGCAATTGAATTAAATTGCAAACGAAGAATTAGATAAAAAAAAATCTTTGAAATAATACATTATCTCAAATTAGTATTGAAAATCCACTAGGTTCTTTTCTATTTTTCCAAATTACACAAATTTACTCGTGGGATTAATATTCAAAATAAAAAGAAGAAAGAGAGAAAAAGAGATAGAGAGAGAGAGAACCAAAAAAAGTATCCTAAACCTTTCAACCATTATTATTATTTTCACAGCGCAATTTATAACGCTAGAATATTTATTTTTTCTTTTAAACTCTATTCATCTAAAATTTATTTTGAACAAAAGAAATAATCAAAATTTTTGCTTTTGATGGAACGGACAAAAGATACGACTTTGCATTTCATCGCAAATATATTTTTAGTAAATAATTATAATTATAATAAAACAAGAAAATAAGGGGGAGGGGGGAAGAAATAAAACAATCAGTGTTTGACACTGAACTAAAACGTGTTCTTAGAGAAATGGGGCAGGGCATGGGGTTTGAGGCACAGGTCTATGTACAAAACTTTGCAAAACAACATTACATAAGTGCAACTCACAGTGTTTCTCTCTCATCGATCGTCGAAAGATGCGCATCTTAAACGATTACATTTATTTTAATGGATCTTTGTATAAGATGCGTACTTTCGAGAAATTCTTTGTGTTTTTTTTTCTTTTTTTTTTCTTTTCTAGATCGAAGTAGGGACTTTTACATTTATTATTCTATTTTTTTGTTTTGTCTTTTTTGTTAATCATCTAAGGAAGAATTAAGTAGACGAAAATATAGAATAGAAACAAAGAGAAATGAATAATTAATTAAAGAAAAGCGAAGAAAAGAAGATAAAAAGAGAAAGAGAGAGAGAGAGAAAATATGGACACATTCTGAGCAATGATCGATGAGAATTCGTTGTTTTATCTTTTTGTTCTTTTTTTTTTTTTGGATCTCAGGGACAAGGGGACAACATTCGACGTATAGAAAATGTAAGGAAATCGTAAATAAAAAAATAAAAATTCAGTATAAGAAAGAACGAGAGAGAGAGAGAGAGAGAGAGAAAATATATATGTCGATAATGTTGTCAACGTCGTACCCCGTGGTCCTCCGGCAGGGTTGGCTTTCTTGTATCGCGACTAGTGCTACGTAATTTTATCACGAAGACTTTCACGATTGTTTCTTATAGATCTGTATCCTACTTCTTGCACGATCCTAGATAATCGAGGTGATCAATCGTGCCTTGAAGTTGACGATACGTTCGCTCGTGGCAGCCAAGCGCTGAAAAATTAAAAAGATAATACATATTATATATTTTCTATTTTTATTATTATGTTTTTTTTATGTATTTCGAATGATAGAAAAATCTATTGGGAAACATTTCTACGATAATATCAAACGTTTATAATTATTAACACTTTAATGGCCGCTCACACAACATGTGTGTGATAGCCGGAACAACCGTCATTGGCCGTTATTTATATATTTAAAATTATATAAAATTAAATTTATTGTTGTTGTTTTTTTTTTATGTTAATTTTTTCGTGAATTTAATTTTAGTTTTTTTTTAAATTAATTTTTCCAAAATATTATCGGCTCCTGGCGACATTTGATTGCGTAGACGTGCGGCCATTGAAGTTTTAACATAAGTTGACTTGTAGAATGAGTTTTTTTATATTTTGTTTTTTCCTCGATAAGAATGTATTATTTGACGAATGAAAATTTTTGTATTTTTCTTGTTAATCGATCGATTCTTAGAAACGTGAGACTATATTATTAATAAATAATTCTTATAGTGCGTGTGCCCCTAGCGATTTCGCGTGCCAAGAAGTCGAAGTGGATTAACTTCTTGATTACTTGCTTGCATAAGTCAATACAAGTAAAGTACAAGTAAAAGACGGTGGCAAAACGAACGGAGGAGCTATTTCATAGAGAAAGTCGCGTTTACATTTTTGCTTTCCATCGATCCTGACACGGGCCGCTTGCGTAATAGCCCGGTTTATATATCTAGAACGAAGTATAGTTGCCATTCGTTCCTTCCTTCGTTCGTTCAAAAAAGAAAGAAAGAAATATTTTCGACTTTGGACGCGTTAGATTTGATTTTTAATATTCTGTTTTTTTTTTTTTTCCAATGATATATCATACGGTCGGTCATTAATAAAAAAATAGAAAATTATTAGTCATCTGATTTGAATTAATCTCGATCCCCTTTACGACACTATTACTTATGAGTTTAAAGTCCTTCTTTCTCTCTTTTTTTTTTGATTTTTTATCTTTCCGTCTTCCGTCCAATCTAATGTCCTTGCAAAGGAAGTTTACTGGGTACAAAACTTGTTTCGTTGGAAGCTCAAAGTTCAACGTTTTGAAACGTATTGGCTACTTAGATTGTAATATCACGCAATCATTGGTATATAATGTTACATTACGTTTAATCATAGAACGGCCATGTTAAATTGACCTGTCTGTTGTCTCTTATCTTTTTTCTTTTCAATTTATTTTTATTCAAATTACGACCTATCGAACTGTAAGATAATTTAGTTTGAAGTAGAAGTTTGATTGGTCGAGAGAGAAAAGGTAAATGATCTTCGATTACTTTCTAATTTCTTTGTATGTGTCAACGTGTTTTAAAAAAAAAAAAAAAAAA
>NW_015149023.1:1110670-1157307 GCF_001465965.1 Polistes dominula | reverse complement strand
TATATATATATATATATATATATATATATATATATATATATTAATATCAGGAAATAATAGAAATTTATCGAAACGTTAACGTTTGTTCGTTTTCAAGTTTACAGAATAAAACATCGAAGATATTTCTTTCTAATTTTAATTAATTTGATGAAATTTTTGTTAATTGTCTCACCTTGTGCATTGAAAGAATTTTGTTCAAATTTGATGTTCATTGTTCAATTGATTTTTTTTTTTTTTACAGAATTTCTCTGTCATTTTATTCGATATTTTGTTCTTTTTTCTACTTACGAGTATAAGATCTTGAAGAAGATTTGAAATTCCTCTATTGGCAATAACAAAGAGCCTTGTGATTGGTCCAGGTATAGCTTCCTGCGTACCATCCCCCCTTCCAGCAGAAGCATCACCTGACGCATTGCTTTGACTTCCACTTCCTGCTACCATCTGAAAGGAAATTTGATCAAATATAACGATAAAATGAATGGATTAATAACATTCATACTTGAGAGTGAACAGAGAAGAAATATCTAAGGAGAAAAAATAGAAACATCTTAACCCATTGACTGCCAACTACGAGATATCTCGTAGTGTGTGCTGCAATTTCAGATTAATTACAAATGGTTATTTACGTTAAGAATTATTAAAAAGGTTGAATAAAATATTTATATGGTGTAGAAAACATTAATTATCAATTATTGTAAATACCATTACAATATTATATCAGTAACTTAATATTATTATATTTTTCAAAATTTAAGGCAAGTCCCTCTAAATATGTCTGGCAGTCAATGGGTTAAAGGAACCAACCAACCCTACACACATTGAAACATATGTGTTTTAATTTTGACATAAATACAAGTTTTTTCTAACACATTAAATTACATAAAAAAAGAAAATGAAACATGCATTATGAAATTTAGTATACGTGCAAGTAATATAACATGTTTCAAAGTGTACGAGAGGTAGACCCTTAAAATAGAAAAAAAGTTTTCATTCGTTTAAACAAATAATAATAATAATAATAATAATAATAATAAAATAGAAGAAGAAAACAATGAATTTGTACTTGAAGAAGTAAAAATATATACTTCAAGAAAAATAATAGAAAAAAGGAAAGACAGATAGAGATAGATGATAGGATAGACAGATAGATAGATAGATAAATAGAGAAATAGATAGAGAAAAATCACGTTCGATATCATCTTCTTTCGTTTTTTCTTTTCTCGCTTGTTTTACTTTACTTTACTTTACATTACATTACATTACTTCATAATTTGTTTTGTTTTGCTTTGTTAGGACAATATAATTACAGAGTGTGTGTTGCAGCTCCACGTCCAGCTCCAGCGCTCCCGACACTACGTTGTGCTCATTTCTCTCTTTCAAATGATGCGCTTATACCTAATTTTTCTATTACAATTACACTTCATGAATATTCCATTCTATATTACTAATTGAAAAATGTCTTACGTGCTACGATAACAACAACTCTATTAATGGTTTCGTGATGTTGGTCAAAATCTACGAGGCGTGTAAAAGTGAATATCGACGCAGGCTGATATACAAAAGAAAATTAATTCTAATAATGATGATGATGATAATGAAAGATGATAAATTACGATGACTATGATATATGTACGATGAAAATATCCGCTAAAAAGTTGTGTGTCAATGACGTAAGTTTTGGTCACATTTCAAAAGAAGTTGAAGAAAATTATATCAAAGTTTATATCACGTTTTAATAATACTTGTATAAAAATAATGAAATAAATGAAACCAAAAAATAAATGAACATCATTACTCGAAAAACGTACGTCATAAGCGGATATTTACAACGGATTTACAACGGATATTACGATAAAACTACTTGGCTACGTGATGATAGTGCAATGAGCAAACGATTCGTGATTTGAAATAAAGATTTAAACTTTTGATATCAATCTTAACTTGTCTCGTTTGCTCATTGCTCGTGCTAGGACTACGTTAAGTAAAAAAAAAAAAAAATAATAATAATTAATAAAAAAAAAAATAAATTACATTAACAACAACTACGTCGCTAAAGAACTAAATTAGAATTACAGGTGCAAGATTAAAAATAATACAATTAATAATCATCAATAATAATATCAACGATAGTAGTCGCGATTTATATTTGCATTGGAAGAATAAAATAAAACGAGGGTTGGTGTTTTTTTTTTTTTTTTTAACGTCCATTGGCCAGTCGGTTTTTGGGCAAAAAAATTGAAACAATTTGCCTTTTTAGAGTAGAGTCGGTGATCGTCGGTGATTGCGTCGGGACCGTTGAGGCCGGGGTGGAAATTTTTGGAATGGATTCGAGCAAAGTAGATGCAGGATCCCAGGAGTAGTACGATTTTAACGATAGAGAAAGAAAGCACGAAGGTGAATATCGTGGATATCAAACGCTGTATAGTTTGACATTATGTAAAGGGAACAAAGAAATAGAAATATCCAGAAAAAAGATAGTAGAAAGAAAGATAAAGATAAAGATAAAATATAATGTTAGAAATTTGAAAAAAAAAGATTTGAAAGATTAAAATAAAATACAAACGTTTCTAATCACGTGTCAAGATTTTCAACAAAATTATATGGTATTTTATTGATATTATTATATGGTATATATTATGGTATGGATATTACTTTTAAATTCTAATAATTATGTGTAAAATACAAAAATAATTTATTATCTTGATACGTAATACGTTTGTAATAGAAAGAAAAAGATAAATATAAATAAAAAAAGGGGGGTAGAATTAGAGGCAAATACACATGTGGACGAGTAATACAAATGACGGTAGAATGCGTAGAACCAACAAAATAAAAGAAAGAAAAAGATAATAAAGATAAACGGTGAAAGGGAAAAAAAGATGATAGAGTTAGGCTCTCATAACCGATAATGTATAAACCATATGAGCGATGTTTAAGTCTACGATAGAAAGTGTAAAGACTTAAAAACGCTCTAACCATCATCCACAAGCAAAGTGTGTTACATATATATGCATGCATGCGTAAGTGCGTATTTAATGCATATACATATATATATACAATGTACATATATTACACGTGAGATACGATAGTATGTTGGTAGTTCACGTTTTGCGGTTCGAAAGTCAGACAGGAAGATCTATCGTAGGTTCTTTTGTAATCTCATTTTATATTGGCAGTAAATCGACGTTGTTATTAACTCCGAGTTAAAAGACGGTTTAATTATTTCTTTGATTATTCAACCGAGTTATTATCTTTTGCAAATAAGGAATAAGTAATTAGAAAATATTCTTTTATTTTTTTTTTCAAGTTAGCAAATGAAATTGTAAAATTATTCGAACCATATTGTAAAGAGTAGCGTTTATCTTAGTTAGTTTAAATTTTAAATAAGAAAGATAATCAAATGTAAAAGATTGTATAATTCTTCTAACAAAAAAAAAATGATACTGCATTAAAATACGATCATGTTGTGCAGAGATTAAATGTTATTAGCGTTAAACACACACATATACACAAAAGAGATAGGAAAAGATAGTGAAAGATAAATAAGAAGTGATAAAAGTGAGAAATATAGAGAAAGGTTCAAATCAAGGGTTGAAAATAATTATAAAATCGATTAAGGTTTTTGAAATACTAATAAAAATTAAAAAAAATAAAATAATTATATAATCAATAGTGTATCACAGTTTCATATAAATACTATAAATTATTTTTAATTACTGTATCATTTTATCAATACGTTAATTCATTAAAACTATCATTCAAAATGTTGTTATCAACGTGAGAAAAAAATTACAAAGTATTATAAAAACCATAATCGATGTATTGCAAGGTGAGTGAGAGCAAGAAAATATAAATGATTAGTGAAATTATCAAAAATATTGGCCGTAGGCAAGGAAGGAATGTTGAGAGAGAGAGAGTTGATGGTCTCGTACCGATGGTGGTTGAGTGGCTGACTGTGCTGCTGACTGAGGGGCGGCTGTTGAGGATGCATCGGCCATCGAGGAAGATGCACCAGGGGTCGAGGAAGAAGAAGAAGAAGAAGAAGAAGAAGAAGATGATGATGGTGATGGTGATGAAGATGCAGAAGCAGCAGCTGGGGCGGCGGCAGCGACGTCTCGCGAAGCACTTAGACCGAGCCCTAAGCTCTGAGTGCCGGCGACCACGCGGTAAACCGTGCCCGCCGCTCTTGCCGCCCCGTCGGCTGCTTGCTACACGAGAACAGATACGAGAAAATTCGTCAATCCATATTTTTTTCTTTCCTCTTATATTTCATCCTCTATTTTTGTTTTGCATCGTTGAAACTATGTATCAATCCAGCCATCGGTGATATCTCTTCACACTGTTCTCTTTTTTTATCACCCCCTTCTTTACATTCGTTTGTCGTTCGAACGATTCCTTTTTTTTTTTTAGGTTTTGTTTTTTTGTCATCGCTGAAAAAAAATCTTACACGAAGAAAACCCCCTATTTGGAGGAGGGCTTTCTATAATATTGGGTTGGCAATTAAGTCATTGCGGATTTTGTTTTACACTTAATTCTGTTTTTTGATAGCAAAGATCAGAAATTTGATGAACTGCCTGACCGATGGCAAAAGGTCATCAACAAAAATGGATAATACGTAATTGAATAAACTTATATTTTTCATTCTTATTTAAAATCTGCAATCACTCAGTTGCCAACTCAATAATATTTTTAAAATCGATCTTTATTCTAATTTACAAGATCAAGTGTGTGAGTAATCAACGATTGAAAATCATTTCTAGTTTATTTTTTCTTTGAGAAGCGAAACAAAATGATTACTTGTGTAATTATTTTAATTAAAGTATAATTGTTTTATATTGATGTTGTATTAAACGTAAATAGGTCATTAAAATAAAAAAATAAAAATAAAAACAGTATAATATCGAATTCTATTCATATTACGAATATTACACCCGTTAAACATACGTAGCCCTTGGGAAATAAAAATGAAAACAATATAAACAACATTGAATAAAAGAACTGTCATAGATGACAATGGAGTCAGTTTAACGGAAGATTTCGAATAGAACGGTGCACCAAACGTATACATATACATTTTAATCAATTAATTAATAATTATTTAAATAATTTAATGCATTCTACTAATATTTCAAATTGTTTTAACTAAAATATATGTCTTTTTGTGTTGAAAATATTCATGTAATAAAATATCAGATAATAATTATTGAATATTTTAAGTATATCAACAGGTAGAATTGTTTTACTTTATATCAATAATTTTGATGCAATAATTTTGTAAACGTAACGGTGTATGATTTTAAGGGAAACTCAGTGTAGGTATACGAATCAATTGATTGTTTTCCATATGATAATGCGAGTAGTTTCACTTTTATCATGCACATTATTTAACAATATTATTTAATTAACACATTTCGTCTTGTAAATTAGATCGATCGATTATACACGACTTGTTTTATTGGTACCTATATACTTAACATATATTTTATTATTTATGATCTGCAACAGAGAATATGTTTTGTTTTGTTTTTTCTTTTTGGTAAGATATAGAATTAAATGATTGATAGAAATTCGATGAGAGTTTTGATGAAACGAAAAGGATTCGCGTATCTCAACGGCTCCATTAACCGCAGCATTGTGAAATTCCGTGCACGACGATCTTCGAGTGAGCTAAGGCCGTTCCTAGGTCAGGAACCTTGGAATAGGAGCTAGACACGGCCTAGCAATTCGATGTTACTTTCACTACCGTCTCAGCATTAAACGCCCTTGTCGTTTTCCGTATAAAACGCTCCACTCTCTTACTATATTATATTTCAACCAACCAATAACCGTATATATATATATATATATATATATTTACTTCGAAGAAAATCTTGATAGGAAACGCATCATCTTATTTTAAATATAATTATCTTATTTGTTAACATAACATTATTTTTTTTTCATCAATATGATTATTTTTTTTGTACCAAACCTATACGAAACGAAATTTCTTTTAATATACACACATTTGTATTCGGAAATTAAATGACATTGCATTGCATTTATAAAATATGTATTCTTATAATACATTAACGTGTAATCAACGTATACAATAATAATATTATTTAAATAATCGAGTTAATCGATTTGGTTTATTATAAAAATGAAATATAATTGTTTTACTAAACCGATTATTAACCTGAATGAAAAGATACAAGAAAAAATATGAAATTATGTTGTGTATAAAATATGTTTTTTGTTCCGTATAGGATAATAGATGTAATAATGGTAAGAAAATCTAAATTTTGGAATGTTTGATCGTTAGAATAGATAAAGAAATATATTTTGTAAGAAGAGACTGATTAACTTACCCTGATTATATCAAAAAGGAAGTTGCCAGAGCCTGCTCCGCTGCCACCTGAGCTCCCCCCAAATCCAAAGTTCAAGAACCTTTTATTTCTGTTCTCATCGTCACTGCTTTCGACGTCTTCCAAAGGTGTTAAATTTGGCACTGCCTCGTTCGCCGATTGTTCGTCGGCAAATTGCACTCGTACCTCGTTGTTCTGTGACTCAGACCCAACCTCGTTTACCCGATTCTCCGCCTCAGGATTCACGTCCTAGAAACAAACGATTTCATATTAATATTCCACCATGTTTTTCAAACATGTATCATTTTTCTTTTTTATGCAAATGTAATCTCAAATTACTCATTTTTTTTTTCTTTTTAATTTTTAATAAGAATTTTGTAGAATTAGGATTTTATAAACATATGAAACTTTCTAATGCCAAAGGATCATGAATATATTTTAGTCATTTCTATTTTTGTAAAAAAAAAAAAAAAAGAAATAAGCCTTGAAATAAATAATTTGAATTTAAAAAATTTTTAACTACTCTGTAAAAGCCCATAAAAGTATCGAAATAAATCTCATTGACTAATTATCATCAAGGACAGATAAATTTTGTAGATTTTGTAATTTTTAAGTATTTTATAAAACTAATTTTATTTCGTCATATTAAGTTATTCACTAATTAACCTCAATAAGATACTTCTCTCATATTTTTTTTCTTTTTAATTTCTAAATTTAAATTCCCATTTATCTCAAACGAATGCTTGAGAAGGTTGATCCTTTGACAAGAAGAAGTTTAGTATAACGATTAGTTGAAAAAGCAGACGATTTAACGATCAAGCATAATGTCTTAGAAAAATTAACTAGCATGGTGTAGAAATAAAATGATTCATATTAAAAAAATAAATCAATCAATCAAACTAATTGCAAGTGCTGAGTTAATAATACTGGTTGTTTTTTTTTTTTTATGTAAAGGCAAAATTCATTCGATGATTTGTTGTTTTTTTTCTAACAACATTTCTTGTTGACAATGAGTTAACATTTCTCGCATACTTATGAATTATTATTATACACACTTATATGTAATTAATCATTTAAAGCTGATCAATATGTTTGTTTGACTACGATCGAATTTTATCGATCGTTTGGTTTTTTACTGTTCATTCATTTTTTTGTATATTAGCAACAGAATAAAATCTTCGCAAGAGAACACAGATATTTTCCACACAAAAAAAAGAGAGAGAGAGAGAGAGAACATTCCATAAAGTTATATCCCATAAACCGCAGCTGTCTTTCGAGCGCGGTAAAGAAAAAATCGTTCAAAGAATTTTTCGTCAAAGAACACACCTGATCGTCCCATAAAAAGGAACGTGAATAATGGAATATGAGTTAGCACGATAAACAAAGAAATATCGAAATGATGAGAAAATATCGAAAATCGAAGAATCTCCGCAATAGTCCTTTTCGTGCGGTCATTTTTCTACGAGATAATAACCAGCAGATAAAGTAAAAAGTAGAAATAGAAGATGAAGAAGAAGAAGAAGAGCGAGGTTTGTGATAACACACAGTTGCTATAAAACACCTGTTCCGATCAGAACAATCGTCTATTATTTTACCGAGCTTTGTGTTAAACAATCACAGCATCGAAGTATTGAGATCGGTTGTTGCATTCTCAGTTGATGTTGCATTTTCTGTTGTTGTTGTTGTTGCTGATTCAGTGGTGTTGGAAGTAGATGTACCGAGACTACTCGGATTAGAAGTAGTAGTCGCAATAGTAGTAGTACTAGGTGTTTTATTATTTTGATCCTCCTCCGTTGGAAAGGTTGTAGTAGTAGTAGTGGTAGTTTGAGAATTCGAAACTCTGGAATCGTTTGAATTGATCGAATCAACGCGAACGTCATTACCATTACCGTTGTCCTCCTGATCGTCGTCGAAGGATGATTCCATCATTACGGTTGAGCCATCATCATCATCATTTGCTCTTCCAGTACTGCCATTTCCATCATTTCCGCTATTATTATTGGCAAGGATGTTTCTTAGTATGATCGGGCCAAGGACGCGTAAGATTTCCGAGATTATATTGTTCACCTTATTATCGATCATCTAAAAAACAACATCACTTAACCGGAAGAACAAAAAAGAAAATAATCAAAGAAAAGGAATCCTCTTCTCATATTGATTCGTTCATGTGTTGTGTTCATAATTCTCTCTCATCGATATTATAATTATGTTCCGATGAATGAACAATTATTTTTTGTTTCTTGTTTGTTTGTTTGTTTGTTTGTTTTTTTTTTTAAATTCTTCTTCTAAAGGATGGATTTCCTAAAAGGATCAATGCGAGGATGGATTTTGAAATAATACTGAACGATCTTGGAATACATAAGTAAACATTAACGATCTGGTCTTCTGCAAGAACGAACGAAATCGTTACCAAATCGATTCCTGTCGCAAAAGCCTCGGCCGGCATATAAAAAAGGAAACACACCGTGGTAAATCATTATTGTCATGCCCGTCGTCTTATTTCGTTACGAGTAGATATCTAACGGAGTGTACAAAACATAGAGAAATTCATTTGAAAATTGAGTAATGATTAATAATCCCCCTCGAGTTCGATAGATGAAATCGCGTTCTAAACACCTGGAAAGTATCTACGAATTTTTTTGTTACAATAGAGGAAACATTAATCATTATTATACCGAAGACAAAAATTTGTTGTTCGATTTATCGATGATCTTATTTTTGTAATAATTTGACTAATTCGCAAACAAATTGCGCTTTAGAGTGAATTAATAATTAGAGGAATGAACGAATTCCAATTGAAGGATGACCGTTCAAATCCGTTCAGATTTTGAAAGGATTTGTTTTTTTTTTTTAGAAGATGATCGAAACCTTGCAATCTTACCGAAGATTACAATTTCAATTTATTGATAACTTTGTGATCGATCGTTTAGAATAATTTATTTTAATCTTAATTTTTTTCTCAGTTCTCGTCAGCTTAATTGGCTTTGATTTTTTATTGGTTTGTTTGTTATACCAGGTACTAGCTCACCTGGGTAATATCTGGAAATAGTTGTCGAAGAATACCGATCGTCCTTTTATTCCTCAGTGCAGCTTCCTTGTCCGCTTCGATCATTAACAAGCGATCGAGAGCCTGAAAAAAGTTTCATTTGGCCCCTTCTTTTTTTTTCCTTTACAAATTATAACTCGTACAATTATTTAACCCCCTGTCTCTTTTCTTTGTTTATTTTTTCTAAAACATTTAACATGTTTAATAATGCTAAATCATTCGTATTAATATCGTTGAAGTGTATAAATACTCGAGTGAACAATTTATTTGCTTAAAATGGAAGCGAGCATAATGCATTTACGAGTTAAGGAAAAAAACTCGTTAGTCTAACATAGTATAACTGTAACTACGTTACTATAACATAGTTTGTAAATTAACATTGATATTTAATTATTCTCATTTTCTAGTTTCTTACTCTCTATCTCTCTCTCTCTTTCTCTTTTTCTTTTAAGTATTCTTGATCAATTAAAACAAGTACGTATAATCAAGAATATTTTCTAACGAAGGTTAAACATACAATGGATTTTGATCATGATTATAATTTGAAACAACTTACAATTAGTTTAATTAATTTAATCACGTATATATATTATTATTATTATTATTTTATATTTATGAATCAAACTATTCGTTTTTTTATATTTTTTAATTTATTTTTAAATTTATTTTTAAATTTGTTGTGTTATATCTAACGTGAAGTATAAAATATATTCGATAAAATCTAGTTTCGTGTTACACGTGTTACTGCGTGGACATTGTGTGATGACGTTGCTCAACCAACCAACAGCACATTTAACTTTCCCTCAAACCACGTTCGTGTTCTTTTAAGCATTCCATGTTTTCGTCAAATCTATTTCTAAGAAGAATAGTCAATACTAACATTTTATTACATACTGTGGATATGTTTTTTTTTTTACATTCAAGCTTGTGAGATATTTTTCAATTAGTTTGAATTAACTTCTATATAATTCGTAAAAACGAACTATCAAATATCATATTCATTGAAAACATCTTGGAGATTAAAATTCATTGAAAAACGATGTTAATTTATTAATTTATTCTGACATTTGTCGAATAATTTGATGATGTATTAAATGTCTATCATGATTTTTTAAAACGTTGTCACTTCATTCAGATATTTTAACAAGATGTTAATTGATGTATTGGTCAATGAAAACCTTGAATGATTTTTTTTTTTTTTTTTTTTAAATGATTCATGAATCTTATTGAGAAGTAAAATAATAATATAATGTTATATTATTATTCTAAAATTAGAAACAAATGTTATACGTCATTGAAACGAGATAAAAAAAAAAAAAACAAACAAAACGAATGATACGGAAACAAATGATTATTTATTAATTTTTTTTTTGTTTGTTTTTAATTTATACGAAAGATTCTCACGTTAGAATCTCGTAGTAATTTTTGAAATGTGTGTTATATGCGTGTATGTTAAGGCTGTGCACTTTCCATTGGACATCGATCGAGCTCGAAGAAAGTGTCCGCTTAGTTTGTAGCGTTCTCGGCCAGTGAAAGTGTTGAGGGGGTGGGAGGTGGGGGAATTAAGAAAAAGACGAGAGAGGAGAAGTAGTCAGCCAATGATGGCCTCGGACTTCTTCGATTTCGTTTTTTGGACCTCATATAATTGTCTCTTTCTTCTTCTGAATTTTGTCTAGTCATATACATATTTAGAAGGATATTTCCTAAATCGATATTAAATTGTTCTTTCGAAATTTTTATAATTTTTTGTTGCTAATTTTATTTTATTTTATTTTTTTTTTTTGGTACTTTTTTTTACGAGATGCAAAAAGATTTAATTTTTTGAGATTAATTATTTGATTATTAATAAGTACGGAAGATGGATAGAATTATTGAAATAATTGTAAATGTGTGGAATTAATCGATTTGGCAAATTAGTGGCACATTATATACTGTATATAATGTATATATAATGTATATATAAAGTACTATATAATGTATATAATATAATTATATTTTATATACATTAAATATATATATTTTATTATAGTTTTAATGAAAAGGTGCAATACCTTTAATTGGTTATTTTGCAATACTTTTAATTTGTCTTTATTTAGAAATTATTTTTTTTTAATTTAATTCTAATTAATTTTTCTAAATATTGAAAGTACAATTTATATCCAAATTATACCTCATACCTTAAAGATTTCAAAAAAAAAAATATATATATATATATATATATTTCTTCCAAAAGGTATAAAATAATAATTTCATTTTGATCGTATCATCAAAGATTGACCAATTGATCAAATTATTTTTAACATTTTTCAGAAGTAATTTAATACAACAATTATATATACCGATTTATCTAATACAAATCCAATTTCATTTAATGTGTTCAATGTATTGCACCTTTTTACGAAAATCCTAGTACATAGGTGTTATTTTAATGAAAGATTAATTTATCGTTCGAATGGGGGGTTTACCAGCAGTTGATTTTCTTCTCTCTCGCAATAATCTCGCGATTATTTCGGCTTTTTAACTCGATAATTTTTTGAACGGTCAACTTAAATTTTCTACGTGACTGACTTTGTTCCGTTTCGTCACGTGGAGAAATATAAAACTTTCAACAAGTTGTGGTTCTTTTAATCTTTCTTTTTTTCTTTACCCTTTTGCTGTAGATAAATAAAGTCAAACGTTGACGTTTACCTGCCAACAAGATTTTCAATAATTTCTAGTCAAATATCAACGAGAACGTCTACGTTTATTTCTATATTTTCTTTTTTTTTTGTTTTTTTTTTTTTTGTTAATTTAAATTTTTGTTTTCTTTTCTTTCCTTAAGAAAGAAAGAGAATATTTCTTTCTCTTTAGAAAGAACTTTATTTTCACCAGACAGAAAGCGAAAGTAATCACGTTTGAGTAAGTTAAAAAAAAAAAAAAAATATACAATTAATAATTCAATTGTAGCAATCGATTTATAAAAATACCTAGATACCTAAGAGACAATTAAAATCATTTGTAATAGTTTTTCCTTATATACATATATACATATACACATATATACAATTAAGTTATAAATACGAGTAACAGAAGTATTAGTTATTGTCAATATAAAAAACAATCAAATAATTTATTTTTAATTTGATATACAACCAATCAAAAAAAAAAATTAATTTTTATCCCAAATACTAAATAAAAAAATATTTTTTATATTTTTATTACAGCTTTTACGTATATGCTATTAGCTTATTTATATATATATATATATATAGATTTATATATAAAAATATAATTGATTTATTATATAATATATATTTATATGTTATATAAATTTGTCATTGTTTAATTAAAATTATATATATTTTTCTAAAAAGAATAAAATATTTTTCTACAATGAAATTTATTTTATATCAATGTGAAATTGTAATAATTCCAAAAAATATGTTTCCACGTATAGAAATTTGGATGATTTATCCTAGGAATTATTTCAAATTTCAAATTTATAAAGGGAACGTTGTGTGAACGAATACTTCTGTGACTCACATATGCCCACTAATATGCTTATATACATATAGACATAAGTATAAATGTATCGTAGAAATTCAACTTTCTCCAAGCTTGAACGTATCGAGAGACAAAAGGCGGACCAGTTTTCTATAAAAGATAAAATGACCCAGTGACACAGTGAAAGTTGTCATAATACCTCTTATAACTTACGTAATTTGACAATGTTCGTGAAATCATTTAGATTTTTATTTAATTATTTCAACTACAACCCTATTACTATTTATATATATATATATATTTTTTTTTTATAATAAATTGTTTCATAATTGACGATAATTTATCGTACACTGGGTATATATACACAAGCTATATATGAATCAAGTTTGATTACTCAAAGTTGGTTTCCTATACTGATTTTAAAATGATATTTGATCTAACGAGTCTAATGGTCATTTTATTTATTTGTTTTTCTATTATTTTTCTTTTGTATAATTCATTATTCACATTGCTTTCAATTGCAAACATTCTTACACCGTGTATTAGTTGGAATAATGTTTTAGAAAGCTCGACTAACATTATTTAATTATTATTATTATTATTATTATTATTATTATTATTATTATTATTATTATTATTATTATTATNTTAATTATTATTATTATTATTATTATTATTATTATTATTATTATTATTATTATTATTATTATTATTATTATTATTATTATATATAAAAGAGAAAGAGAAAGATAAAGAAACAGAGTTAAAGAAAAGAGAGAGGGGTAGAAAAAAGAATGTTCGAATTTGTGTTCCATTCACTTACCTCTGATCGAAAACCTTTTTCTTGTGCCACAGGATAAGAGTTGACCAATGCGAAAACGCTGATCATAGCCACCAGAGTCACCGTTGTTGTACACCTCATTTTTTTCTATTTGTTTTTTTTTTCTTTATGTTTTTGTTGCTTTTTTCTTCTCTACTTCTTTTTTTCTTTTTTTTTTTTTTTTTTTTTTTTGATTATCGTCACAAGATTTTTCTGCAAACGACAGAGAATGACTTTCGTATTGTTTGAATAAATAAAAATAAATATAAATATTTGTTGTTGATGATGTTATTCATGATGATAATGATGATGATGATGATGATTATTATTATGAAGGAGAAGCTTAGATGTTTTCTTAGTCTTCTTATTCGAAGGTCATGCATGTTGAACATGTTACAATAACGATTTCATGCTTAGAAACCATTAGTGAAGACCGGAAACCAATTGAAAGGAATGTAAAGTAAAAAGATACAGGTGAAGTAGCTCGGAAGATCGATAGGAAGAAAGGTGGTAGTGGTAACGGTGATGGTTGAAGGATGTGGAGGTGGTGGAGGAGGAGGAGGAGGAGAACCCGAGGAAAGGCTCTCTTTTCTCGAGCATAGTATTCTGACTCAAGACTATCACTTTCGACCGAATGAAAGTCCAATGATTCTGTTCTCATCTTCATCTTCAACTCAACAAAGTTTTCAACGACAACGTGAAAATAATAAATTTAAATAAACAAAATTAAATATTTCAATTGTAGTTTTTTTTTTCGTCAATTGATTTTTTGTTATTTGAACGTTTTTAATATTTATTTTTATTATTAAAATTAGGAATGACAAAGTAAATTGGAAATATTTCTTATTTTAGTTTAATTTAAATTTAAGAAAAAAACAAAAAAAAAATACAAATTTCAATTAAATTTAAATTTAATTGAAATTTATTCGCGAAAGTTTTATTTTTATTTTTATTATTAAAATTAGGTGGCCAAAGTTAATTGGAAATATTTCTTATTTTAATTTAATTTAAATTTAAAAGAGAAAAAAATAAAAATTTAGTAAAAAAAAATAAATTTAAATTTAATTGAAATGAATTTTTTTGTCATTAATGAAGTAACAGATACTAAAAAAAAAAAGTTAAAAATTATACCAAAAAAACATTAAAAAAAAATGATAGTAATTTATTATTATAAAGTAGAATGACGTTTAGGAATTAAAAATGACTTTGACAATGGTTGTCAAATTAGATTCAATGCACGAATTCAATGCACACACGTTTTCTATTCGAAGATGTGTGTGTGTGTGACGAAGTATTGCGTTATTTTATTCAGTCTCGAGGTCAGTTCATTTGACAGACATTTTAATCATCCAACAATAATAACTAATTTGAAAAATTATTATTATTTGATATTATTTGATATATATATATATATATATATAGTTTTGTATGAAACACGAGTAAGAGTGAAATGAATTTAACGAAATCGCATACGTTTTAATTCACGATTTTCCTTTCTGATCGATTTCCTTTACGATCTTTCACCAAAGATTTCACTTCCCTATGTAAAATATTTTCTTTCTTTATAACTTTCCAATCGTTAGAATATTACATAGATTTTTCCATTCTTTTTTTTGTTGTTGTTGTCCCCCTCAATCATTTATTTTTCCGTCACCTGACACACGTGTTTTTCTCGATTACGAGAATTACTCGTGACAAAAATTCAACCAAAGTTTTTTGCCTTTTATAGAACAACGAATAAAAATGAAAGTAAAGATATTTGTAAATTTCATCTCACAAAAATTCACAACAATTCACACGATCTAAATTTTCCTAATTTTCGTACACACTTTGTGACGTAGGGTAAAGTGGGAGGGAAATTAATAGCAGTGGTGGTGGTTGTACTGGTGATGGTGGTGGTGGTAAACAGGTGGGGGGGGGTAAAAGTTTCAGCACAAGTATTGAAAAAAAAAACAAAATAAAATAAAATAAAATGAAGTTTTGATAAAAGCCACATTCAAAATTCACCACAAAACACAATTTCTATGAAATTTCAATGAACATGTATTATTTGTATACCTAAATATAATTAAAATTTGTTTACGAATACGGTGTGTGTCACAGGTTGGAACAGAAACCAAAAAAAAAAATATATATTATTTTAAATAGAAAAAAAAAAAAACAAATGAAAAACTTTGGAATATTAAAACTATAAAAAAAGAAATTGAAAATTGAATGTCCCTAAAGAGGAGCTCTCACGACAGGCCCCGTGTTCTCGTCGACTTTTCTCTGACTGTCTGTTTACTGGCGCTTAGTGAGCGGCTTTTATTAGAAGGAGGAGCCTGGCACCACCTCCACGCTACACTTAACTCTGTAACTTGCTGTCTCTTTCTCTTTTTTACTCTTTCTCTTGCTACTCCAATGGTGATCCTAAAGAAGGGATCCCAAGAACATCGATAAACGATCTACTCGATCGTTCGAAGGATCTTCATTTCAATGATAGATCCACCTATGAAAAAAGATACAGCTATTCTCACATGTTAAATAAACCTATGATCAATATTATTTAATCAATATACTATGTATTTTGTAATCACTTTGTTTGTTTTTTTTTTATTTAACCATAAGCAAACATTATCAATTTTTTTTTACATTTTTCTTTTTTTTTTTTTTTTAATAAGATACAAAGTTTTATGGTTGTAATATCGTTTTATTCTGTTTCTTATTTTATCTGCTTTTTTTTTTTTTTTAAACTTTTGAAACATAAAAATTATATATACTTGTACACACACATATATATATATATATAATATGATATTGTATACAATTTGATGTACAGTTTGTTCTCGTATAAAAGACAGGAACGAAAGCAAAGTTCGAAAGTTAAAGTTATATTCATTCAAGATTTCACTCCTCGATAATTTTCATGCTTGATCTAACTCTCCAACTAAAAAAGATTTCAACGATGAGAATTTTTGTCAGGCGAATATAATTCCTTAAATATAACGTGAACATATATATATATATATATATATATATATATATATATATATATGGCTTGACGTGATATCTCACAATCGGGATAAATTAAGAAAGAACTTATTCAACAAAAGTTTATATTTAATACAGAATTTAATTGTTCATTAATGTTTTTTATAGTTAAAAAATCGACGAGATCTTGTGAGAAAAATTGTAATCAATTTTAATTATTCGTGGTACGTACACATTGTCAAAATTACTTTTTATTTAATAGAGAATTTAATTGTTCACAAATATTTTTCATGGTTAAAACATTGATGAGATCTTTATATGTGAAAAATTGTAATCAATTTGAATTATTCGTGAAACAAATTATCGAAATTATTTATACGAAAAATTGATCTAATAATAATAATTAATACACGTGATCAATTATTAAGTTAATTGACCCGTTTGTTGAAGCATGGGAAAGAATATCGATTATCGTAAAAATATGAAAAATGTGGTAACGTTATTATTATATTATAAAAAAAAAAACTTGAAAGTGAATATTCGATATAGCAACACAATATTAAAAAAAAAAAAAACATATACAGAAATGAAAACACTTAGATAAATTTACAATACGTAACATAAATGTTTCATGAGGTTTGATCCCTTTAAATATAATATACATGTTCGTGAGTAGGTTTAAAAAGATATAACAACAAAAAATGGTTGAATAAAATGATCGATATTAAATATTCCATAAATGTTTCTATAAAAAGTAATATTATTTCTTTTTTTTTTTTTTTTTTTTTTAAGAAATAAAAACCTACGTGATTAAAATAAAATACAATAAATTGTAAGAATAATGTGAATGAGTTAGAATTTCATATTTGTTTCTAAAGATTTGTTTTGATACATTTATTAAAAGTATCAATCTCTGTAAAATATTTGTTTTCATGATGAACATAAATAACTGGTTTTTCTAAAGAGTAATATACATTTTAAGAGTCTCATGTTTTGCATAGTTATTTTCCATGGTTAATGATCAAATCATTTGAACGTGCAAGAATAGTTTTTATGTATGACCATATGTCTCTATAGATATATTATCGTAACATAAATTTGAAGTAATTACAATCAACAAAATCAAACTTAATTCTTCTTGTTAGTATCTTCTTCGGATAGCAATATGACGTAATAAACATCGTTGCGTTTATACTTTCGTTTGCTTTCACCAAGAATCATATTTATATATATATATATACACTTCAAAATATAAAAAGAAAGATATCAACTCTAACAAGATCGAAATATTTTATTATAAAAAATACAAAAAAAAAAAAAGAAAAAGAAATTAAAAAAAAATGTATTAAGTACTTTTATACAGGAAAAGGTTTTTTGTCGTACCAGTTGAGAATATTTTTTAATAATGGTGTCAGATAAAGATTAAAAAAAAACAACAATTATAGTAATAATCATTTTCCTGTCATAATATATATATATATATATATATGAGCACTATATATTTTTTGTGCTTTTATAATTATTATAAAAAAAAGAAGTATTAACGTATTCACATATTTAATAAAATTAGATATAAACACATCGTATTATTATTATATAATGCTGATGAACTTTTTTGTAATAATTTTTTTTCTATTTTGTGCAAGATATCTCTATTATTTGATAAATAAATATTTAATTTAATTGATAAATAATATAGCTTGCAAAAATAATATTTATTTGATATTTCGGTGCCAAATGAAATTGTTACATTTCATAACACTGATGAAAATGAATTTCGTTCCATGTGAAAAATTCAAAATCATTGATTCCGCTATCATTTGCACGCGATCGTGCGAATAGTCAAATGTGTCTAGGATTATGCTCCTGATTTTTATTTCTTTTGTTTTCTAATTTTTTTTTTTTTTTTTTTTATTTGTTTCTTATCTCGACATTTCCGTTTGTACTTGTCACAGTAAAACAGCAAATTCAAACGTCAAGTTAGTATAATTATTTTCTTTTGTCTATTTTCTTATCTCTTTCTATTTCTATTTCTCTTTATAACAAAAGAGAAAGAAGAAAAAGAAAATGAGGACATTAATTTTCTTTTCATTATCTTTCTAGTTGTTTAAAAAAATGACTTTTATGCGTGCGCTTTGTGTAAGTTGTCGTCGTTGTCTTTGTCGTACATTTTTATGTGTAACATACCACCTATTTACAAGATAATTTTCGATAATTATCTGAAATTTATTCTACATGTGAATAAAACTAGTACCTCTTACGTGCGTGAGATAATAGTCTTCATTATAAATTCTACAAAAGCTAATACGTTTCCTGGTATTGAACAATAATAACATGTATCTTTTTATTTTGATTTCATTTTTATTTTGTTTTTTTTTGTTTTTGTTTTAATTTATCATTTCAATGATAAAACTCACATTATGGACCAAAATTTAACGTAGAAACTTGGACATACTTGGTGTATTTCCGATGAGAACTTTCGATTTTACATAACTAACCCGATACATTCACACCACTCGTTTATAATGCACTTTCATCGACATTCATAGGGAATATCGCAAAGAATTAGAGAAAACTACTATTGGACAATTTTACATAGTTGAATATGTTTTTGTAAATATATTTACTTTTAAGAAAATATATTTGTTTTTAATTGTTTCATTCATTTGTGTTTATAAATGATGAAATTAGTTTATTATAAAACAATTCAATTAAAATCACATATAGAAGAGCAAATATTAATTTTAGATTACTTTATTCCTTTTGTATTTATAAATAATAAAATCAGTTTATTATAAAACAATTTGGTTAGAATCACACATAGAACATTAAATATTAATTTTAGATTACTTTATTCCTTTTGTATTCATAAAAGATGAAATTCTGATAGTTTATCATAAAACAATTTGATTAGAATCACACATAGAACAAAAAACAATTCAACTGAAATCACATAGAACAGTATAGTTTAAAAAATGACCTAATTACATGAGAACTACGTGCATTAATTAATCTTCTGTCATCTTATATAAAAGATAATCCTTTTTTTTTTTGTTCAACGTGTTTGTTTTAAAAAAAAACAAGACGATTATATCTTAAACGAAGCTCTTACGTAAACTT
The DNA here is from genome assembly GCF_001465965.1 of Polistes dominula. Next base: position 1,137,521 of record NW_015149023.1, on the reverse strand, counting down.
ACATATTAAAAAAATTAAAAGAAATCAAAATGAAAAAGGAAAGTAATCCGTATGATGCTTTTATTATTTATTTTTCATTTCTCTCTACGGAGACGTGTATCATATATGCCATACATCCTGATCATTGACTTCTTATCTGTTTCTCATAACCGATCTTAAATTCACGTAACATAGTAACGTGTATTGATTAATGTCAAAGCAAAGAGACGACAAACAACACTATGCAACATGCATTTCTCGTTCCGGTAAGAGAAAGAAAGAATTATTTTCTTAAAGAAAATTCAAACGTGTGTATGTGTGTGTGTGTGTGTGTGTATGTGGTGTTCGATCATAGTTGGTCGTAATCAGGTTAAATCATTGACTTGAGTTATGTTATTTAAAAAGAACAAATCTAATTGAAATTTCTTTCCTTCTTTCTCTCTCTCTCTCTCTCTCTCTCTCTCTTTCTTTCAATAATGTTGTCTTCCTACATTTAATATTTATAAATTATCAATGTATCTAATTTGATCATGATTATATGTATAATAAATTGATTAAGGTTTATCACAGCAAATTGAAGAAATTTTTATTGCTAAGAATTATAGGAATATATTACAGGAATTGATTATACAATTACCTTGATATATATATATTATGAATAAAATAAGAACAAAGTATAAATTCAATGTGATAGTAAAAGAAATAATCAATGATCATAGTTACATATTTTATATACGTAAATGTACAAGCATATATATAAATGCACTATTAATCGTTTTCCGCATCCTGATTTCCGTAACTACGTGGGGGTATGTATTTAATAATATTCCTAGTTGACTAACTAAGTTTTCTATTTAAATTGATTGGATAACACCTGTGAAGAATACAAATTATAAATCAATAGTAACTTCGATATAAAATATAATATATATATATAGATTTTTTTATATACAATAATTGTATAATTATTTATTATATATTTATTATTATATATATATTATTATTATTATTATTATTATTATTATTATTATTATTTGGCATTAGAAACTCGAAAGTTTATTGCCACAAATACCAAATTATTAAACATATAATAAATAATATAATAATAACATATATATAATTATTATACATATATTATGTTTGATTATATTTTAATATTTTTATTATTATATATATATATATATATATATATATATTAATGTTTATTATTATATTTATTATTATACATATTATTATATATATTTATATTTACTATATTTATTTTTATATCTATTTATATTTATTACATATTATTAATATCATATTATTTATCATTTAATAAATTTAGTATTGATTTTTAATTAGATACGGATAATTCAAAATAGGTTTCACGCTTTCAAAATTATTTTCGAAATGTATCTCTTTTTTTTTTTTTTTGTATGTTCGAACTATAAGGGGCACAAGGATTTCTAAGATACTTTGTATTCTCTTTTTTGTTTTTTTTTTTTTATCTTTTTCCTTTTCTAAAACGTAATCATTGCAAAAGGTTGTCTGAGTCATAATCCATCTATTCAGTTAGATTAGATTATACGATTGTATTTAAATCGTGCATTAATTTCTTAGATAATCTTTTAAAGTCACTGTTGTAACGTGTCGATGAACGATAAACATTTTAAACAAACAAAAAAATGTATGAACGTCACCCACGTATAATTTAACACCCACTATACATAATTCCAATGATTCGTGTTAAATATAAAATGCATAATTATTATCATTGCTGACACAACGTTGAATAATTGTGGTTATTCTTGTTATGGTTTGCAAATACTTTGACGAAAGCCTTTTTTGTATCATACAACTATTAATGATTGCTATTTAAAGTCTTGTGACGTAAATAAGAACATCTTTATCAAAGCGTAATTCTTTTAAATAGACAATAATTGCATACAATTTTCTTTATGATCGTGAAACGTTAATAAACATTTGTTTTTTTTTTTCATTGTTAAAACAATTTAAAGAGATGTAATTGAAAAATAAAAAAATAAAATACTAGACTGTGATAAATGTTTTCATAACAAAAATAATGAATAATTTTTGCATATAATATGTATGGAAAAATAAAGAGAAAAAAAATTGACAATTATTTATAGAAAAAATATTATATATGTAACATTGAAATTAAATTTTCTTTTTTTTTTTTTTTTGATGTATCTCTAACGTAAAATAATGTTGTTAACCTTGTTTGTCTTGCATAACATGCAACATAAAAAAAAAACAATGATCATATCGAACGATATTGATAGTTTTACGGTAATCTTATTCAAGATCGATTAGATGATGATGATTAGTATGTTTTTTAATTTCTTATTTTTTTTTTTTTTTCTAATACATTCCTTTAAAAGGAAAATTACAATAAACACTTGAATGGTCGCACATCTACGCAGTCAAACGTCGCGAGGGGCTGGTAATATTTTTAAAGAATTAATTTAAAAAAAAAAACAATATTTTATAAATAATATTTTATAATTTATATATATGTTAATTTTATTATATTACACGTATATTATTTATTATATTATAATAATATTATTATANATTTCTTATTTTTTTTTTTTTTTCTAATACATTCCTTTAAAAGGAAAATTACAATAAACACTTGAATGGTCGCACATCTACGCAGTCAAACGTCGCGAGGGGCTGGTAATATTTTTAAAGAATTAATTTAAAAAAAAAAAAAAACTATTAAATTCTCGAAAAAATTAACATAAAACAAAAAATAGCAATATTTTATAAATAATATTTTATAATTTATATATATGTTAATTTTATTATATTACACGTATATTATTTATTATATTATAATAATATTATTATATAATTATTATATAATTATTAAATATAATATAATAATATTATATAATTTATATTTTTATAAATTTTATTTTTTTATATTACACGTATATTATCTATTATATTAATAATATTATTATATAATTATTATATAATTATTAAATATAATATAATAATATTATATAATGTATATTTTTATAAATTTAATTTTATATAATTTCAAGTAAATAAAGTTATAAATAAATAATGTTTATTCCGGTTAACACACACATGTTGTGTGAACGGCCATTAAAGTGTTAAGATTTCTTCAACTTTGATTTAAAAAAAAAACAAAAAACGACAAAATGTAAAAGAAATAGAAAGGGAATGAATTTGATTGGATAGTTGGTAAGATGAATTATTAGTATTTTTTTTTCTTTTTTATTTTGCTTTTTTTTTTTGTCTACCGGATGAACCCTTTTTCTAGGAGGAATTTTGACGTAGTAGTCACGATTTTACCAACAGTACAACCGGATATTGAAAACTTGAAAGTCCTGGATCAACAAGAGCAACACAAGTGGAAGTAGAAATAGAATTAGAAATAGAATTAGAAATAGTAACAATAGTAATAGTAGTAGTATGACTTTCATGAACATTCACCAGACGGAGACACCTTTATTGATCAAGTAATAGTAGTAATATTTGAAATCATTATTGTCATAGTTATATCCAATCACCCTATATAATTATTATTACAGTTGTATTCCATTTAATGACAAATAATTGATCGTTAATGTCAAAGTTGTCTTCCGAACTCAATAGACCAAACATTTTGTTTAGTTGTGTTGTTTTATATTTAACAAGATTTTTATTTTCCTTTTTAACTAGTTACGTTATTAAATGTTGTAACAATTGCTAACAACGAAAGATTGAAAGGTGAATACATATATATATATATATATATACAACATGTGTTGAAAAAAAAGAAAAAGAAAGACAAAGAGAAAGAGAGAGAGAGAGACGGAGAGAGAGAGAGAAAAATCAACATTTAATGAACGTCATTGCATAGGTTCACCTGCATTTGAATATTACGAAAACCAGTTTTTGCATTGGTTATTAACATCGTTGTTGTTTTTTTTTTTTTTATTATTAATATATATGTATATTATGTTCCTTCTCAACTTTTTCCTCATTTTATTAATAGAATTCTACAAACCAAAAAAAAAAAACCAAAAAAATATTTAAATTAGATATAAAAATATAATATTACTGTTAAATGTTAATTTAATTTACCTATACAGGCTATTACATTTTTGGATTAAAATACAGTGATAATATGTATAATAATTATTAATAGAATTCTAAAAAAAAAAAACAATATTTAAAGTATGTATAAAAATATATTACCGTAAAATGGTGAATGATCGTTTTAATTAATTTACCTATATACAGGTTTCATCTTCGAATGAAGATACAGTGATAAAATGTATATTAATAATTGTTAAAATTATATTACAAGGAGACAGTTAACAGAAAAATGTTTTTTATTTCTTTTTTTTTTTTCACAAAATCAATTGGAAAAAAATTTGTCAAAAATGAAAAAAAAAATGTGTAAACAAATACACATATATTATAGATAATAATACACACAATCAGAAACAAATAGTACGAGAGTCTGGTTAATACTGGCGAACATTTGCGCAATGGAAAGTCTCGAGAACGTTTGCATTTATTCATATTTTCTCTCCCTGCCCTGTTTTATTTTGCTCGTCGGAGCATCTCCTCGTAACATATGTTTTATATATATATATATTTTGCATTTTACCTTAGAACATACATTTTTACAAGTTTACAAACTCAATACCGTAACGCACGATATCTCGAACATGTCCTCGCACAAACTTAAGAAATATAAACACATATAACACTCACACACATATTTACAAACCTTGAGAATCACAAAAATAACAATATGTATGAATGTGTGTATGTTTTGTTTTTTTTTGTTTGGTATCAAAGTCATACATTCATCAATTCTGATTATATAAATCTCTTAAAAGTTGCAACTGATATTAATCCATCTTTTTTTTTAATTTAATCCTTTTAAAAAAAAGTAAATAAATAAGTAAATATAAGTAAAAGTAAAGGAATATTTTTTACTTTTGGGAAGATTAATGATATGTATTTGGTTTTCAAAATAACAAAATAAAAATATCTGAAATGAAAAGCGAAAGTAAGTTTTGTGGTTTTCGAATATATCAGCGAGTCTCGTTGGGGATTAATAAAATGTGAATAATTAAGAAGTCTACATAAAAGTAGTTATCCTACCTGTAAACGTCATGTTAAGTTTTTTGATCATTACGTAATAAGGCGTTCTTCACCGATCGTAAATTCTAACATTGACATTTTTTTATTATAATATATATTATAATAAAATATTAATATAATATTATATACATATATTATATAAATATATATATATATAATAATAAATAATGTTGTTTTTTATTGTTATACCTTTTATCGTTGACAAAGAGAAAGCATTAGTTTATAAATTATATTAAAAAATCTATAATCAATGTATTATATGTTACATACTAGGAAAAAAAAAGAAGAAAAAAATATTAATGATACAATTCCATCATCATTAACATAATCATAAATGTTTATAATCTTTGTTCAATTATGATAAACATGATTGATCGATTCATCATAATAAAAAGGAAGGAAAAAAACATAAATGTAGGTATATACGTAATTGAAATTGATGAGAAAGCAATTGAGAATCTAAAGAAAAGTAATTGAAAGTTTTGAAATCGATGATTCCAATGCCAGGGATCGATGTAATACGCGTGATCAGCCTTGTAAAAAGGTATTGGTAGACATACCTAAATACAAAATATACATTGAAACGTGGTATAGGTTTTTAAACGAATGGTGTGTGCATCAAATGAATTCACTTGATGAAAGAATGCATTTGTGTTTGTGTGAATGCGATCTTCTAAATAAGTTCTTGTCCTTGAAAACATCCAATACCATATGTAATTCTTGATAGTCTACGAACAGGATCGTATATGGTTACGATAAACTTGTTTAGATCTGGTCAGTAACCGATCTTAACGGTTATCTACGTGACACAAATCAATTGCGAAACTCGTTTGAACAAACACACAAAGATGCAACTGGTATCAAACAAAAAATATTGGATTGTTCAGAAAGTAATTTCATTTTTTTCCTGACACAATACAGTTGCATTAGTTTATGCAAACACGTGAGATCGGTGAGAGGTTCAATTTGTCAAATGCAACTGTTTATGCCCACTTGTAAGTCAATTGCGAAACTCGTTTGAATAAACACACGAAGATACAACTGGTATCAAACAAAAAATATTGTGTTATTCGGTAAGTAATTCTGTTTTTTTTTCTGATACAATAAAGATGCATTAATTAATGCAAACACGTGAGATCGGTGAGAGGTTCAATTTATCAAATTCAACTGTTTATGCTTACTTGTAAGGCCCTAGGTTTAACTTTGAAATGAAAATTGTGTCTTCATTTTTATAAAAGAAAAATGAAATTACTTTCCGAATAACCCAATATTTTTAAAACTATTGTTATTACATTATTGTAGTAATGTTTGTATATAAATACTTTCTCAAAGGAACTTTCGTCAGGTTCTTCTCCATTGTATTTTCAAATACTACACCGAACAAATTTGAGAAAGCAAAGTAGTATAGAAAGTCATTGGCGTATGCCTAATTTGCATGCACTTAGCGAATGCAGTTAGGAAAAACTTTCATTAGCGTGATAGATTAAACGAAGAAAACCAAATCCCCTTAAATTTGTTTCTAACGTAAAATCATTTACTATATTTATCATTAAATTACTATATTTACTTTCATGGTTATTCGAGTTATTTGTTTGTCTGTTTTATTTTATGGCAAAAAGAATTTCTAAGATCAAGATCATTGACGAGGTGTGTCTGGTCATAGAATTTTTCTTGGAATCAATTGGAATTCTTTTATGGTTTTGTTTTGTTTTGTTTTTCTTATAATCATTTTAAGTAATTACAATTAACCTAATCGTTCAATTGTTCTCACTTAAATGATGTTTAATCTCTGTTTGTAATAATTAAGACATTTTTCATTAGTATCATATATTTAATATTATTTTTATGGTATTGTTATTTTTATTTAAATATTATTTTCCATACAAGTGTTCTTTGAATCAATTAGAATTCTTTTATGGTTTTGTTTTTTCTCTTCTTATAACCATTTTAAACTATGTGTAATCATTGCTTGTAATAATTAAGACATTTTCCATTAGTATCCTATATTTAATATTATTTTTGTGTTTAATTATTAATTTTCTTTTATCTTTTTTCTTGTAGTATTCTATTACCAATTGGAAAGTCATAAAAAGAAACAAAATGAAGGAAAATCGGATGAATTTCTTAACATTTAGCAAGAGACACCATATTTGTCATCATTATTATTATTCTTACCGGTACTTAGAAGTTTGAAAAGAAATAAACTTAGGAAATTTCTACTTGTCATCGAGATTGGTTTATCCTATTTTTATTGCGTATATTCAAATTCTACGAATTGAAAAAAAGAGAGAGAGAGAGAGAGAGAGAGAATGGGGTCTTATTCGAATAATTATGTTAGTATAGTGACACGAGAACGTAACGACGGAAGTGAGTGCAACCGGGCTGATCCCGGGACCCACCTGCACTATTATTAGGAATGCCAATGGACTCTAGCAAGGTAGACGCAACCTGCATGGAAAAATATAGACGTTTGTATCGACCAGGGAAGAGTTTTCAACCCCATAATTATCTTTCGCTTATAAAGTAGCCATGAGTCGTGAATCCGTTCAGTTCCATGATAGCTGGGAACAAGCTTTGGATAATAAAAACAAACGCGCGAATAAACAAATTTTATTTTATTATTTATTTATGTATTTTATTTTGTTTTAATCATCATCGTTATTAATCATCATCAAATTATCCGAGTTAGTTCGCGAATAATGCGAACGATTACGGGATCGTTGAGTATGCTGCTCATACACGGTGATTTCAAATTAAATACGTAATAATAATAATAATAATTAACAATAATAATAATAATAATAATTAATTAATTAATTATTATCAGTGACAAGAGGAAAATCAATTAAAAAAAAAAAAAAAAACATGTTCACGCGATTTGTTATTAGATCGTTTTTAATCGTGTTTTTTACGATTGACTTGATCATTTCATTACCAATTGGTCCACCAATAAGAAATTTTGATAATAGACGAAGAGATGATTTGACGGGTGGTTTTGCCGAGTCACCGAAAGTTATAGAAATTCAATTGCCAGTTAAAATTGCTACGAAGGATGATCTGATAGCTTGGGCTAAATATGTGATGAGTTTGATGGCATCAAGGATTAACATAACTTTGTCATCGGTCAAGGAAGAATTGTCGAAGGTTGAACAGAATCGTTTGAAAAATTCTTTGAAAGTTCAAACACCTAGTCAAACATCATCAAGATTTAATAATGAGATTAAAACCAAAGGATCTTCACAATTTCCAACGACACGAATCAATGCCAAACAAGAAAGTAATCTTTTCTTACCACAATATCCAAATTTTGGTACGAAAAATACATTTGATTTGAATGACGAAGAAATCATACGTAACACAAATAACGTTGTAATACCACCTGCTGGAACATATCTTCCTGTACCAATAAGTAATCCTGGAATATCAGGATACAGACAAGAAGAACCTATAAGTAAATTATTCTTCGATGATTTTGATAAAAACTTTACGAATAATTTTGATATCAGAACGTTCAACAACAACGATGATTTAATAAAAAACGTTAATAATAAGTTTATCAATAATCCTTTGGAATTATCAGCACCTATTAGACAAAATAATTTGACAAATATTCAAAGAAATATAAGTGGTGGTCCTATTATACCATTGATAAGCGTACCATTCGAAGCAGTGATCACCATAACGAGAGAAGAACAATCAACCGAATCTACAATTCCACCAAATAAAACAAAAAATCTTTTGGTTATACCGAAAAGAGAACCACCTGATGAATTTCCTCCTTATTTCGAAAGAAATTACACGCTTATCGATCAGGATGGTCAAATAAACGTGATTTTTGATGATTTTATAACTGAGGATAATAAAAATACTTCATCGAAGAAAAATGTTAGACAAGAAATGGACAAAAATAAAAAGGACGATAGAAGAAGACCGTCTAACACGGTTGGTGAACTTTTACAATTGTTAGGAGTTTTAAGAAGAAATTCGCAAAATGAGACCAACGTTAAAACAACTTCGCCAATTTTGAAGATTATTAAAGGTATGACGTCACAGAAGGTACAAACTGCTCCAGCATATAACGAGGTAATACTTTTATCTTTTTTTTTTATTATTTAATTGAAACGTTGATCCTAGTTTATTATTTTTTTTCTATCCTTCTGGAATGTATTGTATCAGAAAAATTAATAGAAAAAAAAAATATTCTCATACTAAATCGTATATTAAACTTTTATTTTTGTTATCTTTGAGAATGACATAAAATACAAAATAAATTTGACAAAAAAGAATTTATTTTATATATGTAATAAATACAAGTAGGATGATGATAATGATGATGATGGTGATGATGATGATGACTTTCATAAGACGTAAACGTAAAAGCAATTTAACGATACGTATATATATAGAAGAAATCGTTTCTATCCTAACAAGGTCTATTCTTTTTAATTATGTATGCGTCTTTCTTGTTAAAACTTATCTTGAGAGTGTCAATGATCGATTACTCAAGCAAGGATAAACAGTATAAAGTCTTTTATGGGAACAGCGGTAGTTGTGTAATGCCATGTCGCAGGTACTTTTAACTTAACGCGTGTGTGTATAAAAAGAACAACAACGATAAAGATAAAAGAAACTATAAAAGAAAATTCAAACCAAAAAGAAAAAGGAAAAAAAGGGAAATGTGATTGGTGTGTCATTTTTGATGGTTTTTAATATTTAATCGAAAAAAGGAAGTATAATTTTATAATTATATTGTTAATCATCTAATTGTATGAAAAAAATTATTTATTTTTATATGTTAATTAATTATTAATTTATTTTAGGAATATATTATAGATGTAAATATGGAAAATTAATTGAATTATATTACATATATAATAATCGAACATATTATGCAAATATTCACCTGTTAATTAAAAACAAATCGATATTACTCATTTGAGTAACGATTTGATTTATTTTATTTTATTTTTGTTCATCTATTTCAGTCAACATTATTGACAAGTAAAGAAGAATTCAACGAAACTAATTCTGATTCACCGGAACTCGAACAACAGGTATCATTTATTTTTACTTTGCTTTTTAACAATTTTTTATTATTTTTTATTTTTTCATTTCGAAATAAGAAAGCTATGGTATTAATTTATTTTTTTGTAGATAGATGATGATTATGATGACGACGATGATCGAATGGGTGGATCGTTACAAGCGATACTTGATTTATTACCATTAGCCGTACCAATTTTAGAAGATTTAAGTGACGTAAGAGAGAACCATGGAATTTTTAATATCATATATGATTGCATGTTACTATAATTCAAACCTTTCTCTTCTTAAATCTTTTCTATTTAAAATGTAAATCATCATAGTGTGTTTTTTTTTTCTATTAATTTTAGCCTAACTCGGACACAGATTTGGCTGAGGTTTTACAAGCTGCTATACCATTGGTTCAAGGATTATCTGAAGCGAGTGAAATTTATTTATTTTGTTGAAATAAAATAAAAATAAAATTGTCATAATTTATTTATTTATTTATTTATTTTAGGGCGGTGGTGAGGATGCTGTTGATATACCAGGAGCCCTAGTACCCATTTTATTAAGTCTCAGTGGAGTAAGTCGTTCGTATCGAGTGTATTAATTAAATCATATTTTTATTAACATTATTTAATAAAGAAAGTGAGAATCGTTTTTTAGGGTCCAGATGGTAAAGGAAGTGACGTAGCAGCTATCGCTGGACCACTTATTCAATTGATAGCACCATTGATAGGACCTTTGATTGGTCCTTTAATTGGTCCTTTGAGTCGTTCCAGTAATCCAGTAAGATTACATATGATATTATATTTTTTAATTATATGAATTTAAATTTTAAAAATATAATTACAAAAATATTATTATAGAATTATTTTTTATATATTTTTATTATAGAATTATTATTAGAATTTAAATAATTAAAAAAAAATATATATATATTTTTTATTTAGCCTTACGGACAGGGTGGTTCATCTTTATCGGCATTGGTAAAATCCGTGGCAGGTCCATTAAGTACGGTAATTTTTTATAATTAATTTTATTAATAAACTAATAAATTATTTTATATTTTATATTGTATAAATTATCGTAAATCTACAAACTTGTATATATGTTCTATCGAATATATTATACATTTTATGTATTTATTTATAAATAATGTTTTTTAATGCAATATACACATTTGTTTTAATAAAATATTTTTGCAGCCAACTGGACCAGGAAAAATGTCACCTCTATCAAATTTAATAGCCGGGATCATTGCTAGTCTGAGCAAAGTACGCAACCCATTTTACCATTTTTTGTTTTTTTTTTATTAATACTTGAGAATGTTACTAATAAGAAAATTAAATGCCATTCATTCGCTACGTTCGATTAACCCAAGAGAATTTTTTTTTCTTTTTTACACACGTCGCCCTGTTCCAATAAAAGACTGCTGCTTGTCTTTTATTTTTAATTTGTTGTATATAATTTCTTTTTTTGTATCTAATGACGCATATAGAATAATAAATTAACGTTTACGCTTATTCGTCATCTCACATATAATAATAATAATAATAATAATAATATAATATCATTTTTAATTAAGAGACTGATTTTAATAATTTTGTTTAATTTTTTAACGCTTTATTTATTATAATTCAATTAATTGTAAGTTTAAGAAAATAATTTTGTGTAAAAGATGTGATATTAAAATGTTGATATTAATTAAACATATTATTTGTATATTTATAGGAAATTTCAGTTCCTGGTAAAGGTGGTTACGGCCCTGGGGGAGGAGGAGGATTAGATTTGTCAACATTGATTAGTACAGTTGTCTCAGGTGTGCTAGCAGGTACTAGTGCTGGACTTAGTGGATCATCCAAAGGTAGTGGTTACAAAGATTCTGCATATTCACCTACAAGCTATGGCGATTATGGTGGTTATGGTGGATACGGTGCTTATGGTCCTGTAAGATATTTTTCATTATTTTATTTAAATAATATTATTATTATACATCAATAATTTAATTAATTGTGTTCCCTTTTGATTACCATAACATTTTCATTTATTTTCAATTTTGTTCGTAAAAACTTTGACAAACGGTACGAACAAATAATTATTTTATTAATTTGGTAACTAATTATAAATATTTTTATATTAATAATAATAATTTTTTTAAACATTGTTTTTTTTTTTTTTTTTGAATTTTTACATAGTTTGTTGAATATATTTTTAGGCGCCAGCAAACGCAGTGAATCCAGTTAATTTGTTGAGTAATTCAATCAAAGGGATTATAAATGGTGCACTACAATTAGTTGGATCATTATTAAAAGCAGTGACAGGTGTATTAGGTGCTTCATCACAAGAACCAGCACCACCTGCTTATGGACCACCACCAGGTTATGGGCCATCTACTACAAGGGCTCCTGCTTACGCTTACAACTCGTATGTAAATGCACCAACCGGACAAACGCCACCTCCACCACCAAGGCAAACCAGTGTGAAGAAACGTATTATTTAATCTTACTTATATAAATAATTATTATTCATCTACTTTTTTTTTTTTTTATTTTTTTTTTTTGCATCTTTTAAACGTGAGATTCGAAATCGGTTTTTTTTTTTTTAAATTTTCGTTTTTGTTTTTATTTCATTATTAAAAAATGGTCTTCGTTTAGATAGGTAAAATGTTTATAGATAAAATCAAATTTGTAATTATGAACAAAAAAGAATATTACACAAGAAAAGTAAGTAGTATAGGAAAATTAATAATGTTGACTTCGACCTGCCATTCTCTTTGCATTTTTCTTTTTTTTTTTTTTATTCACCCTCATTACAAATGAAAAATAAAACAATTGCAACTATTGCAAAATATTTAATCTGTTAAAAAAAAAACAAAAACCAAGAATTAATTAAATTACTTAATTAGAAACAAATTGATGTACACTCAGTGTACAGTACAGTTTAATTATTAATAATCTATATTAATAATTGTAATTTAAATTAATAATTTAAATATTTGAACATTTCTTATATTTATTATTAATTGGATAAAATATTTCAATACTTTATACAAGTAAAAAAATTCATTATTACATCTTTCAAATATTCAAAATCATTCATAATTTGTACACAAATTCTATTAACAGGTAAACTTGTATAAATCCATTAGTATTTGTGTAATACATATTGATTATCTGATTTTATTTATAATTCAAGGATGAAAAATATTTTATCAAAGATATATTATTTTACTTTCACTTTGTCCTAGTTAAATCATTACGTATCATTCATCATCAAAATGTTTCGTAAAGTTTGTTAAATATTTTGTTTTTCATTTTTTATCTCTCGTCTTCTTCTTCTTCTTCTTATTTTTCATTCTCAAAAATGTTTCGTAAATTTTGTTAAATATTTTTTTTTTGATCTCTTATCTTCTTCCTCTTATTTTTCACCATCAAAAATGTTTCGTAAAGTTTGTTAAATATTTTTTTCATTTTTTTATCTCTCATCTTCATCCTTTAATTTTTTTATTTTATTTTTTTTTGTGTATCGTTATTTAATAAAAAAAAAATCAACGAAAGGAGGATTAGTTGGATATAAAAATCCTATAAAAAAAAAAAAAAAGAAAATGATCCGGTTTATTAAATAGGAATGGAAAATAGTTCGCGTGCGATAAATTTCAATGATTTCAAGACTCTGTACATATGTAAGTGAATTAGTATATAAATCCTATCATATATATATATATATATATACCTATATGTACTTATGTGTAACGAAGAAAACGCTTCCGGGATAAAGGAAACCCGGAAATAAAATGAGATTCTAAAGGAAAAGGAGTAATAAATCGTCTCGTCCTGTTCGGCAAACATAATTTTCTTCATCATTCACGTAACACCGAATAAAGATTCGTGAAACGAGTATTATTGTCTCCTATGTAACCCGTTACGAGAATTATATCTGTATGTATGTGTATGTGTATATGTTTGTCTACTTTGTTACGTACTTTTTAACGTTATGCGTGTTAAGGGGAAATCATAAAAGTGAAATTGATAGCCTACTTGTCGGAATAACAATTTTTACAATAAAATAGAACAAGATTATTCGCGTAACCATGATTCAAGATAGAAATTCATTTAATTTTACAGGAACATATGCAAGTATATGAAATATTAAATAATGTCGTACCTGTTTCTAACAGATAAGATTATCTTTTGGTGACGATAATCGGAAAATTTGTTACAACTTCCTAATAATATATTTAAAATGTCTTTTATGTTTATTATTTGTATTTGTATTTTCTTTTTTTTTGTTTTCTTTTTTGGAATGTTACGATTGATAATAATCGAAGAACTAACAGGAACTAAGTTGGTAATGTAGAGAAAGTGATCGAATATTTGTAACTATGTATTATGTAGGTATACTTATCATAATCCCATATAATCCTGACTGATACACATACATGTGTATAAAACAATGTCGATGTATTCTGATTTTTTTTTTTTAATGAATATTAGATTTAATTCAAAAATTTATTCTTAATGATGATTCTTTCAAAATAAAAATTTCAGTACCATATTCCATAGAATTCTGACTGACACATGTATACATATGTGTATAATACAATTTTGATGTATTCTGATTTTTTAAATGAATATTTAATTTAATTTAATTGACAAATTTATTATTAACCCTTTGAGTGGTGAATATTTTTATCTACAATGTTTTTTAGGAATAGAATAATTTATTATTAATCATATTTTAATAACAATTTATATTTAATAATTAAAGTTTATATTTCTGTGAATATAATTTAATTTAATTAATATAAATATTAAATTATTTTACATTAATATTAACGAATACTTATATGAATCGAGTATATGTATCCATAGCACTCAAAGGATTAACGATGATTCTTTCAAAATAAAATATCAGTACCATATCCTCTATAATCCTGACTGTCACACGTATGTATACGTGTGTAATATAATTTCAATGTATTCTGATTTTTTATGAATATTAGATTTTATTCTAAAAATTTATTATTAATGATGGTTCTTTCAAAATAAAAAATTTAATACCATATTCCATAGAATTCTGACTGACACACGTTTATACATATGTATAATACAATTTTGATGTATTTTAATTTTTGAATGAATATTTAATTTAATTTAATACAAAAATTTATCTTTGTATTATAATTCATTCTTTCGGGAGTTAAAAAATTATTATCTAATGAATATTTAATAAAAATAAGTGAGCACGATGAATTGACAAGTAAATTAGCATTTCAAATTCGTGAAGAAAAACGTCAATATTAGACTATAAAAAATTGATTGTTTTCATTTAACGAATAATTAAATTAAGCATGATTGGATTAAGAAGTTTGTATTTCAAATTAGTGAATAAAAAATTTTGAACATTAGGCTATAGATATATAAACAAAAATAATAGAAAATCTTTGGAATGATAGGAAGGGATAATTGAGTTAATAAATATTATATTTGATCATAGTACTTTACAGGAGTGAAAGCACGTTTTATCGTTTGACCTATGAATGTATCTTACTATCGTCCGGAAGATCATTTTCTTCCTTACATTTATCATAACCACCTACGTTCGATATTCAACTTACTACTACATTGAAAATAAACGTAATCGTACGCTTGGCGGACCGTGAAAGTTTCATTGTTATTTCGTTCTTATTATTATTTATCGTATAGAAAGAGAAAGAAAAAAAAAAAGATAGAAATTAAAGGACAACGTAGAAGAAATAATACAAAAATATTTAATTAATCTTAATTGGAAACATTTAAATATAAAATATATATATATATAATATATTAAAATATTTAAAAATCATTTAAGTTAAAAACCATAAACATATTATTTTATTTAACTATCATAAATTTTCTATAACAGATATTCCATAATTTAATTACAGATCGTTTAAAGAATTATTTTAATTATAATACAATTAAATTATTAAAAATAATTATAGAAATATATATATATATATATATTTTATAATTATAATAAAAATAATTATTTAAAAAAATTAAATAAAATTTGTCTGCATAGAAGCATTTAAATATACAAACAAAAAAAAATATATATAAATATTAATATTTTAAAATCATTTGAGTTTATCAATCATAAACATATTATATTATTTATCTATTATACATTTTTTGTAATTTAATTACAGATCGTTTGAAGAAATGTTTCAATTATAATACAATTTTTTTGCATATATAATCTGTCATTGACATAGTTCAATTACGAGGGATAACTGTCATAATTAATAAATAATTATTTGTAATTTTTTTTTAATATAATCTTATTTATAGTTAAACACAAGCATAATAATAGAAAAATTATTTATTAATGTTAACTCAATATTGACGTTATTCAATTATGTTGGACATTGCTACGATACAACAAAAAATTACCTCATTTTTTCCTTCTTCTTTTTTTTTCTTCTTCATAAAACATTTGTTACGATTGAAAAAAAAAAAAAAATGTCACAGTAAATGGGAACACGATAATGAACCTTGAATAAAATAAGATGATGAGTATTTCCAAGTTGTATTAATAATTATTTGCTAATAATGAATTGTATAAGGTTTCAGATAAATTGTAATAAAAATAAACAAGAAAAAATGACATAGATCAATGGTGTATTTATCGCAGGATTAAATTAACAGAAACTTGGAAAATTGAATGAAATATATAAAAGTAGGTCACAAGATTGTTTATTGAACACACAGAGTGAGGAGGATTGTTTATAATATCGTAAGTAGACCACACTAAGATCGTGACCTCTATCCTATCCTTGAGTTTGCTCAGTTGCTAGAAGATCACCATGGATCATTCATAAGAAAGAGATCATCGTTACGTACAAATATAATTCAATAAATACATATAATAGTGGATCACCGTGGTCTAGAATGTCATCTTCTAACATAAATACACGAGTTTATGAAATTAAAAAAAAAAACAAAAAATATCAAAAAAAAATCTTACCTTTTAACATCGAACACGTGTTCGAACACGTTATCGAGACACGACTAATTGACTTTTTTTTTTTTTAATGCAAAATAAAAAAAAAAATTAGAAATGAAACGAAAAGAAAATTGAATACACACTAGGGAGATGTTTTGTAATATTTTTTTTTTTTTTTTTTCATTGATTTATTTTGTAGGAAACCTTGACGAAACTCTTGCAAGAATCAATAAAGAAGATATATGAGTAATTAAAAAAAATATAAATCAATAAAAAAGATAATAAAAAAGCAAATACAAAAGATAATAAAAAAGCAAGTGCAAAAGATAATACAAAAAACCCCGTGTCCCATTAGACTTTGTTTCAATGTTATAGCTGGTTTGATTTTTTTTTTTTTCAATAATCCAATGGTCAAATTGATCAACGTTGGTTGGTATTTCTAAACGGTTGCACTCTCATGAATATTTATCTTTTATTTTTTATTTTTATTTTTATTTTGTTGTCACACACATTCCGGAATAATTAAATTTTCAATCATTACAATTTATAATTGATTCTTTAATTACAATTTTCAGTTTTATTTCGTTGTAAGTTACGTGAACAACCTTCTATTTTATTTTATTTTATTTTATTTTATATTATTTTATTTTATTTTGGTTGTTTTATAACTCACTAGAAATGTTTGAAGTTTATTATTTTATTGCATTTTATTTTTATTTTTTTTTTTTTTTTTGAATAATTATCTAACTCTAATATCTTTGGGTTCATCGATCTCTCGAATTTATCGATAAACATTTCTTCGAGTGAGAAATTCCATAATACATAAGTTACTCTATGTCATAGTAGAATTAATTATTATTATAACGAAACGAGAACTAACCGGTTTACAACCAGCTTGAAACATTTAGACAGGAATGTAAAATAAATTTAGAAGAAAAACAAAAATAAAGTAACAGAGAAATGAGAAATACACACACTGTGAATAAATAAAATACTTGAGTTTAAATCTCACGATCTCTTCCATAGAAATTTTTTAAATCAGAATTGATGATGTTTAACATTTTAAAAGAAAAAAAAAAAAATATAAAATATTATCTTTTTTCACGCATATATGTACTTGAGTTTAAATCTCACGATCTCTTCCATAGAAATTTTTTAAATCAGAATTGATGATGTTTAACATT
Organism: Polistes dominula; assembly: GCF_001465965.1. The sequence continues at coordinate 1,119,204 of NW_015149023.1, read as the reverse complement.
TTAAAAGAAAAAAAAAAAAAAATAAAATATTATCTTTTTTCACGCATATATGAAATATATTCGAAATTCCATCGTTGTGTCTTTTACAATTTTGAAATCATTTTAATAATAATAATTCAAATATAAACTACTCGTGTATATAATTTAATACAAAATTAATTATTTATTTTACAAAAAAGAAAGTATTCATATGTAATCGAGATTCGATTGTTAATGTGTGTTATACAATTTTGAAATAATTTTAATAATAATAATTCAAATATAAACTAACTAACTTTAACATAACAAAATTATTAATATTTAATTAAGATCCTATCGTTAGTGTTTCTTTTACAATTTATTACAAAATAAAATAATAATAAAATAATAATAATTAAAATATAAACTACTCGTGTATATAATTTGATCACAAATTAATTATTTATTTTTCTCATAAAAAAAATAATCAATCACACGTGTTAATATTTTTGAAGTACATCAAACTGAACTATTAACAATCTTAGATTTGTTTATAAACTCATATACTAAACATTTATAAAGACCATCGTTAATGTGTCTTTTACAATTTTGAAATAATTTTAATAATAATAATTCAAATCTAAACTAACTAACTTTGACTATAAATTAATTATTTATTTTTCCCATAAAAATAATAATCAATCACACGTGTTAATATTTTTGAAGTACGTCAAACTAAACTATTAACAATCTTACAATATGATTTGTTTATAAACTCTTCATAAACATTTATACACATTGAAAAGTTGCAATCACAACCAATAAAACAGAAAAAAGGATAGGCCAGTTTAAAAGTTAGACAAACAATGATGTAATAATTGCAAGATGTAAAGTTCCAGTAGTCAAAGATAAGTCTGCCAATGGTAATAAATAAAATAGAGGACTCTACTTTTACCTGTTTCATTTTCTATGTGTTCACCTCGTTGGTAGATAGGTGTGTTACGTAAAAGACTATGATTCGTCTGATCTTTTGCTCCATGACCCCTAGAAATCTCGCTTTCTAACTGCATGTCATTATAAACCACTGTGTGTGTATGTGTGTGTCCCATAAGCGTCTTTTTATTAGTCCAAGTTAACTCCCCTAACCCTCGCCCTTCCCTTCACCCATCAACAACGCACAAATAGAAAGATTTTATCGAGATCACGCAGTGATCAACGTTTTTTTTCACATCTCAAGCACAATTTGCTTCAACATTTGTTTTTTTTTTTTACTTTTCCTTTATTATTTTGAAACGTAACTAATCAAACGATAATTCATCGAAGGAATATTAGAAGAAAAAAAAATTATATTTTAGTATGGTTTTATTATTTTTTTTTTAGAACGATTCGTTAAGAGTTTTTAGAGTAGAGAACGTTTAACTAACGTTCAATTACGAAAGATACACGTAATTAACGTGTAACATAGTAACACAGAGACGTGTAAAATTGACTCATTTCTAAGACTATAAAAATTCCTTGATTGTAATACGAGACGAGAATAATAATTATCACGGAAGATCATTCGTAGAAGAAAGTTTAGTAAAGTTTAGTGATGTTGGAGAAATTATTATTACGTAATGAAATGACATTTTTGTAAGGTTATAAATTAATCGATTAACTTTAATATTCAAAATATATATATATATATATATTTTATATATTATATTTATTATGTTTATATATTACATAACTTTTTATGTTTTCTTTAAATTTTTTTTTATATATTTTATATTTTTATATTTGTTATATATTTTACGTATATTTTACGAAATATATATATTTATTAAAATTAATTATATTAAAAATATATATGTAAAATTATTTGGAAAATATAGAATTAAATTTTAAGATAGAATGTAAAAAGAATCCTTTTTTGTCTTTTCTTATGTGAATAGAAGGTAATCTATGACATAAAAAAAAAAATAAAATAACACACCAAAGTAATTGAGAAAGGAATAATAAATTCCAGTTTACGTTCGAACTTTGTACCAAATAATTTAAATTTCGAAAGTATTTATAACGATCCGTGTATAGGTATAAATGTTTTTTCATTTTTTATTCGTAATTTTTTTAACACTAACAACAATAATAAAAAAAAAAATCGAGAAAATTAAGCAATCGAATGAGATAATAAATTTCAATCGTGTAGAGTGCAGATAGATGTATGATAAAAAAAAATAAAAAAATAAATAAATTAACATTAGGATACGCTGATAATTGGTTGTCGTATGTGATTGTCCTAATGAGATTCTTATCTTTATTTTTATTTTTATTTATTTTTTCGATTGATTTGTAATAAAGTTCTTTAATTATTCAACGATAGGACGTTACGAATAAGAAATTTCATAGCAGGGAGAAAGTAAAAACGACGATATGTATTTTATTTAAGTATTATACAAATTTAAAAAACCAACAAAATTTCAGGGAAACACGCTCGACATAATCTTACATAAGAAAATTTATTTATCTCAATTTTAAAAGTGCCATTATCTTTGAATAAAATATCAATTGAATCGAAATGAAATACAAAGTTCAACAAAATTTTGAATCATTTTTTTTTTTGAAGATTTTTATTTTATTTGTATAAATTAATTATTTATTATTATTATTATATTATATTTATTTTTATTTTTGAATTATTTATTTATTATTATTATTATTATATTATATTATATTTTTATTTTTATTTTATATTTTACATTTTAAAGGATAATTTCATTAAACGTTACGAATACAATAATTAATTATTATCAATCGCTAGGATTCATAAAAAATTATTGATAAAAGAACAATGATTAATAAAAAAAAAAAAAAATACATTTCAAAATAACACAAATTTCCAAGCGTCAAATTAAAAGAAAAAAAAAAAAATAATATTAAACGTTTGATTAGATAATTCGTCAAAAAAGAAAATAAACAAAGTATGCATACCGGTTGTAATAAATGTACCTAATATTTAAAAAAGAATTTGTTAGGATCGGATGTGGTTACGATATAATTATTAAGAGAAATACTTTATTTTTCCAAATTCTCTATAAAATTATATGATTACATAAAAACAAGTGTACCAGAAAAAAAAAACAGTAACATGACAAATAACATAGGTGTGTCATGTTATTAAAATGATCAAATTTCTTAGCAAATAGAAATATAATTGTTGATGAGGGATATTTTGTCGGCCACAACCAATTTCCCCATTGATACAACTTTCCTTCTTCGCTTAGTGTCTTACTTGTCCAGTTTTATTTCGCTTACTTAGACAGTAGTCGTCGTCGTCTACTGCAACGGAGTATTAAACATCGAACTACTACTATCGGTTTTTCTGTGTTTCAAAAACATTGAACAACGAAGAAGAAGAAGAATTCGACAAACTTATTTGATTTTCATTTTCCTACCTTTTATTCTTGAGTGTTCGATCAATCGATTATAATTGATTTCATGATCGATATATCGTTTCGTTTAAATGTGCAACCGGTTTTCTATCGAGTAACGTTGACGAAGATAGCAAACAAAGTTTTGAAAGTGTGTCTTTTACCGCTTATAACGTTCAGTGCAGTGTCACGATTTTTTTTTATGTTCTTTTTTTTTCTTGTTCTTGTTCTTTTTCTTTCTGTACGCTTTACCTTTCTTAAAGTAACGGAGACGGTACCAAGAAAAACGAGTGAGAAAAAGAGAGAGGACAAATATAACGGTTCTGTTCTTTTGAGGTGTAGCTTGAGGAAACACCGTGAAAGTGAAAGAACAAGCTTTTATCAAAGAAGCTTTTAATAATTTGTAAAATGAAACGATGCAGAAAGTTTTATTTATGAAAATCTATCAAATTTATTAACAATTGTTATTTCATTTGTATTATTTAAACGAATTGATCGAAGAATCTATTTACGGTGTCGCGATACTTTCCTTGAAAATCACTGCAACATTATAAAAAATAAAAAACAAACAAATTATATTTATTATTATATTATTTTATAATATTAAAATTACAATATTAATAATAATTAATAAAAATAAATTTAATTTAATTAATTTTATTAATTAATATTAAATTAATTATTAATAAAATTTAATAATTAAATAAAAATATATATAATAACATTTATTATATATAACAGTATTTTATATTATATACGATGACAATTATAAATTAAAAAAAAAAATTGTCGTAATTGCATTGATAATACAATTGATATTTTTTACATTAAAATATTAAAACTAATGTTACATATTATTTAAAATTTATATAAACTTTAATTGAATAACTAAACAAGTTAAAACAAAAAATATTAACAGAAGCTTATAATGAATTGAATTTTCCAATTAATAGATAGAATCATAATAATAAATCAGTGTTCGTAAATAATTTCATCTTCGAGAAGATAATTAGGTAAGTAAGTAAGTAAGTAAGTAAATAAGTAAATAAATGAATAAATGAAGTAAAAGAGAAAATACATAAGTCCGTGTTCCGGGTTAACGAACCGTTCGATTATTCTTCGAACGATTGAAAAAGATAATTTCTGAAAACTCTGACAAAACATTAATGATATCCTTTTTAAAAGATTGTGTGTGTGATCATCACATATGTGTGATATCCTTACGTGTTCCTTACATAAGTCACATGAGGATCCTGTTCTCGTTTTCACTCTTTACTTACGTGTGTTCGAAAGATCACGAAAGAATGAGAGGAGGAATACTCACCGATGGGTTGTACTCTCTCTTTCGTTGGAAAGTTATATGAAACATTCTTAAACGTTTTTTTAAAATGCCATTAGTATTTGATGATCGTGACGCTACGTGGCACCACTTTACGACATTTTTTTTCAATTAAATTTACCTGTCTTATCATATCGTAACACGTTCGTCGTCCTGTCACCCAAATAACGGTGACGTTCTTGTTGAAGTTAATAGAATTTTTATTTGAATTTTGAAAAAGGAAATTTAATTTATTTAATATAATAATATAACTAAATTAATTTAATATTAAATAATATTATAATATATATGAATTTAATATTAACAGACGTTGAGCGCTACGTCAGTCATTGGTGACTGACATTAGACTTTATGTTCAGGCCGCGTCAGTCATTGGTGACTGACACGTTCGATATTTTTCAATACAACGTAACGCCTGTGGCCTGGCGGGAATTTCCCTAAAAATTCGTGTGGCGCTCAATGTGTTAAAACTGACAAAACCCGAAAAACTTATCACATTTTCCCATTTTTAAACAAAATTCTGTGCAATAGATAAAAGATAATTTTATACTTTATTCCTTGCGATAAATTCAAGATAACAATATCATAATATAATCATAATACTTGAGATAAATTGTTTATATTTTTGTTTATCGTTTGTTTACTTTACGGTGGACTGATTGATTCATATTTGGGACCCACGAAAAATACAAACGAATCATGCTGGACGATAAACGTGTTGACTGCTATTTTGTTCTACACAAATCTCATTCATATATTTTAATCTGATTTACGAATACAAATTTTTTGACTGTATCCTGTTTTTTTTTTCAATAACTCGAGTAAGAAAAAAAAATGAATGAAAGTTAAATGATAAAATTTAAAAAGTGAAGGGATAGAATTTATCTGATTGAAATGAATTCTATTAACGAGAGATATACAAAATTGTTGCACAATTAACATTGACCTAGATGTAAATAAAAAGGTAACTTTGAAAGTAATCGGTTATTTTTTATCGCTCATGTATTTATCATAAAATTAAGTTTATTTATGAATTTAAATATCGTCATTTCGTAAGATGATTTTTAATACGAAAGGTTTTATCAATTAGTGTCACGTATTTCAAGTTATTTTGAACAATCGAGTAAAATGATGTTAATCATGAGATGTCGAGCAACAAATTCTGTCTCGCTTGTTTTATCTTTAAATCCATTTTTTTATTACCCATTTTAATATTATTATAAAATGTTCTAATGTATTAAAATATTCTTATAGATTGCTCAAAACATTAAAAAAAAAAAAAATGTACAAAAAAAAGAAAATATCGAAGACAAGTTCGTTGACTCTCGTATGATCATTTGAATGAAATGATTTACAAACAGATGTATATCTGAGATTGCGTAATAATGGCCGATACATTGGTAAGAAAAAGATGAGCAGTTAAATAACACGGGCACGTAGTGAGAACCCTTATATATATACCTAGTTAAATCAATAGGGTATCATTTAGAAGTGACATAAACGTTCACGATACACTCCTAATGTTTTTTTCCAACCAATTAAACTCGTTTCGGTGTCCTTGATATTTTCTATCTAACATTTTCGTGCACCGAATTGAAAATAGTGGGTGTGTGAAAATGTGTTACGCTGTATTCTCAAAGTTCTAGTTTGAATAATAATAAACATTTTTTTTTTTTTTAATTATTATAATAATTAACTCGTAGTTTCATTGATCTTTCATCGAATAGATAATAATAAATATATATATATTTTTTTAATTATTATAATAAATAATTCTAAATAGTTTTATCAAATTCGAGAACAGTATTGTTTTTTTTTTATTATCGATTAATTCTATGTGCATAAATTATTTTTCAATACATTTATAAAATTGGTATTAAAATGGTATTAAAAATCAAGATTATGGTCAAGGTTGAAAGAAAGGAATACGTCTAATCAATGTCGGTGAAACGGTATTAATTACTAAGAAGGATTAACGTATCTCGTTGTACAATCATAATTAGTGTTAAAAAAAAGTTTTTATGATTGGAAATCGTTAATTTGACTAAAGGATTACGTAAACATTTTATAAATCATTTCGATGGATTTACTTTCTACCAATGTGTATATTTTAATTAAGAAAAACAAAGAATAAAATTATTTATTATTGTTTGCTATTCTATTGAAATAAAAATGTTAGAAAAAAATATGACACTGTTAAAATAAAAAAAAACGATTTATACGAAAAAATAATTCAAACGAATGATGTGTGTAATTAAAAAAAAAAAAGGTAACAGAACACAGTCTCGTATTTCATAATCAAAGTGTTGTTAATTTTTGCGTGAAATGCGTAATACGTGTAGTATAATTTAACATTTTATCCGTGAAAGTAGAAATGAAATAAAAAAAAAAAAAAAAATACAAAACTAGAAATCAAATTGATGATCTCAAGGTAATCATTGATACATGTATGTAATTAATTTCAATAAAATTTCGCTTGATCTTACGAGTATTATAATAATAGGTTATTCAAATTTAGCTTAATAAAAAAAAAAAAAAAAATAAAAAATAAAAAATCATAGAAAGTTGTAACTTCGTAACTCGATTAATTTCAAATAATATTTTTGAACGAAGAATTACGAAAACAAAATAAAAAAAATTCAACATAAAATAACGCAATAAGATCGATTACAACGAATTAAAATTTATTTAAATGCCAATTCAAAATTCGTATATTCATAAAAGATGTACGCTTAATAAAAAAAAAAAAAAAATCATAGTCCCGTAACTTCGTAACTCGATTAGTTTCAAATAATATTTTTGAACGAAGAATTACGAAAACAAAATTTAAAAAAAAACATAAAATAACGTAACAAGATCGATAACAACAGAATAAAATTTGTTTAAATGCTAATTCAAAATTCGTATGTTCATAAACAATTTCAAGATTCAACGAAGAATTTAATTAAAATCCCGTTGATTTTCGTAATAATTCGTTTATGGTGGTGGTAATGGTAGTGGTGGGATTTTATAAAGAAGAAGGGTGGGAGTGTACAGTGGCGTGGGTATGCAGGAGACAGGAGAGGGTGTTATAACTAAATAGAGATTAATAAAAAAAACAAAACAAAAAAAAGGGATAAAAAAAAATGTAAAAGATCCATGTGGGTTTGTAAGAGGCAAATTGAAAGTCTCCCACCACTGATAGCATATATCGTAGCTCGCAATTCTCGAAGCTCGATACTCGATTCTCGATTCTCGAAGGGGCACACATGCTCGTGTTCGTTCCCTCGAGTTTGTAAGACATCGGAACCTCCTTCACCGTGGTCCTCAAACGAGTCTCGTACTCCGTCAGGTAAACATCTCTTCGCTCACCTGCATATTACCACTTACTGTGTTTACTGTAAGTTCATTTTTCGTCTATTATATATATATATACTATTCATTCATTCATTTTTTTTTTCTTTTAATATCCAATAAACTTATATCCTTGCAGGTATACGAACATATGCATTAACACACATGTGAATTTATCTTTCATTTAAAATTTTGGTAATTTGATTTTTGGTTAATTAATTTTTGATTTGAAATTTTGTTAACTTTATTTTTAGTGAATTTGATTATTATATTTATATTATTTGTATTTATATTTTTTTAAATTTATATTTTATTTATATTTATATTTATATATTTTTTTTATTTATATTTGTAGGTTTTGTCGATGAATTTTATTTGTTTTTTAATTATGCAAGTATGCACACATGAACACACACACGTGAATTTATATTTTATTTAAAATTTTGGTAACATTATTTTTAGTGAATTTAATTTTTTTATTATTTGTATGTTTT